>JANLNO010000003.1:1295000-1690000 GCA_024678965.1 Bradynema listronoti
TATATTAATTTTAAACAAAAATAAGGATAAATTTTTTTCGAATACATTAATCTAAATAGTCTAATATATATTTTTTAAGGCTCAATTCTAGTTTACCCCCTCCCAAAGACATATGATATCTCATTTGAAAGCTCTCATCAAGCTGATCAAGAATCGTATAAGAATTAATAAGAAAGAATGAATATGAGAATTTGTTCTTAGGACCAAAAATAACCTCCCGATACGGTTAAAAAATTTCGAAGTTTGGCTGGGGATGGAGAAGTAAACTAGGGAGGCAACATTTCTTAATTATTTTTAAAATAAAAATCCACCTGACTAATTTTTTCATTTCAGATCCTTCGCCTTCCTTTGTTATCGGCATTGCGATAGCGACAACGTTGAGCGCCAGCACATTGATACTAGGAATCCTGCATCTGCTATATATAGGCCATTACATGACTCATGTTTATCGGAAAGCCTACGTTTTCTATTTGGCCGGAACAGCGCCGTTCGTTTCGTTGTTTTCACTGGCTGCAATGTTTATGCCGAGAATATATTTTCTCGCTCATTTGCTTAACTTTTTGTGAGTTGCTTTCTTTTTTTTTTTGCTATTTTTACAAATAAATAATTTTTTATTATGTATTTTATAAAAAAAAATTTTCAGCTATTTTTCCTTCGCGCTCTATGTGATCATATGCCTGTTGATGCATATCGTTCACGGACGAACATCAGTCGTACGAAGAATGCACGAGATGTCGCGTCGAATCACCGTTCAGACGCCGCCTTTCTGCTGCATGTTTCCTTGTTTGCCAAAACTGTCCATGGAAACGTAAACTTTATTGATTTTTCACCATTCACCTAATGCATACATATTTTTAAAAAATTTTTTTTGCGCAATTGCGCCCAAATTACATAAAACGTCACGGAAATTAATCACAATTATCTTGCATTAGACGTCGAATTCGGTTTTGCGAGATGATGGTTATGCAAGCCCCATGCGTTCGGCTCTTAGCTACAATAGTCAGTCTCGTTCTATACTTTGAGTATCATGACGCATCAACGCTGTGAGTTTTTATAATCGATAATATGCTAGCTCTCTGCATTAATTGGCGGAATTTTTAAACCGATATTTTTAGCGCATTGAAAATAATCGACCTTATTTCTCTGCCTTCATTGCTCGTCGGCATTTACGGGTGCCATATTCTCGTTACGACCGTTTCGAAACTCGTTAGTCAATACATCAACGCACAATTATTTAATTATAGAAAAAAAGTTTAGGAAATTTATTTTATAACTTGAGATTTTAGGACGAGTTGTGCCCGTACAGATACATTAAGCTATTCCGTCTTCTCGATCTCTACCTAATGTTCTACGGATTGCAACAACCCGTTTTCGAATCGCTAGCACAATTGGGCGTATTTGGCTGCGGAAACGACCCACTCTCCGCTCTCGATACCGCCTTTTGTATGTGAAATCGAACACTATATTATTTTCACTTCATGTAACCGGAAATAATGTCCATATTTAGTTTGGAAAAACTTTGCTACCATTATCGAGTCCTTTATCGTCTCGTTGATTTCCACCTTTATGTTGAAGCCATCGGAAACTGCGCTCTTTGACAAGTATCCTAGTTGCAGATCCATGACCTCTGCCAACTCCGCAATCACAATTGAAAGCACCACGTAAATCACACATGTATATATCAACAAAATGTGCCTATTTTCCGAAAATATTGAATAATATCTTTCCCACCCATTCAATTCCAAACAGTTATATTATTAAATTCATGAGAATATTATTTTTTCCCTTTGTATTTTTCGTATGGCTTATTCTATTTTCACAATAATTTAACTTTTCTTTCCGAATAATTATTCGAGGAACAAAAGCTCTGACCGATTTTTTACGCCTTATATTTTAGCTTTATTGATTAACTTTATTTTTGCCTTCTTTTCAAAAAAAAAACAGTTTTATGTCGTGAGATACTTTGATTTATACGTGTAAATGTACAACTTGCCTTCATGTACGAATATATTTAAATTATTCAATTTTTGATTTTTTAAAATAAATTCATCAAGCCTTTTAAACGCAAACATAAAGATTGTGATTGACTAATAACAACTACTAACCACCTAATAACCATTAAAAACGCAACAATTGAAAATTTAGAAAAATAACGTGCCAATGGAAAGCAAAATTCTATCACAAAATTTTAATATATCTTCTAAACGTTGCAAAAAACCTATAAAGAAAGAGCTGCGCGTAACTAAGCGAATCATTAGAGCGTCTTATGTTACTTGCTGCCCTTTAGGTAAAAATGATCACGTTCACTCTTCCACATGCGATTACGAGAAAAAATGAGAATCATGTTTTCAATTTAAAAAAAAATGCACAATCACGTTTTATTCGCGGTGTTTCTTCTCGTTTGCGAAACAACCATAATCTCTCGCACGTTCGCAAACGCTGACCTAGTTCTCTGGAATCCGAAATTTTCAGTCGTTTCCTTTTCATGAGAACAGCGGAAAAAAAACGCTGCAATTCAATTCAATCACAAAAAGACTTAGCATTCTTTAATTCAACACTTCGACTCTCGTTACTATGAAGATATTTGCGCTTTTCATAGTACTTTTAGCGTTTCTGGCACAGGCTCTCGCACAATTAGAGGTCGATGGCAACGAGGTTTGTTTAAAGCCCGATATAAACACAAAAATTACCCGATATAAACACAAAAAAAAAATAGAAAATTATAGTTTTTTCACCCATTTATATAACACCCATTTATAAAAAATAAAAGTCGCAAGAATTTATAACAAAAATTTCAAATTTTTTATAGCTGATTCTATCAACCGGTGACGAAATTCGCGTACGCAAAGTACGCAGTACCGACAATCATGAAGATCATTCGCACGAATGAGTTTCGTTTCAGACACCCACAATTATCAAACATCCCATTGATGCTTTTTTTCATTAATCGGGCATGTTTTAAACCAACTTATTTTATTGATCACACAAATAGTAATTGAACAAATAAATAATAGTAATCCCCCTTTTCACGCTCATAGAATATAATAATTCGATAAAATCTCGCAAAAAAAAAGCTAATAAACCAGAACCTGAAAAAATGGAAAGATACTTTTAAGCAGACCCAATAAAAAATCGAATTCAAAAAAATCGCATCTAAACGTCTGATAAAAAAAATGTGATAAAGAGGAAACAAACGACCGATTTTTACGCACACATTGTTGGTATTTAACGCCACGCCTCGCTATTTCTCATGACACCTCCAGTACCCCCACCACTGTTGCCATTACTTCCACTGGCACCGCTACCGCCGCCACCATTTCGTCGCGGCGGCATAGAATAATGGTGGCGATCGTCAAAACCGGGTGGGAAATCGCGCGCACTGACGCCGGGTGAAATCTGACCGGCGCCACCACAACCGGAACCACCAAGACTACCACTACCGACCCCACGCATGCCGCTAGAATTGGCGCCGCCTCCGCCGCCACCACTTCCAGGACCACCAAATAAGCGCTGTGATCCCAGCAGTGGAAAAACGGCGGTCGACGGCGATCGGCGCACATTTGCACTAAAACTGCTACTCTCAGCCATTGCGGCCGCCAGCGATATCGGTCCTTGGCTTGTTTTCGGCGACGACGCCGACGAAGATGACATAAGCGCCTTCAATGCCGAGACCAACTCCGGCTTCATGTTGTTCAAATTGAGCGTCTCAAGACCGGACGCGAGGATTTGACTGCCGTGATGCCCGGACATGGCCCGGCTGCTTCCAGCACCTGAAAGTTAGAAAAAAAAAATACCAAAAAGTGTCTCTAATTGTTTTTTATTTTATTTGATTTTGTAAAACTGAAATTGAATGCAAAGTTACACAAACCAAACGGTTGATTATGCAAACGATTGAGATTTGGCGGCGGCAAGAAATTTGGATTACCGGATGGAAAGAGATCTCCGTGACACGGTCTGGGCTCGTAAGACGCATACATATAGTCATCGTACAAATAATTATTCTTAAAACAACGAACCCACTGAATAGGTAATGATAAATTTTAAAAATAAAATTTATTTACCGAATCGGAGTACAAATTTGACGAATTTCCGCGAACAAACGAATTCGATGACGGTGATCGACCGCCGGCCGCGCCACTTGACGGGGCGGCATTCTTCGGCTGTGCGGACTGCAGCGAAAGCGTCGCGCCATCGATTACGCACGTGCCCCTTCTAGGAAGTAGAATAAAACAAATAAAACATTGATCGATCTGTTAAAATATAGACTTACTCTCGAATACATATTATTATTAACCCGACTAAAAAAAGAGTATACGGCTTTTGTTTTAATAATTGTCCGAGTTGATGAAAAACTATTATTTGATGAATAAGCTAAAGGTTTAAACTGAATCTCTAAATAGATTAGAAAGTGAAAGGATTTTTTTTTAAATATAGCCATTGCGCTTTACTTGATAATCTTCGATGCGACCGTCGGATTCGAGAATGTGACAAAGGCAAAAGCGCGAAACGGTTTCGGAATGTACACGTCGATGACCGACGAATTCTCGTCAATGCGTTTCGCCTCATCGTTGAAGTATTTTTGAAGCGAAGTACTGGTGGTACGCTCTTGTAGTCGGCCAACGAATACCTTTGTGCCAGCGGTTGGGTCCTGTCGCTCCTCTCCGTTCTAAAAACAATAACAATGCAAAATGCATATAGGGAATTCGATTGTGTTCAATTATTTTCACAAATAATTCTATTCACCTTTCCTGTCGGAACACGCACTTGACATTTTCGATTCCCAATTATGTGATTTGCTTTTTTGAGCACGAGCATTTGTCCGTCAAAAGTGGCCATGCGTAGAAAGCCATAACCCTTCGAGTTGCCAGACACCTTTCGTTTAATCTAAAAGAAAAAAGCTCTATATTTGTAAATGATTTTTTTTTTCAATTTTTTTTTATAAAGATTTCGTATTAATTACGTAAAACTCTTACATCGAGAGAAGATAAGCCGCCAAATTGCTTGAAGTATTCGTAAATCTCCTTTTCGTCAATGTTATACGGCAAACCGAGAATAATCAACTCGGAGCAGCGTGGCAAGGATTCGTTCTCATCGGGCCTCGCCGTGCTGGAATTTAATCGCTTCTGTTTCGAAGAGCCGGCGCGGCCTCCACTCTGACGCAGACGCTTATCACCGCAATTTTCACTGCCACTCGACAGCGCCTCGTCCTCGTCGCTATCCACAACCATCAGCTTGCGTCGCTTAGCATTCTGATCCGCTGAAAAAAAGCATTTTGTATAAATACCGTGATTTGACTCTTCAAAATGAGTTCATAGATACTCGCGGAAATAATTTTAATGAAATTCCAAATTATAGACAAACGTTAATAAAAAATGAAATAAAAAATGTCAAATCGCACTCTTAAAACACATTAAAAAAACTACATAAAATTTTGAAACTTTCTAAATATGAGGAAAATGAAACCAACATTTGGAATGTGCCTTTTTGGCCGTAGTTGAAATTGTGGGGGAAGATTCGAATGGAACGGTGTTCGACACGTCGACCGACGATGATGTTGTTGGTCTTGGTGTTTTAGGTTCGGACTTCGCCACCATGTTTGTACTTTTACTTTTGTTGTTCGTATCACTTGTAGACTGTAGAGTGGATGAAGCAAGAAGAGGCTGGGATGAAATTACAATAAAAAGTTTATTGTGCCAGCCACCTGCCGGCTTATAAAATACGTTGCCGCTGGTATCCGCCCTAAATAGAATATACACATATATGTAAAAAAAAGTTAACATAATAAATAAATTTAAAAAACTAACAAAAGAGCGCGATACGCGCCCGTTGACGGATTCTTGTACTTGAGTCCGTGCGCGTGAGGAAACGCTCGCATAAGCGTTTGAACGCACAACGAGCTGTCCGATGCGCTTGTGGGCAATTCGATGCGTTCGGCGTTCTCCGCCTCACTGGCGCAAACAACCACAAAATCAGGCTAAAAGGGGAGTTTATTTAAAAATAAGAATACAAAAAATATATTTCGAATTAAAAAAGTTAAAAAAAATATGAGGAAAAATTTTAACAATAAAATAAAGAAGATCATTAAAAGATAAAAAATGATAACCTCTGTTTCTGTTTCCAACTTTTCGGCCATTATAATGTAAAAATCTAAACTTCTAAGTTCAAGAATATTAAAACTTAATTCTTGCGCATTGTATAAAATTATATGTCGTGATATACGACATATAATTTTTACATAAAATAAATAAAAAAATATACAAACAAAAGAAACAATATTAATATAATTTTTTAAATATATAATCATTTTGAAGTAATTTTATTTGTTAAGCAGTGATTCCAATTTTATTTGTTAAATGAAATATAACATAAATCAAGTAAAAAAAAATTGAAAGCCATTTTACGAAAAAAAATTTTTAAAAATAAAAAATTATTTTATCATAATATTTTAGTTTTACAAAATTAACGACTTATTACTTCATTTAACTGAAAATTTTCTCTTCGCCAAAGTAAAATGACTATTTAGCTCGATCCGACTTTGACTAAAGTTAAACGGAAATAAAATTGAAAGTTAAATGGATTTTGTTCTACCACGTCATTTCTTCATATTCAAATTTTTTAATATTTTTTTTTGTATTTTACAAAAAAAATTTTCCGATTTTTATAAACACAAAACGACACGGTGTTCAATATTGCACGAAAAGGAAAATGTGGCCCTAAAGAGGGCCGTTTAAGATAATTTCATTGTTCAAGCATACAAATTATGATAAAATCCTTCTATTGAACCTCAGCAATATGCCCATAACCTCAGGAACCAGCATATTTTTTAAAAAAATTCGAAAATTTTCGAAAAAAAATTAATTCTCGGCGGAACGCCAAGCAATTTGACACGAATTCAAACGATTTTCAAAAATTACATATAATTTCAAATTCCAAGTTTTCGTGCAATATTGAACACCGCGAACAAAAAATGGAAGAAAGTGCTTGGTCTTCCACCCCCTCTATGGTTCAAATTTTCGTTAAATCTCCGTAACTCGATGCGGAAGCAAAATTAAACCATAGTTTCTATACAATTCCTGATCCCAGTTTCGGCCAAGTAATTTGACACGAATTCAAACGATTTTCAAAAATTACATAATCTTAAATTCATTGAAGATATGCTAACAGTTAGATAATTGTCGAAAAAATCGAAATTGCTCAATTTTTACTAACTTAAAAATACTATTTATTCCAATATTCATGAATATATAAAAATAAGTAAAAATAACCCAAATATTAATTTAAAAAAAATTAGATTAAATGGTACAAAATTTAAAAAGTTATGATAAATTGAAAATTGACAAAATTGCAGTTGGGGATTTGCGGCCCATCGTCGAAAATTTTTAGTCGCTCTGTATCGCCGCTAAAGGAGCCCATTTTAAAGAGACGGCTGAATATGTGATAGTCATAATTGTTGTTTATCGTATTCATTATCAATTTTTTGTTTTTGTTGAAAAATAAAATTTCTATGCTAATTTGGCGGTCATATTTTTTGGGACACTCTGTAATTAATTCTTTTTTGGATTAAGAGTTATGTCGATCTTACAATGGTACACAAGTATTTGGATGGGTGCGCCAGTGCGCCATATGGCTCACAAATGGCTCAATTGTGGCAGCCATTGTAAAAAACTTGGCTCAGTAGGTGCTCGGGACTGAGCCATTTTTTCACTTGGCTCGAGAACCACTGAGCCAAAATACATCGAATATGGCTCGTGGCCCACTGTGCTAGTAAGCCACCGCGATTCATCACTGATGCTGATGTTTTTATTTTTGAAATACCTATTGTTAGTATCAACAAATTAATTGGGGGCACTATCCACATCCTACTTGGACATCTTGCGACGCTTTTTTCAGTTTATCTTCTAACCTTACACAATTTCGCCTTATATATACCTAGCAGATTACGAAGATAGTAAAGAATTACAATCCCTTTGAATTCGTTTTTTTCCGGATTTTTTTTTACATAATTGTTTATAATGTCATATTATTTTAATTTAGAGCCACCAAAATTTTTAATTTTCTTTCAAGTTTCATTTAGCAAATAAAATTGGAATTACTGCTTTTTATTTTAAGATGATTATTAAATATATTTAAAAAATTATATTAATATTATTTCTTATGTTTATATATTTTTTTATTTAAAAATTATATGTCATGATATAAGACGCAAAAAGTAACAACAGTTTCAATATAATTGAATTTAGAAGCTTTTCAAATAAGAATGGCAGACGAGTTGGACACAGAAGTCTTTTTTTTGACGATCTACTTTATTCGTAAAATGACTCCTAATTTTTTTTTAATTTATTTTTTAAAATCAATTAACTTTTTTTAATTAAATTTTTTTAATTTTGGAATCACTGGTAAAAAGTAAAGAATGTTTTATTTTCAGCATTATATAAAATGACAGAATAAATTCTTAGCAAAAAAGGCAGTAACATAGAAATAATTTTACATATAAATATTTTTATGATTGTGGTTAATTTTGTAGATCTTGCATCTTCCCTAAGCGTTAACATTTCTACTTTTCTTCCTATGACGCAGGTGCATATCGCCGGTTATATTTTCAGTTCCACTCGATAGCGCCTCGTACTCTGTGCTCAATGGTGTCATAATAACGTTATCGACTAAATAAAAGTATCATGATACAGACATTACCAAAATACCAATGACTAATTTGATTTTATAAATGAATTTAAGATCAAATGTTATGTAAATTTTATAATCTTTAATGATCGATTCTTATAAAAAGTTTTTAAAAAACAGTATTTAAATTATATACCCACGTTTACTCTTAACACATTTAAAAAAATTATAAAAAATTTTTAAAACCCAAAATATAAATAAAACAAACCTTGTGTCTTTTTGGCCGTAGTTGAAATTGTGGGAGAAGATTCGAATGGAACGGTGTTCGACACGTCGACCGACGATGATGTTGTTGGTCTTGAAGTTTTAGGTTCAGACTTCGCCACCAAAGCAGTATTTGTACTTTTACTTTTGTTGTTCGTATCACTTGTAGACTGTAGAGTGGATGAAGCAAGAAGAGGCTGGGATGAAATCACAATAAAAATTTTATTGTGCCAACCACATTCTGGCTCATAAAATAAGTTTCCGCTGATATCCGCCCTAAATAGAATATACACATACATGTAAAAAAAGTTAACATAATAAATAATGAATGAAAAAAAACTAACGCAAGAGCGTAATAATAGCCCGTTGACGGATTCTTGTACTTGAGTCCGTGCGCGTGAGGAAACGCTCGCATAAGCGTTTGAACGCACAACGAGCCATCCATGTTTGTCGGCAATTCGATGCGTTCGGCGTTCTCCGCCTCACTGGCGCAAACAACCAGAAAATCACGCTAAAAGGGGAGTTTATTAAAAAATAAAAATACAAAAAATATATTTTGAATTAAAAAAGTTAAAAAAATATAAGGAAAAATTTTAACAATAAAATAAAGAAGATCATTAAAAGATAAAAAATAATAACCTCTGTTTTTGTTTCCAATTTTTCTGCCATACTAATGTAAAAATCTAAATTTCTAAATTCAAGAATATTAAAACTGTTAATTCTTGCGCATTGTATAAAATTATGTCGTGATATACGACATAAATTTTTATATAAAAATAAATTAAAAAATATACAAACAAAAGAAACAATATTAATATAATTTTTTAAATATATTTAATAATCATCTTGAAATAAAAAGTAAAAAATGTTTTATTTTCAGCGTTGTATGAAATGCTAGAATAAGTTCAACAAAAGCAATAACATCAAAATAATTTTTTAGCGCAAATGTTCCGGGATGCCTCTCTATTCTGTTCTTGCTTGAACTCGAAACATGAGCATGCGATTTTTTAAAGATTTTTTGACATAAGAGTTTCCTTTAAAAAGTAAAATAAATTAAACTAAACCGAACTTTTATATACCAAAAATGTTTGCTAGAAAATTTTTAGTCGCTCGGTACCGCCGCTAAAAGAGCCCATTTTAAAAAGACGGCTGAATGTGTGATAGTCAAAATAGTTGTTTGTCGTATTCATTATAAATTTTTTGTTTTTATTAAAAAATAAAATTTCTATGCTAATTTATTTGGCGGTCATATTTTTTGGGACACTCTGTAATTAATTCTTTTTTGGATTAAGAGTTATGTCGATCCTACGATGGTACACAAGTATTTGGAATGAATTTTTATCTTTTCGTGATAAGGTATATTGGGATATTTGTGATACATAAAGTGCAAAAGACAAAAAGTTATAACAAAAAAGCTTGATATTATAAAACCTAAGTAAATTTTGATAATATTGCAGAAATCGCGGCGTTTGATATTCGTTCTACTGATTGCCTAAATGGCTGGCTACTATAATACTGAAAGCAATTGTCAACTTTTACAACATGTGATTGTAAAATATTTTTTCTATTCGGCATACTTCTAATTTATCTTCACTTGTTGTAAAAATCGCTTGCAAAAAGATGTAGCTACATTTTCTAATTTTCTAAAGTGGCGCTATAATTTTGTGCAGCATTGTATATGTCACAGATTCAAAATTGCGCGCTCATTGGCAAACGTTTTCATTCTGTTTTTTATGGGTTGATAAAGTTTAAAAAAATTACAATTAAAGAAACATGATAGATACATATTTAAAATGTAGTTCCAGAGCAGTGTTGTGACTTGGCTCCGAGTTGACTTCGTCGGACAAGCAGAGCACCATTATATTTCGCCATTTTTAGAAAAAATTATGCTCTGTTCTTCTGTCATGGGTTTGCGAGGTCAACTCGGAGCCGTTACCGTACTGGTGTAAACTGTAAGATATCGTTTTGTTCAAATTTTTTTCAATACTAAAAAATTTGAAAAAAATGAAGAATTTGTTCATACTGAATTTTGTCGATTAAACAATAATATAAAAGACCACTTTATACAAAACATTTCAAAAAAAAAATAATGAAATATGTTGTGTATGCGAAAAAGGTGGCTTCCATGACAGGACTTGAACCTGCGACCAACGCCTAACCGGCTCTACCGACTGAGCTACACGGACCTTAATCACATACATACTTACAATTTCTTCTTATGACTACGTCATAACATCTCCTCGTTTAAGATGTCGTACATGCAACCACGAAGATGTGGAACAATTTTTACGCTTAATGATGCAACCACGAAAGATGTGGGACAATTTTACGCATTGAAATTGCGCGACCAAGTGTCGGAATGGTTTTTTGGAATTCAAGATCCGGACTTATGCTTGGTTCAACATTACGCGCGGCCGAATGGAAAATTACCACTAACTTCCCGGCCAAATATCGGCTTACGGCGCTACCTAGCGGCACGGAGTACGAGATGATGGCGCTTGACGCGCCACCTCATCCTGATCGCCAATTGTTGTGTAATGAAATAATGAAATATGTTGTGTATGTGAAAAAGGTGGCTTCCGTGGAAGGACTTGAATCTGCGACCAACGCTTCTACCAACTGATCTACACGGATTTTAATCACATACTTAGATTTTCTTCTTATGACTCCGTCATAATAAAATACAATGTCGAGGTATATAAAAAATAACTTTATATTTCAAAAAAATAAAAATCATTTAAAAAAAAAAATCATTTCAAAAAAAAAAACGAATTAAAATCATAAAGTAATAAAAAATATAGTCGGTTATTATATATAACGCAAAATTGTGAATATTTTGAAGATAAACAGAAAACAGCGTTACAAGATATCCCATAAACGCATTGAAATTAGCCTAAAATAAACATTAATTTATTGATATTAACAATATGTATTTTCAAAACAAATTCAACAACATTCAACATATTTTTTTAAATTAAGATACGTTTAGGGCTTAGACAAAACTAATTTTTA
Organism: Bradynema listronoti; assembly: GCA_024678965.1. Classification (NCBI taxonomy): domain Eukaryota; kingdom Metazoa; phylum Nematoda; class Chromadorea; order Rhabditida; family Allantonematidae; genus Bradynema; species Bradynema listronoti. The sequence goes on from JANLNO010000003.1 coordinate 1,306,896, forward strand.
AAAAATATTTTTATACTTCTCAAAAAGTTAGCTAAAGTTGAAAAATGCCCAAGTGTCGAATGCACAAATATCGGTCTGCCGAAGTTAACGAGAAATTAATACACTGCTGCACAAAATTATAGCGCCACTTTAGAAAATGGCATAACTTTTAACTGAATTATTCAAACGACGTTAAACTTTACCAGATGGCATATTTTTAGATCTAAAATCTGATGAAGTAATTAATTTTACATTATACAAAATATATTTTACGAAATTTGAAAAATACTGTAAATTGCTTGATTTCAGCCTGTTCAAAATTATAGCGCCACTCAACATTTCAACGTTTATTTTATTTTAGATTGTTTTTTTTGCCGATTATTTCTAATGTTGTGTAAGATTTACTTAATATGTTTACTTAATATTTTTAGGCAATGCCGAAAAGTTCTAAGCTGTCTAAGTTTGAAAAAGGACGAATCTCCGCGTTGCATTCTCAGAATTGGTCATTTCGCCGTATCGCTGCTGAAATCGGGCGTCATCACAAAACTGTCAGCAGCTATTTGGCCGATCCCGACGCGTATGGCACTGCTAAGTCATCTGGGCGTCCTTCTAACTCTACCGTCTCTTCTGCGCAAATCAAGGCAGAGTTGGGCTTACAGTGCAGCCCGTCGACCATCCGTCGGGTGTTGCACGATAGTGAAACAATCGTTAGAACAAAGATAGCGCCTTGTTCGAAGCTTATCGTTGCTCATAAAGCTGCACGGCTTGCTTTCGCTGAAGAAAAATTAGTTCAACAAATCGATTGGAATAAGGTTATTTTGTTTATGGGTCAGTTCTTTTATCAGCATCAGTGTATTTCAGATTGTATGGTCGGACGAGAAAAAGTTCAATCTCGACGGCCCGGACGGATTTTGTGAATATTGGCACGACCTCCGCAAAGATCCTCAATTTTTCTGGAAAAGGAATTTGGGGGGAGGGACGGTTATGGTTTGGGAGCTTTCGAAGCATCAGGGACTCTTCCGCTTGCATTCACGTCGAGCAAAATGAATAGCGAGAGTACCAGCAAGTTCTTGAAGAACATTTGACTCCATATTGGTAGCCGGACTACTTGTTCATGCAAGATAACGCCACCATCCATCAAAGCGCATCGACATTACAGTACCTGGCGGAGCATCAAATCGCGTTATTTGCTTGGCCGGCTTGCTCCCGGACTTGAATCCGAATTTTGCCGGACAAAATGACGGAGACTTTTTTATAATTATTTTATTGCAAAATTCAATCAAAGCAGCAACAATAACAATAATAAAACAATGGTTAACAGAATCGACACTTAATATTTGGTTGGGGCGCTACCAGCATCGATAACGGCCTTGCAACGGCGAGACATTGAACGGACCAAATTTTCCAATAAGTTTTTAGGCAAATTGGACCATTCCTGATGAATAGCCTCAAAAAGCTCGTCCGGTTTGGAAAATTTTTGCTCGTAAGCTTCCTCTCAGTCTCTCCCATAAATGTTAGGAGACTCCAAAAATTAGACTCAATAAGCCGAAAACCAATTCATGATACTTTTTGCCTTGTGTAGTCTTGTTGGAATACCCACCCTTGGTCTTTAAAAATTGTAAAATTTATACCACATTTGATCTTATATGGCAGGGATGTCGCGAAATTCCGACTTCCTGCGATTTTTTCCTACTTCCTGAGATTTCCGAAAAAATCTAGAAAATAGAACCTGGAACATTATGCATTAAAAATAAAATAAATGCGAGGCTAAATGTAGAGTATTATAAACGATTTTCAAAAAATTCCGATTTTTCGACTACAGGAGCAAAAATTGAAAAAGTCAAAGAAAATTTTTTTATTTAATAGCTCAAACAAATTGTAATGAGCAGTAAAAAAAGAATACCGAAGACCGCATGTTTTGAAATCGCCCCCAAAAAAAGTTAGAGCTGTTCAAAATCGTTAGAGAAAATTGTAACATCCGGTACTATTTTTTTTAGCGTACGTATCAATTCCATTTCACGATGACGAGGACGAGGCGCTGTTGAGTAGCAGTGAAAATAGCGGTGATAAGCGTTTGCGTCAAAGTGGTGACCGTGCCGGCTTCTCGAAGAATACCGCCCCATCAAGTGGCACGGCCAGCAATCAATCGAATCCGTTTGCTCGCGGACATTCGTCAAATTTGTATTCGGTAAATAAATTTTATTTTTAAAATTTATCATTACCTATTCAATAGGTTCGTTGTTTTAAGAATAATTATCCGCAAGAGCACCTAAACAACTACAACGAGCTGAAAAACAAACTCCTCGAAATAGATCTCAAGATCGATGATCTTAAAACAAAAGTCGAAATACTACTAAAAAACACCGATCCCAAAACGGTTGGCTTTTTGAATAATTAATAAAAAAAAATGTTTTGGAGTATAATGAAGGACCATGCGTAATGATGCACAGACATTTACGCTCTCGACACAGTAAAAAAAAATTTTTTGTGGCCGTGGAAGAATATTTGCTAGACTTATTTACATTTTCGCAAATACACTGCTGCACAAAATTATAGCGCCACTTTAGAAAATGGCATAACTTTTAACTGAATTATTCAAACGACGTTAAACTTTACCAGATGGCATATTTTTAGATCTAAAATCTGATGAAGTAATTAATTTTACATTATACAAAATATATTTTACGAAATTTGAAAAATACTGTAAATTGCTTGATTTCAGCCTGTTCAAAATTATAGCGCCACTCAACATTTCAACGTTTATTTTATTTTAGATTGTTTTTTTTGCCGATTATTTCTAATGTTGTGTAAGATTTACTTAATATGTTTACTTAATATTTTTAGGCAATGCCGAAAAGTTCTAAGCTGTCTAAGTTTGAAAAAGGACGAATCTCCGCGTTGCATTCTCAGAATTGGTCATTTCGCCGTATCGCTGCTGAAATCGGGCGTCATCACAAAACTGTCAGCAGCTATTTGGCCGATCCCGACGCGTATGGCACTGCTAAGTCATCTGGGCGTCCTTCTAACTCTACCGTCTCTTCTGCGCAAATCAAGGCAGAGTTGGGCTTACAGTGCAGCCCGTCGACCATCCGTCGGGTGTTGCACGATAGTGAAACAATCGTTAGAACAAAGATAGCGCCTTGTTCGAAGCTTATCGTTGCTCATAAAGCTGCACGGCTTGCTTTCGCTGAAGAAAAATTAGTTCAACAAATCGATTGGAATAAGGTTATTTTGTTTATGGGTCAGTTCTTTTATCAGCATCAGTGTATTTCAGATTGTATGGTCGGACGAGAAAAAGTTCAATCTCGACGGCCCGGACGGATTTTGTGAATATTGGCACGACCTCCGCAAAGATCCTCAATTTTTCTGGAAAAGGAATTTGGGGGGAGGGACGGTTATGGTTTGGGAGCTTTCGAAGCATCAGGGACTCTTCCGCTTGCATTCACGTCGAGCAAAATGAATAGCGAGAGTACCAGCAAGTTCTTGAAGAACATTTGACTCCATATTGGTAGCCGGACTACTTGTTCATGCAAGATAACGCCACCATCCATCAAAGCGCATCGACATTACAGTACCTGGCGGAGCATCAAATCGCGTTATTTGCTTGGCCGGCTTGCTCCCCGGACTTGAATCCGATAGAAAATTTGTGGGGAATTCTGGTTCGAGAGGTTTATCGCGACAATCGACAGTATGCTACAGTAGATGAGCTAAAACTTGCAATTTCTGTCGCTTGGAATAATGTTAATCTGAATACCTTGCACAACTTAGCTCATAGTATCCCCAATCGTTTACTTGATGTTGTAAAATCTAAAGGCGGACCCACAAATTATTAATTATTTGTTTTGAAATTGTTTTGCTATGTTTAAAATAAACGTTGAAATGTTGAGTGGCGCTATAATTTTGAACAGGCTGAAATCAAGCAATTTACAGTATTTTTCAAATTTCGTAAAATATATTTTGTATAATGTAAAATTAATTACTTCATCAGATTTTAGATCTAAAAATATGCCATCTGGTAAAGTTTAACGTCGTTTGAATAATTCAGTTAAAAGTTATGCCATTTTCTAAAGTGGCGCTATAATTTTGTGCAGCAGTGTATTTGCGAAAATGTAAATAAGTCTAGCAAATATTCTTCCACGGCCACAAAAAATTTTTTTTTACTGTGTCGAGAGCGTAAATGTCTGTGCATCATTACGCATGGTCCTTCATTATACTCCAAAACATTTTTTTTTATTAATTATTCAAAAAGCCAACCGTTTTGGAATCGGTGTTTTTTAGTAGTATTTCGACTTTTGTTTTAAGATCATCGATCTTGAGATCTATTTCGAGGAGTTTGTTTTTCAGCTCGTTGTAGTTGTTTAGGTGCTCTTGCGGATAATTATTCTTAAAACAACGAACCTATTGAATAGGTAATGATAAATTTTAAAAATAAAATTTATTTACCGAATACAAATTTGACGAACGTCCGCGAGCAAACGGATTCGATTGATTGCTGGCCGTGCCACTTGATGGGGCGGTATTCTTCGAGAAGCCGGCACGGTCACCACTTTGACGCAAACGCTTATCACCGCTATTTTCACTGCTACTCAACAGCGCCTCGTCCTCGTCATCGTGAAATGGAATTGATACGTACGCTAAAAAAAATAGTACCGGATGTTACAATTTTCTCTAACGATTTTGAACAGCTCTAACTTTTTTTGGGGGCGATTTCAAAACATGCGGTCTTCGGTATTCTTTTTTTACTGCTCATTACAATTTGTTTGAGCTATTAAATAAAAAAATTTTCTTTGACTTTTTCAATTTTTGCTCCTGTAGTCGAAAAATCGGAATTTTTTGAAAATCGTTTATAATACTCTACATTTAGCCTCGCATTTATTTTATTTTTAATGCATAATGTTCCAGGTTCTATTTTCTAGATTTTTTCGGAAATCTCAGGAAGTAGGAAAAAATCGCAGGAAGTCGGAATTTCGCGACATCCCTGCCATATAAGATCAAATGTGGTATAAATTTTACAATTTTTAAAGACCAAGGGTGGGTATTCCAACAAGACTACACAAGGCAAAAAGTATCATGAATTGGTTTTCGGCTTATTGAGTCTAATTTTTGGAGTCTCCCTAACATTTATGGGAGAGACTGAGAGGAAGCTTACGAGCAAAAAATTTTCCAAACCGGACGAGCTTTTTGAGGCTATTCATCAGGAATGGTCCAATTTGCCTAAAAACTTATTGGAAAATTTGGTCCGTTCAATGTCTCGCCGTTGCAAGGCCGTTATCGATGCTGGTAGCGCCCCAACCAAATATTAAGTGTCGATTCTGTTAACCATTGTTTTATTATTGTTATTGTTGCTGCTTTGATTGAATTTTGCAATAAAATAATTATAAAAAAGTCTCCGTCATTTTGTCCGGCAAAATTTTGAGCTGCTCTCCATTGATTGGGTGCCAAAAATTTTTGGATAAACGGATCGGAACAAACTTTCTTTAATCTGAGAGAGGACGAATAATGCTATAAAACAGAGTTTATTAGAAGTTTATATCTTGTTTATATATAGTGCTGTACTCCTCTTAAAATACATTTAAAAAAATTACAAACATTTTAAAAATCCCAAAATATAAATAAAATCAACCTTGTGTCTTTTTGGCTGCAGTTGAAATTGTGGAAGATTCGAATGGAACGGTGTTCGACACGTCGACCGACGATGATGTTGTTGATTTTGGAGTTGTAGGTTCAGGATTCGGCACGAAAGCGATGTTTTCGGTTTCTCCTTTGTTGCTCGGATCATTTGTAGGAGGTAGCGTTGATGAAGCATGAAACGGCTGGGATGAAACCACAATAAAAAGTTTATTGTGCCAACCACATTCCGGCTTATAAAATACGTTGACGCTGGTATCCATCCTAAATAAAATATACACATATATGTAAAAAAAGTTAACATAATAAATAATAAATTTAAAAAACTAACAAAAGAGCTCGATACGCGCCCGTTGACGGATTCTTATACTTGAGTCCGTTCGCGTGAGGAAACGCTCGCTTAAGCGTTTGGGCGCACAACGAGCCATCTATGTTTGCCGGCAATCTGATGCGTTCGGCGTTCTCCGCCTCACTGGCGCAAACAACCACAAAATCACGCTAAAAGGGTAGTTTATTAAAAAATAAAAATACAAAAAATATATTTTGAATTAAAAAAGTTAAAAAAATATGAGGAAAAATTTTAACAATAAAATAAAGAAGATCATTAAAAGATAAAAAATAATAACCTTTGTTTTTGTTTCCAATTTTTCTGCCATTCTTATATGAAAATCTAAACTAAATTCAAGAATATTAAAACTGTTAATTCTTGCGCATTGTTTAAAATTATAAAATTACGATATAAATTTTTATATAAAATAAATAAAAAATATACAAACAAAAGCAACAATATTAATATAATTTCTTAAATATATAACCATTTTGAAATAAAAACCAGTGATTTCAATTTTATTTGTTAAATGAAACTTAACATAAATCAAGTAAAAGAAAATTAAAGCCATTTTACGAAAAAAAATTTTAAAAAATGAAAAATTATTTTATCATAATATTTTAGTTTTACAAAATTAAAAACGATTTATTATTTCACTTAACCAGTGATGGGTAAATGGCTTACCAACAAGCATCTGGACTCTTTTCTTTTTGCACGCTATTTCTCAATAAAAAATTTTCTTTTCGACGAGATAGCATTTTTTTTACAGTTTTTTTTCGGTTTGTAAAATCTATATAACTCAATCATTTTTTAATAAAATTACTCCAAAATTAATGTGCATATAGAGGTACATGTACTGGACATAACAGTTTTTTCAGAATTTAAAAATTCCTATTTTGAGCCAAGTTATGGTCCAATGAGCCATTTAGAAATTGATGGCTCGCAATGAAGAAATACGAAAAAGAAAAAAAGTATGCGTTTTTTTTCTCACGAGCCACCAATTTCTAAATGGCTCATTGGACCCTGACTTGGTCCAGAATAGGAATTTTTAAATTTTGAAAAAAAATTTTTATTACAACCAAAAGCTCGATATTCATGTTTATTTTGGAGTAATTTTATTAAAAAATGATTGAGTTATAGGCTTCACAAACCGAAAAGAAACTGTAAAAAATGCTCTTTCCAAGTTTTCGTGCAATATTGATTACCGCTAACAAAAAATGGAAAAAAATACTTGGTTCCCCCTATGGTTTAAATTTTCGTTAAATCTACTGTAACTCGACGCGGAAGCAAAATTCAACCATAGTCCCTATATAATTCTTGATCAGCGTGAGCTTTAGAATCACATGTTCAGTTTCGGTTCAAAAAATTTTTTCCAGTGGTTAAGGGTGGGTTCTCTGTGGGGTTTTTTGGAGACATTTTCTGCAAAAATGACTATTGAATTCGTTCTCAGGACCCAATATAATCCCGAATACAAATATTTTTTTCGATATTTTTGGAGGGTAAAGTGCACTCCAGCCCAAATTTTGATACGCGACAATTTTGGCGCCCCTATATTACAACAAATTTGATATTATAAACAATTCAGTAAAAAAAATCGAAAAAAAACTCAAATATATTTACTTTAAAATTAAAGCAAAAATACAAAAAATTTTTGCTTTAATTTTGAAATAAATATATTTGAGTTTTTTTAAAGATTGTCTTTGTCACGAACTGGAAGGACTTTTGAAAAAAGAAAGTGGAAATTTAGTAACGTTAACGTGCAGGAAAGGTGCAAGACAAGAACTCCCAAATTCGTGAGATAAACTACGAGAAAGTTTGATAAGAGTCAAATGATAACGAAAAAGCAAAAGGCGAGAAAAGCAATTTTCCAAACCCTAACACGAAAAAATTAGCAAGCAATCGAGAACAACCAGCTTCTAGCGAAAATTTTAGACAACTGAAAAAATATTTTAAAGCTATTGAGGAGAATGTCAAGACAAAAAGAGCGAAAAGAGCGAAAAGAAAAAAAATTTAAAAAGAATTTTTAATTTTCGTAAACCAAAGTTTACGATAGTTTCCCTTACCTCAGGGAAGTTACTTAATAGAAAGGTGAATAAATTTACGAGCCAATGGGTTTCGGGCCTGTCGGTCGCGCCTTTGCTCAGACGGACACTGGACTTCCAGCCGAATAGATCGCGTAGTTGATGATGTAGATGTGGAAATACTAGGTCCTAAGGTGTTTGAGATATTAAAATGATTTATGGAGGACTATGATGGAAATTAAGAAAAAGCTTTTTAGTTATCAAAAGATATAGGAAATACGCCTCCACATTCTCGCCCTGATGTTCTAATTGAAGCAAAATTTTTTTGATCTCATTTATGAAAGCTATGACCGTTACGTTGTGCGTACCCTTGCATCTCAACGCGTCCAAATTGCTATACAGCTCGCTAATTGTAAAACTAAGCTGGCCAAATTTTTCAGTGAGGAGCGAAACCGCAATCGGATAGCTTTTGTCATCGACCGGTAGATTTTCGACCAACGCACGGGCTCTTCCCGAAAGGTAATTCATCCCATTTGGAAGATTTTCCAGCTGATGAACAGCATACATGAATCGATCCCAAAATGAGGTCCAATTGGTGACGGTTCCATCAAAATTAGGCAATCGAAGTTGAGGAAGCGTGAACAACTGCATCGGAGGAGTTTAAACAACGACTGCTGGTGGAGCCGGTGGAGCGTGCACGATGTCCGCGGTTCGAGTCTCGTCATCGATCGCATCTTCGCATTTAATTTCGTTTCGAGGACAAATTTGTTTGTAAAAAAATTGAAAAAAAAAACTGCGAGCCACTGCGCCATATGGCTCACAAATGGCTCAATTGTGGCAGCCATTGTAAAAAACTTGGCTCAGTAGGTGCTCGGGACTGAGCCATTTTTTCACTTGGCTCGAGAACCACTGAGCCAAAATACATCGAATATGGCTCGTGGCCCACTGTGCTAGTAAGCCACCGCGATTCATCACTGATGCTGATGTTTTTATTTTTGAAATACCTATTGTTAGTATCAACAAATTAATTGGGGGCACTATCCACATCCTACTTGGACATCTTGCGACGCTTTTTTCAGTTTATCTTCTAACCTTACACAATTTCGCCTTATATATACCTAGCAGATTACGAAGATAGTAAAGAATTACAATCCCTTTGAATTCGTTTTTTTCCGGATTTTTTTTACATAATTGTTTATAATGTCATATTATTTTAATTTAGAGCCACCAAAATTTTTAATTTTCTTTCAAGTTTTATTTAGCAAATAAAATTGGAATTACTGCTTTTTATTTTAAGATGATTATTAAATATATTTAAAAAATTATATTAATATTATTTCTTATGTTTATATATTTTTTTATTTAAAAATTATATGTCATGATATAAGACGCAAAAAGTAACAACAGTTTCAATATAATTGAATTTAGAAGCTTTTCAAATAAGAATGGCAGACGAGTTGGACACAGAAGTCTTTTTTTTTGACGATCTACTTTATTCGTAAAATGACTCCTAATTTTTTTTTAATTTATTTTTTAAAATCAATTAACTTTTTTTAATTAAATTTTTTTAATTTTGGAATCACTGGTAAAAAGTAAAGAATGTTTTATTTTCAGCATTATATAAAATGACAGAATAAATTCTTAGCAAAAAAGGCAGTAACATAGAAATAATTTTACATATAAATATTTTTATGATTGTGGTTAATTTTGTAGATCTTGCATCTTCCCTAAGAGTTAACATTTCTACTTTTCTTCCTATGACGCAGGTGCATATCGCCGGTTATATTTTCAGTTCCACTCGATAGCGCCTCGTACTCTGTGCTCAATGGTGTCATTATAACGTTATCGACTAAATAAAAGTATCATGATACAGACAATACCAAAATACCAATGACTAATTTGATTTTATAAATGAATTTAAGATCAAATGTTATGTAAATTTTATAATCTTTAATGATCGATTCTTATAAAAAGTTTTTAAAAAACAGTATTTAAATTATATACCCACGTTTACTCTTAACACATTTAAAAAAATTATAAAAAATTTTTAAAACCCAAAATATAAATAAAACAAACCTTGTGTCTTTTTGGCCGTAGTTGAAATTGTGGGAGAAGATTCGAATGGAACGGTGTTCGACACGTCGACCGACGATGATGTTGTTGGTCTTGAAGTTTTAGGTTCAGACTTCGCCACCAAAGCAGTGTTTGTACTTTTACTTTTGTTGTTCGTATCACTTGTAGACTGTAGAGTGGATGAAGCAAGAAGAGGCTGGGATGAAATCACAATAAAAATTTTATTGTGCCAACCACATTCTGGCTCATAAAATAAGTTTCCGCTGATATCCGCCCTAAATAGAATATACAAATACATGTAAAAAAAGTTAACATAATAAATAATGAATGAAAAAAAACTAACGCAAGAGCGTAATAATAGCCCGTTGACGGATTCTTGTACTTGAGTCCGTGCGCGTGAGGAAACGCTCGCATAAGCGTTTGAACGCACAACGAGCCATCCATGTTTGTCGGCAATTCGATGCGTTCGGCGTTCTCCGCCTCACTGGCGCAAACAACCAGAAAATCACGCTAAAAGGGGAGTTTATTAAAAAATAAAAATACAAAAAATATATTTTGAATTAAAAAAGTTAAAAAAATATAAGGAAAAATTTTAACAATAAAATAAAGAAGATCATTAAAAGATAAAAAATAATAACCTCTGTTTTTGTTTCCAATTTTTCTGCCATACTAATGTAAAAATCTAAATTTCTAAATTCAAGAATATTAAAACTGTTAATTCTTGCGCATTGTATAAAATTATGTCGTGATATACGACATAAATTTTTATATAAAAATAAATTAAAAAATATACAAACAAAAGAAACAATATTAATATAATTTTTTAAATATATTTAATAATCATCTTGAAATAAAAAGTAAAAAATGTTTTATTTTCAGCGTTGTATGAAATGCTAGAATAAGTTCAACAAAAGCAATAACATCAAAATAATTTTTTAGCGCAAATGTTCCGGGATGCCTCTCTATTCTGTTCTTGCTTGAACTCGAAACATGAGCATGCGATTTTTTAAAGATTTTTTGACATAAGAGTTTCCTTTAAAAAGTAAAATAAATTAAACTAAACCGAACTTTTATATACCAAAAATGTTTGCTAGAAAATTTTTAGTCGCTCGGTACCGCCGCTAAAAGAGCCCATTTTAAAAAGACGGCTGAATGTGTGATAGTCAAAATAGTTGTTTGTCGTATTCATTATAAATTTTTTGTTTTTATTAAAAAATAAAATTTCTATGCTAATTTATTTGGCGGTCATATTTTTTGGGACACTCTGTAATTAATTCTTTTTTGGATTAAGAGTTATGTCGATCCTACGATGGTACACAAGTATTTGGAATGAATTTTTATCTTTTCGTGATAAGGTATATTGGGATATTTGTGATACATAAAGTGCAAAAGACAAAAAGTTATAACAAAAAAGCTTGATATCATAAAACCTAAGTAAATTTTGATAATATTGCAGAAATCGCGGCGTTTGATATTCGTTCTACTGATTGCCTAAATGGCTGGCTACTATAATACTGAAAGCAATTGTCAACTTTTACAACATGTGATTGTAAAATATTTTTTCTATTCGGCATACTTCTAATTTATCTTCACTTGTTGTAAAAATCGCTTGCAAAAAGATGTAGCTACATTTTCTAATTTTCTAAAGTGGCGCTATAATTTTGTGCAGCAGTGTATATGTCACAGATTCAAAATTGCGCGCTCATTGGCAAACGTTTTCATTCTGTTTTTTATGGGTTGATAAAGTTTAAAAAAATTACAATTAAAGAAACATGATAGATACATATTTAAAATGTAGTTCCAGAGCAGTGTTGTGACTTGGCTCCGAGTTGACTTCGTCGGACAAGCAGAGCACCATTATATTTCGCCATTTTTAGAAAAAATTATGCTCTGTTCTTCTGTCATGGGTTTGCGAGGTCAACTCGGAGCCGTTACCGTACTGGTGTAAACTGTAAGATATCGTTTTGTTCAAATTTTTTTCAATACTAAAAAATTTGAAAAAAATGAAGAATTTGTTCATACTGAATTTTGTCGATTAAACAATAATATAAAAGACCACTTTATACAAAACATTTCAAAAAAAAAATAATGAAATATGTTGTGTATGCGAAAAAGGTGGCTTCCATGACAGGACTTGAACCTGCGACCAACGCCTAACCGGAGCGCTGCTCTACCGACTGAGCTACACGGACCTTAATCACATACATACTTACAATTTCTTCTTATGACTACGTCATAACATCTCCTCGTTTAAGATGTCGTACATGCAACCACGAAGATGTGGAACAATTTTTACGCTTAATGATGCAACCACGAAAGATGTGGGACAATTTTACGCATTGAAATTGCGCGACCAAGTGTCGGAATGGTTTTTTGGAATTCAAGATCCGGACTTATGCTTGGTTCAACATTACGCGCGGCCGAATGGAAAATTACCACTAACTTCCCGGCCAAATATCGGCTTACGGCGCTACCTAGCGGCACGGAGTACGAGATGATGGCGCTTGACGCGCCACCTCATCCTGATCGCCAATTGTTGTGTAATGAAATAATGAAATATGTTGTGTATGTGAAAAAGGTGGCTTCCGTGGAAGGACTTGAATCTGCGACCAACGCTTCTACCAACTGATCTACACGGATTTTAATCACATACTTAGATTTTCTTCTTATGACTCCGTCATAATAAAATACAATGTCGAGGTATATAAAAAATAACTTTATATTTCAAAAAAATAAAAATCATTTAAAAAAAAAAATCATTTCAAAAAAAAAAACGAATTAAAATCATAAAGTAATAAAAAATATAGTCGGTTATTATATATAACGCAAAATTGTGAATATTTTGAAGATAAACAGAAAACAGCGTTACAAGATATCCCATAAACGCATTGAAATTAGCCTAAAATAAACATTAATTTATTGATATTAACAATATGTATTTTCAAAACAAATTCAACAACATTCAACATATTTTTTTAAATTAAGATACGTTTAGGGCTTAGACAAAACTAATTTTTAAAAAATATTTTTATACTTCTCAAAAAGTTAGCTAAAGTTGAAAAATGCCCAAGTGTCGAATGCACAAATATCGGTCTGCCGAAGTTAACGAGAAATTAATACACTGCTGCACAAAATTATAGCGCCACTTTAGAAAATGGCATAACTTTTAACTGAATTATTCAAACGACGTTAAACTTTACCAGATGGCATATTTTTAGATCTAAAATCTGATGAAGTAATTAATTTTACATTATACAAAATATATTTTACGAAATTTGAAAAATACTGTAAATTGCTTGATTTCAGCCTGTTCAAAATTATAGCGCCACTCAACATTTCAACGTTTATTTTATTTTAGATTGTTTTTTTTGCCGATTATTTCTAATGTTGTGTAAGATTTACTTAATATGTTTACTTAATATTTTTAGGCAATGCCGAAAAGTTCTAAGCTGTCTAAGTTTGAAAAAGGACGAATCTCCGCGTTGCATTCTCAGAATTGGTCATTTCGCCGTATCGCTGCTGAAATCGGGCGTCATCACAAAACTGTCAGCAGCTATTTGGCCGATCCCGACGCGTATGGCACTGCTAAGTCATCTGGGCGTCCTTCTAACTCTACCGATTCGAATGGAACGGTGTTCGACACGTCGACCGACGATGATGTTGTTGGTCTTGAAGTTTTAGGTTCAGACTTCGCCACCAAAGCAGTATTTGTACTTTTACTTTTGTTGTTCGTATCACTTGTAGACTTTAGAGTGGATGAAGCAAGAAGAGGCTGGGATGAAATCACAATAAAAATTTTATTGTGCCAACCACATTCTGGCTCATAAAATAAGTTTCCGCTGATATCCGCCCTAAATAGAATATACACATATATGTAAAAAAAGTTAACATAATAAATAATGAATGAAAAAAAACTAACAAAAGAGCTCGATACGCGCCCGTTGACGGATTCTTGTACTTGAGTCCGTGCGCGTGAGGAAACGCTCGCATAAGCGTTTGAACGCACAACGAGCCATCCATGTTTGTCGGCAATTCGATGCGTTCGGCGTTCTCCGCCTCACTGGCGCAAACAACCAGAAAATCACGCTAAAAGGGGAGTTTATTAAAAAATAAAAATACAAAAAATATATTTTGAATTAAAAAAGTTAAAAAAATATAAGGAAAAATTTTAACAATAAAATAAAGAAGATCATTAAAAGATAAAAAATAATAACCTCTGTTTTTGTTTCCAATTTTTCTGCCATTCTTATATGAAAATCTAAACTAAATTCAAGAATATTAAAACTGTTAATTCTTGCGCATTGTATAAAATTATGTCGTGATATACGACATAAATTTTTATATAAAAATAAATTAAAAAATATACAAACAAAAGAAACAATATTAATATAATTTTTTAAATATATTTAATAATCATCTTGAAATAAAAAGTAAAAAATGTTTTATTTTCAGCGTTGTATGAAATGCTAGAATAAGTTCAACAAAAGCAATAACATCAAAATAATTTTTTAGCGCAAATGTTCCGGGATGTTCCGGGATGTTAAGCAGTGATTCCAATTTTATTTGTTAAATGAAATATAACATAAATCAAGTAAAAAAAAATTGAAAGCCATTTTACGAAAAAAAATTTTTAAAAATAAAAAATTATTTTATCATAATATTTTAGTTTTACAAAATTAACGACTTATTACTTCATTTAACTGAAAATTTTCTCTTCGCCAAAGTAAAATGACTATTTAGCTCGATCCGACTTTGACTAAAGTTAAACGGAAATAAAATTGAAAGTTAAATGGATTTTGTTCTACCACGTCATTTCTTCATATTCAAATTTTTTAATATTTTTTTTTGTATTTTACAAAAAAATTTTTCCGATTTTTATAAACACAAAACGACACGGTGTTCAATATTGCACGAAAAGGAAAATGTGGCCCTAAAGAGGGCCGTTTAAGATAATTTCATTGTTCAAGCATACAAATTATGATAAAATCCTTCTATTGAACCTCAGCAATATGCCCATAACCTCAGGAACCAGCATATTTTTTAAAAAAATTCGAAAATTTTCGAAAAAAAATTAATTCTCGGCGGAACGCCAAGCAATTTGACACGAATTCAAACGATTTTCAAAAATTACATATAATTTCAAATTCCAAGTTTTCGTGCAATATTGAACACCGCGAACAAAAAATGGAAGAAAGTGCTTGGTCTTCCACCCCCTCTATGGTTCAAATTTTCGTTAAATCTCCGTAACTCGATGCGGAAGCAAAATTAAACCATAGTTTCTATACAATTCCTGATCCCAGTTTCGGCCAAGTAATTTGACACGAATTCAAACGATTTTCAAAAATTACATATAATTTCAAATTCCAAGTTTTCGTGCAATATTGAACACCGCGAACAAAAAATGGAAGCCATCTGGTAAAGTTTAACGTCGTTTGAATAATTAAGTTAAAAGTTATGCCATTTTCTAAAGTGGCGCTATAATTTTGTGCAGCAGTGTATTAATTTCTCGTTAACTTCGGCAGACCGATATTTGTGCATTCGACACTTGGGCATTTTTCAACTTTAGCTAACTTTTTGAGAAGTATAAAAATATTTTTTAAAAATTAGTTTTGTCTAAGCCCTAAACGTATCTTAATTTAAAAAAATATGTTGAATGTTGTTGAATTTGTTTTGAAAATACATATTGTTAATATCAATAAATTAATGTTTATTTTAGGCTAATTTCAATGCGTTTATGGGATATCTTGTAACGCTGTTTTCTGTTTATCTTCAAAATATTCACAATTTTGCGTTATATATAATAACCGACTATATTTTTTATTACTTTATGATTTTAATTCGTTTTTTTTTTTGAAATGATTTTTTTTTTTAAATGATTTTTATTTTTTGAAATATAAAGTTATTTTTTATATACCTCGACATTGTATTTTATTATGACGGAGTCATAAGAAGAAAATCTAAGTATGTGATTAAAATCCGTGTAGATCAGTTGGTAGAAGCGTTGGTCGCAGATTCAAGTCCTTCCACGGAAGCCACCTTTTTCACATACACAACATATTTCATTATTTCATTACACAACAATTGGCGATCAGGATGAGGTGGCGCGTCAAGCGCCATCATCTCGTACTCCGTGCCGCTAGGTAGCGCCGTAAGCCGATATTTGGCCGGGAAGTTAGTGGTAATTTTCCATTCGGCCGCGCGTAATGTTGAACCAAGCATAAGTCCGGATCTTGAATTCCAAAAACCATTCCGACACTTGGTCGCGCAATTTCAATGCGTAAAATTGTCCCACATCTTTCGTGGTTGCATCATTAAGCGTAAAAATTGTTCCACATCTTCGTGGTTGCATGTACGACATCTTAAACGAGGAGATGTTATGACGTAGTCATAAGAAGAAATTGTAAGTATGTATGTGATTAAGGTCCGTGTAGCTCAGTCGGTAGAGCAGCGCTCCGGTTAGGCGTTGGTCGCAGGTTCAAGTCCTGTCATGGAAGCCACCTTTTTCGCATACACAACATATTTCATTATTTTTTTTTTGAAATGTTTTGTATAAAGTGGTCTTTTATATTATTGTTTAATCGACAAAATTCAGTATGAACAAATTCTTCATTTTTTTCAAATTTTTTAGTATTGAAAAAAATTTGAACAAAACGATATCTTACAGTTTACACCAGTACGGTAACGGCTCCGAGTTGACCTCGCAAACCCATGACAGAAGAACAGAGCATAATTTTTTCTAAAAATGGCGAAATATAATGGTGCTCTGCTTGTCCGACGAAGTCAACTCGGAGCCAAGTCACAACACTGCTCTGGAACTACATTTTGAATATGTATCTATCATGTTTCTTTAATTGTAATTTTTTTAAACTTTATCAACCCATAAAAAACAGAATGAAAACGTTTGCCAATGAGCGCGCAATTTTGAATCTGTGACATATACACTGCTGCACAAAATTATAGCGCCACTTTAGAAAATTAGAAAATGTAGCTACATCTTTTTGCAAGCGATTTTTACAACAAGTGAAGATAAATTAGAAGTATGCCGAATAGAAAAAATATTTTACAATCACATGTTGTAAAAGTTGACAATTGCTTTCAGTATTATAGTAGCCAGCCATTTAGGCAATCAGTAGAACGAATATCAAACGCCGCGATTTCTGCAATATTATCAAAATTTACTTAGAAAATTTACTTATAACATCAATCTTTTTTGTTATAACTTTTTGGCTCTTGCACTTTATGTATCACAAATATCCCAATATACCTTATTAAGAAAAGATAAAAATTCAATGGTAACGGTTTTGATCAAAAAAATTGACGAACATTTAGGGATTAAATTTCAGATTATAGTTAGGTTAGCCATTGGGTGCATTTGATCGCAACTCCAATAATTTATTTTTGGAATACTTAAAATCCTGAAGGATACCTAAAGTATATTAGAATACATGAAGTAGCTTGAGTTACCTAAAATGCAAAAGACATTTTACTTCGAAGCTAATTTTCATAATTTTTTTTATTGGGTTTACAATTTTTTTAAGAATTTGTTTTGTACCAAATATAATAACAAAATAACAAATGAATTGGGTGAAAGCTTGGGCAATGTTGTCCTGTTTTTATAGATTCTTGTTTACTAATCCACCAAAATAATTAATAAATTATTTAGCAATACCTATAGAATTTTCAACATTTCAAATACAAAAATTTAACATACATTATTGTGATTATTATTGTTAATTTTAAAATTGTTGGAAAAATATTATAAAAATATAATTTTAAGCTTATTATAAAAATAATCATATCCTTGGGGTTTATTTTGTTAGATAGTGATCAGTAGCTAAAGTATCATATTTATTAATATAGTGAAAAATAGAAATTTATTAAAGATCACTTTCTTGCTAAAAATCAATGAATTTAATCGTTTATAATTAGTATCAAAACCTCGATAAACACATTACAATCTTTAATTTTTTTCATTATATATTTTATTGTTGATATTCAAATTATTATTATCTATTTCTATAACTTTATTTCCAATTCAATAAATTATATGTAATACTAAAAGAATAAAATTAATTTTATTTAAAAAATAAGGCCAAAAGCATTAAGGTTGTTTTAAATTTGAACAAAATATTCATCAAATTGGTTTATAGCTAATGGAATGCTTTTTGAAGAGCTCTTTTTGCCCTTCCAGCTTTTGTACCCATCCAAATACTTGTGTACCATTGTAGCTAACTCTTAATCTCAAAAAGGATTAATTACAGAGTGTCCCAAAAAATATGACCGCCAAATAAATTAGCATAGAAATTTTATTTTTCAACAAAAACAAAAAATTGGTAATGAATACGATAAATAATAATTATGACTATCACATATTCAGCAGTCTCTTTAAAATGGGCTCCTTTGGCGGCGATACAGAGCGACTAAAAATTTTCGACTAGGCCGCAAATCCCCAACTACAATTTTGTCAATTTTCAATTTATCATAACTTTTTATATTTTGTACCATTTAATCTAATTTTTTTTAAAATTAATATTTGGGTTATTTTTACTTATTTTTATATATTCATGAATATTGGAATAAATTTTAAGTTTTCGAAAATTATCTAACTGTTAGCATATCTTCAATGAATAATTATATGTAATTCTTGAAAATCAAATTACTTGGCCTTTCGCCGAGAATTTGTTTTTTTTCGAAAATTTTCGTATTTTTTCAAAAAATATGCTGGTTTCTGAGGTCCGGGGCATATTGCTGAGGTTTAGTAGAAGGTTTTGATCACAATTTGTATGATTGAGCAAAGAAATTATCTCAAACTGCCCTCTTTAGGGCTACATTTCTTTTCGTGCAATATTGAACACCGTGTCGTTTTGTGTTTATAAAAATCGGAAAAATTTTTTTGTAAAATACAAAAAAAATATTAAAAAAATTTGAATATTAAGAAATGACGTGGTAGAACAAAATCCATTTAACTTTCAATTATATTTCCATTCAATTTTAGTCAAAGTTAAATGATTGAGTTAAATAATCATTTTACTTTGGCGGAGAGAAAATTTTCAATAAGTAATAAATCGTTTTTAATTTTGTAAAACTAAAAAATTATGATTTTTCATTTTTTAAAATTTTTTTTCGTAAAATGGCTTTTAATTTTCTTTTACTTAATTGATTTATATTAAGTTTCATTTAACAAATAAAATTGGAATTACTGCTTTTTATTTAAAAATGGTTATATATTTAAAAAATTATATTAATATTGTTTCTTTTGTTTGTATATTTTTTATTTATTTTATATAAAAATTTATATCGTATATCACTACATATATTAGGGTTTTCGGAAAGAAACCGCGTTTTGATCCAAAAACAAAATTTATTATAAAAACAAAATTACAACACTTTAATCCAAAAGGTATTCGCCATTATTATTGACTACTTGTCGCCAACGTCCACGCAAAGAATGGATGCCCTTCTCGAAGAACTCGGCCGGCTGCGACTTAAAGAAGTTGGACACCCAAATTTTGATCTCGTTGCGGTTTTTGAACTTTTTCTCGGCCAGGGAGTGCTGCATCGACCGGAACAGATGGTAGTCGGATGGCGCCAGGTCTGGGCTGTATGGCGGGTGAGGCAGGACTTCCCAGCCCAATTCTTCGATTTTTAGTGAAGTGATCTTTTCGACATGCGGCCGGGCGTTGTCGTGAAGAAATTTTGTCGACGCCGTATTCACACCTTGACGTCGCAGCGCTTGATCCACACGGCCCAATTGATGTTGTTAGAGGTCCGCCGTAACTGTTTGACCCGAATCCAGAACCTCAAAATACACGAGACCTTTGCTGTTCCACCAAACACAAAGCATCACCTTTTTTTCCGTGGATGTCCGGTTTTGGAGTCGGTTTTGGCGCCTCACCGGGGTCCAGCCACTGCCGCTTTCTTGTGGCGTTGTCGTATTGGATCTATTTCTCATCTGACGTAATGATTGTGTCGAAAAAACCGCTGTTCTTAGCGCGGCGGAGAAGAATTCCGGCCATTGCCACTCTGCTTGCTTTGTTTGCATCACTCAGCTGATGCGGCACCCACTTTCCGGACCTGTTCGTCTTGCCTATTGCGTGCAAGTGGTCGGCAATGGTCGTTTGACCGCAACCAAACCGTTCTGCCAGCTCTCGAATTGTTTGGCACGGATCCGACTCTATTGCTTCCTTCAACAGGTCATTGTCGACGACTTCAGGTCGATGTCCATGTTCATGATCCTCCAAGCTTTCGTCGCCACTTCTGAATCGTTTAAACCACTCCTGGCATTGACGTTCAGACAGGGCTTCCTCGCCAAATACTTCAAATAGCGCACGATGAGATTCAGCAGCCGATTTGCCGTGCTTAAAGTCGTACCACATGCAAGCTCGCATTCGAAATTATTGATCAGACATTTTCTAAAAACTTTTTTTGTAAAAAATCAAAGTATACATAGACAAGTTATATATCAAACGATGCGCAAAAAAACGCTGATCTGATAGATAAAACCAATTTACAAAATCTTTTATTATATGAGAATAATAAATAAACAAATCCAACCGCGGTTTCTTTCCGAAAACCCTAATAATTTTATACAATGCGCAAGAATTAACAGTTTTAATATTCTTGAATTTAGTTTAGATTTTCATATAAGAATTTTCATAATTATATTTAGATTTTCATATAATTTAGAAATTTAGATTTTTACATTAGTATGGCCGAAAAATTGGAAACAAAAACAGAGGTTATTATTTTTTATCTTTTAATGATCTTCTTTATTTTATTGTTAAAATTTTTCCTCATATTTTTTTTTAACTTTTTTAATTCGAAATATATTTTTTGTATTTTTATTTTTTAATAAACTTCCCTTTTAGCCTGATTTTGTGGTTGTTTGCGCCAGTGAGGCGGAGAACGCCGAACGCATCGAATTGCCGACAAACATAGATGGCTCGTTGTGCGTTCAAACGCTTAGAATTTTCTTTCCTCACGCGCACGGACTCAAGTACAAGAATCCGTCAACGGGCGCGTATCGCGCTCTTGCGTTAGTTTTTTTTCATTCATTATTTATTATGTTAACTTTTTTTACATATATGTGTATATTCTATTTAGGGCGGATATCAGCGGAAACTTATTTTATGAGCCAGAATGTGGTTGGCACAATAAAATTTTTATTGTGATTTCATCCCAGCCTCTTCTTGCTTCATCCACTCTACAGTCTACAAGTGATACGAACAACAAAAGTAAAAGTACAAATACTGCTTTGGTGGCGAAGTCTGAACCTAAAACTTCAAGACCAACAACATCATCGTCGGTCGACGTGTCGAACACCGTTCCATTCGAATCTTCTCCCACAATTTCAACTACGGCCAAAAAGACACAAGGTTTGTTTTATTTATATTTTGGGTTTTAAAAATTTTTTATAATTTTTTTAAATGTGTTAAGAGTAAACGTGGGTATATAATTTAAATACTGTTTTTTAAAAACTTTTTATAAGAATCGATCATTAAAGATTATAAAATTTACATAACATTTGATCTTAAATTCATTTATAAAATCAAATTAGTCATTGGTATTTTGGTATTGTCTGTATCATGATACTTTTATTTAGTCGATAACGTTATAATGACACCATTGAGCACAGAGTACGAGGCGCTATCGAGTGGAACTGAAAATATAACCGGCGATACGCACCTGCGTCATAGGAAGAAAAGTAGAAATGTTAACGCTTAGGGAACATGCAAGATCTACAAAACGTCAGACAATTAACCACAATCAACGGATTCCACAAATTGCTGACGGAATTTCAAATATTTACGAATTTCGAGATCACGGTTTTTATTTTCGCACATCTCTGAATGGAACTACTAAAACTTTTTTTTGCTCAACCTTTTCATATAAGTCCACATAAATAATTTTTTTGTGAGTTCGAGTTATGATTTTTTCGACATTAGACCTCTTAAGTTTTTAAAAATCAAAAACATTTAAAATGCATGTGATTGTAAAATTATTGATGGAATAAATCGTTACGCTTTTTCGGTTTATCTACAAAGTATACAAAAAGATTTTTTTGGACATGGGGGTAGACTTATTTACATTTTCGCAAATATTTAATTTTTCGTTTACTTCGGCACACAGACATTTGTGCATTCGACACTTGCGCATTTTTCAATTTTAGCTAACTTTTTGAGAAGCAAAAAATATTTTTTGAAAATTAGTTTTAGACTATATAATTCAGAATTTAGTTCTCTATCTAATACTTTTTGAATCAAATTTCTAACTAATTTGGAAATAAATTTAAAGTTGAAAAAGTAAAGTCAATTTTTATTTTTTGGAATTTTTCGAAAAGATTTTACTTTTTTAGTTGTAACTTTTTTTACAAGTTAAATTGAAAAAAAATTGAAAATATATCAGGTAGAGAATTAAATTCTGAATCCAATAGTTAAAACCACTTTTCTATAAGGTTGACTTCAAAAAGTTAACTAAATTTGAAAATGCACAAATGTCGTCTGCATAATCACTGCTATTTATCTACAATTTCGCCTTATATATCATAACCGATTATGTTTTTTATTACCTCGATATTGTATTGCATTATTTTTTTGTGAAATGTTTTGTATAAAGTGATCTTTTATATTATTGTTTAGTCGGCAAAATTTAGTATGTGTCGCAAGCACTCCGAGTTTTTTGTCTTGGCCCTTGTTTTATCGGTTGTGTGGAGTCCTCAACAGAAATTCAATTGCAGTTTTAATCGAAATATACTTTATTTTAATCTCAACCAAGGTCAAAGTTTAAGCGATTTAAAGGACGCGTCCAAATGCAAAGAAATTTTGCTCACCCTTTTGCTCATGTTTTGAATTGGCGCAATGAGTTCATTCTGTTCGTATTGGATCCAAGCGAATCCGAATTTTGTGCCCACTTTTATAAAAATGAAACGAAGGCGGGCACAAAATTTGGACCCGCTTGGATCCAATACAACAGAATGAACTCATTGGCGCCAATTCAAAACATGAGCAAAAGGGTGAGCAAAATTTCTTTGCATTTGGACGCATCCTTTAAACATGAATCCTCAAAATTTAAATTTTTACACTATGCCAATTTTCTCATAAGAAAAATTTCTTATTTCAAAAAAATTTATTATTTGAGAAATTCTTAAACGATTTTGAAATAAAACATTTTGAAAAATTTTTTTAGTGTTTTTCCTATTCCAGACAAAATGACAACTTATATTTTAATTGAAAAAATTGTAAATCTCACTTTTTCTTTAAGGATTGTAAAATTTACACTACATTTGATCTTGATCAAATATCCTAAGTTCGGGTAAATAAGACGCTCCCATGTATAGTACGCGGTTTGGCGAAGTAACTAGTGAATAACTTTAGTATTACCATCAAAAATTACAAGTCCCATTTATAAAGTATAAATTATTTTTATTTAATTATTATCTAAGGAAGTAATGGACTGAAATTCAGCTAATCTTACTTTTTTTCCACGAATAGATTTTTGATCCTTATAGGCTTATTTTGAAAAACTGTTTCAATTTTTCCTTTTATAGCTCCACTATTTTCGAGAATTTCATTCATAGTTAAATTATTATTTAGTGGTAGGGATTTATAATATTTATTTTTTTCTAAAATTAAATGAAAATACTGGTGATAATACATATATTAATGATCTAACTAGGAAAATATAAACTAAAGTCACTCCTACTGTTACATAAATTCTTTTATATAATAAGATTCAAAAATGTCTTGAATTTCATTTATTATCTCATGAGGAACCATAGAGTTTTGCTCTTGTTCTTTCATTTCTATTCCAACATTAGATACTTGTATCATTTCGTTTAATAATTCTTCCTCAATATAAGTCTTCATATCATCAAATATATGCTCTTTAATAATTAATTTATCATCTAGAAAGTGCAAATCATAATTAAAACGATAATACTTTTTTTAAATTTTTGTTAACCTCATCTAAGTTTTTATTAATAAACGTAACTCTTTTAAGTTTTGATGTCTCCGAGGAGAAAGTCCTACACTGCAGCATTCAAATTACGAGCAGTTGCCTTAGCCGAAAAGGACGGGAACCGATCGGCTGCAGATTTTTTCAACATCAATGAATGTATGGTGTGGAAGTGGCGTAAACCGATCCACGTTTTGAAAGCGTCGAAACGAGACAAGCGAATGTCCCGCGCGCGAAAACCTCATTGGCCAAAGTTGGAGGACATCATTGAGGACTGGGTCATTAAACAATAACGACTAGTTAGTTTTTTTGGTTTCCTTTATCTTTCTGCTTTTTTTAACCGCAATATTTTTTTATGCGACAGTTTTAACGAGGTAACTTTTTAGTGAGTGCAGAATGGATTTCGAAGGCCAACCGACAGAACGAGAGCTCCAATCCATTACGCATTGGGAGAGGAAGAGAATGAAATTGTGGCGGATGAATTGCCCCATGAATTTTACGATTTTTTCGAAAGCTTCCATTTTGTTTTCGATGAAAATTTCGACGGATTTTGAACTTTTTTTGTTGTTATTTGTTTTTGAATAAAGTATTTTTGCTTTTAAAATGTAAAAAATGTGCATGCAATTCAATGATAAATAGTAGTATAAATGGCTAAGAAGTAGTACATATACCATCTCTGGCGCACTCACCCCACTCTTTACCAAAAATTTTATCTTTTCATATGTTTTACTCAACTATTTAATAAAATATTTAAAAAAATACGGAAATAAACCAATTAATCCCGTTTTTCTGTTATCACACAATTTCACCCATCTGCGCCAGAAATCCAGATATCTAAATTGTATAATTTTATAGCTAAATTATAAAAATTAGCATACTATGACTAGAGAAGAATTTTCCACATTTTTGCTAGGAAATCTGGATTCGATTTTTAAAAATATTTTGGTCATTTTTTCTTAAAATTTGTTATTCTTCTCATTGTCGCGAACAGCGCGAAGGAATAGAATAAAATTTAAAATCTCGAAAAGTTTCACATTGAAAACAGTCTCGAAGCGATGTCCATGATATCGACTTCGCGACTTTTGTGTTTGATGAAATTAATTTTTTGGCCGGGGGGAATAATTTTTCTCCTCACTTTTTTCGTTTTTCCCGTTTTTCGCACAAGAAGACTTATAGGAGTAAGAGACCGCCGCCCCAATTTTAAAATTGTTAATTGTATTTTTCATCGTTGTCAATAAAGAATTTTGATAACAAGAGGCTTTTAACCGTAAAAGTGATTGGATTCAAATTTGCTGGGGAATCCTTTGGGCTGATTGCAAGAATAAGAAGAAAGGGTTTCCCAACACTCATATAAAAAATCATTGTCTTTGCATGAGCACGAAATTCATTGTTTAAAATTTTTTTTATTATTCTTGGGAAAAGTTTAGAAAAAATTAAAATTTTTGATAAGCGAAAAAGATATTTGGCAAAAAATGTGTTCATTTTTGATTTTTTAAATTAAATTTTATATTTAGACCACAAATAATTAATTTAAGTCATTAAAACAAATAAAGGATACGTATAAGCAGCACCTGAAAAATTTTTTTTGAAAGCTTCCATTTTGTTTTCGATGAAAATTTTCACATGTTGTGCCCGATGGAGATATCGAGGCTCAAAAATTTTATGGGCCTAAACTTAGAAATTTGTATGTAACTCGGCTAATATGTCAGCTAGAAAAGCGGTAATTTTGATAATTTGATCGCAGACACACGATAAGCGATAAAGATACAGTCCTGGTCAAAATGATAGCCGAATTTGAAAATAGCACAACTCGAGTTTTAAAATAAAATTTTGCACGAACATGCTTTTCTCTATTATAAATCATAATTAAAACAATTTT
Organism: Bradynema listronoti; assembly: GCA_024678965.1. NCBI lineage: Eukaryota > Metazoa > Nematoda > Chromadorea > Rhabditida > Allantonematidae > Bradynema > Bradynema listronoti. The sequence goes on from JANLNO010000003.1 coordinate 1,332,757, forward strand.
AAAATTTTCGAAATTTTACCCACGTATTATTGTGTTTTACTGTATTTTGAGTTTTTATCTGTGGACAAAATGATAGCCGAGGTTTATATTTTCGTTAGTTCCTAGGCATTTTATGAGTTTTATGTGATTGTTTTTGTCATTTTTGAGCTTTATCAATGTTTTGCTTTATATTTATAGTTATTGGCAGAGGAAAAGAGCTCACTGAATTTGAAAAAAGGCACATTGTCGCACTGCACGCTGAAAACTGGAGTTATCATCGAATAGCAGCGCATGTCGGGCGTTCGGACAAAGTTGTATGCAATTTTTTGTCGGATCCGGCTTCTTATGGAACTGCAAAATCAAGTGGTCGCCCTAAGTCTACTAACGACGACGAATAATTGCGGCTGCATCGAACTCAACTGTCACCTCCGCTCAGATTGTGTCTGATTTGGGTCTCGGATGCAGTCCGAAAAACTGTTCGCCGTGTTCTACATGGGAGTAAAGTTATCGTGCGCTCTAAAATGATCAAGTATCCGCGCCTAACTAATGTCCATAAGGTTGCTCGCCTTCAGTTTGCAAAAGAAAAGCTTGCGCAGCAAATTGACTGGTCAAAGGTTATTTTGTCGGGGTGCGAAGCATGTCAATGAACTAATTTAACGTTTATAGATTGTCTGGTCTGATGAGGAAAAGTTTAATCTTAATGGGCCAGACGGTTTCTCGGATTGCTGGCATAATTTACGTAACAGCCACTCTACTTCTCAAGGCGTAACTTTGAAGATGGCACGCTGTTGGTCTGGGGAGCTTTCGAAGCTGCTGGCACTCTTCCTCTCGCGTTTACGTCGAGCAAAATGAACAGCGAAGAGTATCAGCATGTGCTCGACGAACATTTGACGCCGTTCTGGCAATAAGACTATCTCTTCATGCAAGACGATGCGTCTTTACACCGAAGTGCGTCCACAATGAGCTTCTTGCAGGAGAGGCAAATCGCTATCTTACCATGGCCAGCATGTTCACCCGACCTAAATCCAATCGAGAATTTATGGGGACTTCTAGTTCGTGATGTTTATCGTGGCAACCGGCAATACGCCAACGTCAACGATCTCAAAACTGCAATTCTTGAAGCATGGAGTCGTCTAAATTTGAATGTATTGAATAACTTGGCCTGTAGTCTTCCAAATCGATTGATCAATGTTGTAAAATCTAAAGGAGGGCCTACTAAATATTAAATGTTAATGTTATATTGTTATTTGTTAATTTTTTTGTTCATAAAGCGTTAATTTTGAAGGTTCGGCTATCATTTTGTCCACAGATAAAAACTCAAAATACAGTAAAACACAGTAATACGTGGGTAAAATTTCGAAAATTTTAAAATTGTTTTAAGATTATGATTTATAATAGAGAAAGGCATGTTCGTGCAAAATTTTATAAAAAACGGCCAAATAAAACTCGAGTTGTGCTATATTTTCAAATTCGGCTATCATTTTGACCAGGAGTGTATTTGGCAAAAAATGTGTTAAAAAGCTATATGTCGTGATATACGACATAAAATTTTTATATACAGGGTGGCCCAAATTGGCGCCGGGATTTGTTTTTGTTATAACTTTTTTATTTTTCTACCAAACTGCCTAATTTTTTTTTATTTGATACCCGAGAATCCCCCATTTTGTGTGGTACCATATTTGTGCATTAAGTTTTAAGTTAAGCGTATGCAATAATTGTTTTAAAATTTGTGTGATTTTCAGAAATGGAGTATACTGTTGAAAAAGTCTGGTGTGTTGTTTGGTATGGAATGTCTGGATCGCCTACAACCGTTCAGCGTGAGTATCGCAAGAAATTTGGGCGTAGTGCTCACCTTCCCAATGACAAATCTATTCGACAATGGTTCGACAAAATCATGGACACAGGAAGTGTGAACAATAAGCCAAAAACAAAAACGAAGTGGGTCCGTACGGAGCTCAAGGTCGAAGAAGTGCTGGCTAAATTTCGCGAGGATCCGCACATCAGCCCGAGATCGTTGGCTCGGAATGAAGGAATGCCATCCCGAAGTTCAATTCAACGAATTTTGAAGGTTCTTGCTTTTGTGATTTTTTGTTGAGTTTATGGTGCGCTTTTTAGGAGGCAAAATTTCACCCCTACAAACTTCAACACGGCTCAGAAGTTGAGGCCAGTGGATTATGAAACACGTGTTGTTCACGCTACCTCGCAGCTGGACTTGACGCAGGAGTTCTTCGGCCGAATCCTCTTGAAGCTCACTTCCACATCCATGGCCACGTCAACCATCAAAATTTTCGATACTGGAGCGACAAAAATCCTGGCTGGTATCGTGAAGAACCGCTTCACTCTCCTCGAGTGAGCGTCTGGGCTGCAATTGGACGTCAAGGAGTTGTTGGACCGGTCTTCTTCCACAACAACGTCACAGCGGCCTCATATCTGGAACTTTTGCAGCAGCGATTTCTGCCGGTTGTTCAGACTTGGCCTGGATTTGCTAGTCTCATCTTCATGCAGGATGGAGCGCCTCCTCATCACCAAGCTCAAATTCACGACTGGCTGAACGAACACTTCCCGAATCGGTGGATGGGTCGCAGCTCCGCAAATCTCATCGCTCCCTTCGCGTGGCCGCCGTATTCGCCTGACTTGACGCCGTGCGACTTTTTCCTGTGGGGCTGGATTAAGAGTCAAATCTACCGCACCCAGCCGACCGATCTCGACGACCTCCAGTCGAGAATTCAGCAGGCGTTCGATAATCTGCCGCAGGACATGATTGACCGCTCCATCGACTCATATGAACGTCGTATCGAGCGGTGTATTGAAGTGGACGGACGAAGCGTCGAAATCAATTTCGAAAATTGAAACATTTTTATTGTTGTTTTTTTTTGTTGTCATTTTAATAAATTTTGTTGTTATGTTTGATACCACACAAAATGGGGGATTCTCGGGTATCAAATAAAAAAAAAATTAGGCAATTTGGTCGAAAAATAAAAAAGTTATAACAAAAACAAATCCCGGCGCCAATTTGGGCCACACTGTAAAAATAAATAAAAAAAATATACAAACAAAAAAAACTATAAATTCTTAACAACAAAAGCAATAATATCAAAATAATTTTATAGCGTAAATGTTCCGGGATGCCTCGCCATTGTGTCCCTGCTTGAACTGGTAAAACATTTTATTTTCAGCGTTGTATTAAATGCTAGAATAAGTTCTTAACAACAAAAGCAATAACATCAAAACATTTACATACGAATATTATTTTTGCATTTTTTTCGGGCGATTTTTGCAACAAGTGAAGATAAATTAGAAGTATGCCGAATAGATTGCAATCACATGTTGTAAAAGTTGACAATTGCTTTCAGTATTGTGGTAGCCATTGAGGCAATCAGTAGAACGCAAATCAAACGTCGCAATTTCTGCAATATTATCAAAATTTACTTAGGTTTTATAATATCAATCTTTTTTATTATAACTTTTTGGCTCTTGCACTTGATATTGATCAAAAAAATTGACGAACATTTAGGGATTAAATTCCAAATTATATAGGATGACCAAAGTCTTTTGACAAATTTTTTCAATTTAAATTTTAGTATAGTTTTTGGTATATTGTATCATTATTTTGTGGCGCGTGAAATATTGTACAAACAAATGTTTATTTGTTTTTCGCTATCGATCTTATTTTTCGAAAAAATGAGTTCGAAAGACAAGCGAATTGCGGTCGCCGTTCAATACGGGAAAAGCAGGGCCAAACATTGCAAAGGACCTGGCAATTTCCAGAGAAATTGTCTATTACGTCATTACAATATACCTTATCACGAAAAGATAAAAATTCAATGGTAATGGTTTTAATCAAAAAAATTGACGAACATTTAGGAATTAAATTTCAGATTAGTTAGGTTAGCCATTGGGTGCATTTGGTCGTAAATTCAATAATTTATTTTTGGGATACATAAAATCCTGAAGGATAACTAAAGTATATTAGTAGCTTGAGTTACCTAAAATGCAAATTTATTTCGAAGCTAATTTTCATAATTCTTTTTTATTCGGTTTACAATTTTTTTCGTAGCTATAAGCTGGGAATGGGTCATTAATTGGATGATCGTATGAAACGCGTACGGCTCGAAAATGCGCCACGTCTTTTGGAAAAAAAAAATTTCGGTCGGTTTTGTTCACCGACGAAAAATGGTTTACAATTTAGCGTTTAGTTAATCGTCAGAACGACCTCCAGCTTCTTCGAAATTCGACAGGTTTTGTACAGAATTTTCTGCTCTTTCAGATTAACAATGAATTTATAGAAAAGAGCCCATTTCCCCCAACGTTGCCACTTTCCGAAGTCCATCATGATGTGGGCGGGCATTTGCGAAAATGGCAAGACGCCTCTCGTTTTTGTCTAGCTCGGGATCAAAATCAACGCTGGAACCTACCCGGAACGCATTTTGAGAGATGTCGTAGTCTCCTCGAGCCAACAACATTTTAAAAACAGGCGATGGACTTTTCAACAAGATTGGGCGCCGGCACATTCAGCGCGCTCTACCATCAATTTTTGCAAAATGCAAAATATCGATCTGTGGGACAAGAGTTTATGGCCGCCTAACTCGCCCGACTTAAACCCGATGGATTTCGCGATTTGGTCTATTCTGGAGCAAAAAGCTTGAGCTACAAACCACGGCTCAATTGAATTCTTAAAGGGCGCTCTACGGAAAGCGTGAGACGAAATCTCCGAAAAAAAGCTCGCAACCATCGTCAAAAATTTCCGCAGGAGTCTTGAGGCCTGCGTGGCGACTAAAGGCGGAAATCTCGAAAATCTTTTAAAATATCTTATATAAAATTTCTTTGGCTTTCATTTAAATGTTTGTTTGTAAAAATATCTTTTTAAATAAAAAAGTTATGATTAAAAAAATTTGTCAAAAGACTTTGTGGTCACCCTGTAGTTAGGTTAGCCATTGGGTGCATTTGGTCACATTCAATAATTTATTTTTGGAATACATAAAATTCCGAAGGATAACTAAAGTGTATTAGGATACATGAAGTAGCTTGAGTTACCTAAAATGCAAAACACATTTTACTTCGAAGCTAATTTTCATAACTCTTTTTTATTCGGTTTACAATTTTTTTGAATTTGTTTGGTACCAAATATAATAAAAAATAAATTGGTTGTCAGCTTGGGCAATGTTGTTCAGTTTTTATAGGTTCTTGCTTACTAATTTTCTTATACCTTTTTATTACTTATTGTTTTTTTTAATTCAAACAAAAATCATTAAAAATTATAAGTGTAAACCAGTTGGCTCCGAGTTGACTCAAACATTTTTAGCAGACGAGTAGAGAAACTCATATTTTTTTTAAATAACGAAATACATATATATAATGGTGTTCTGTTTGTCTGTCATGGGTTTGCGAGGTCAACTCGGAGCCGAAGTTATCGCATTGGTGTAAACTGCAAGATATCGTTTCGTTCAATTTTTTTTCAATACTAAAAAAATTTGGAAAAAATGAAGAATTTGTGTTCATACTGAATTTTGCCGACTAAACAATAATATAAAAAACCACTTTATACAAAACATTTAAAAAAAATGAAATATTGTGTATGTGAAAAAAGTGGCTTCCGTGGCAGGACTTAAACCTGCGACCAACGCTTAACCGGAGCGCTGCTCTACCGACTGAGCTACACGAATCTTAATCACATACAATTTCTTCTTATGACTCCGTCATAACAAAATACAATGTTGAGGCATATAAAAGATAACTTTATGCAAAACATTTCAAAAATATAAAAACCATTTCAAAAAAAAAATCATTTCAAAACAAAAAACGAAGTACAATCATGAGGTAATAAAAAACATAATCGGTTATTATATATAACGCAAAATTGTGAATATTTTGAAGATAAACAGAAAACAGCGTTACAAGATATCCCATAAACGCATTGAAATTAGCCTAAAATAAACATTAATTTGTTGATATTAACAATAGGTATTTTCGAAACAAATTCAACAACATTCAACATATTTTTTTAAATTAAGATACGTTTAGGGCTTAAGCGCATCTTTGCTGAGTCAATTTGATTTTAGGTTTAACCTATACAGTGGGTCCAGAAATTTTATAGCCACCCTATTTTCTGCCTATAACTTTTTTAATATGCCCTATTCGTTTTGATTTGATTAATTAATTGTAATCAAAACAAAGAATTGTTTACGATTGATTTTATAATTGTAAATAATAAAATAAGTTTAGTCAATTCATTTAAACAATTAATTTTTTCGTACAAATATTTACGATTGATTAACGAATTATAATCATAATTTCATGAAAATAAACGTTTGAATTGTAAATTTAACAACACTGCTACGAATTATCTAGTTTGTAATATTAAAACTTTATTATTCTTTTTGGATCATTGTAGACAGATTTTAAGTGTTTTTGAGTTTAAAAAAATAACACTTAGAGGTCTAATATTCAAAAAAAAACCATAACTCGAACGGACAAAAATACCAACTAAGTTATGTGAAGTCATATGACATGATGTTCGAAAATGTCGAGCACAAAAGTGACTTTACTTTTTCAACTTTAACTTTATTTCCAAATTAATTAGAAATTTCATTCAAAAAGTATTGGATAGAGAACTAAAATCTGAATTTAATAGCCTAAAGCTAATTTTCAAAATATATTTTTGTACTTCTCAAAAAGTTAGCTAAAATTGAAAAATGCGCAAGTGTCGAATGCACAAATGTCTGTGTGCCGGAGTAAACGAGAAATTAATATTTGCGAAAATATAAATAAGTCTAGCAAATATTCTTCTCTCATCCCTCAGTTCAAAAATCTTTTTGTATACTTTGTAGATAAACCGAAAAGAGCGTAACGATATATTCCACCAATAATTTTGCAATCAAATGCATTTTAAATGTTTTTGATTTTTAAAAACATAAGAAGTCTAATGTCGAAAAAAATCATAACTCGAACTCACAAAAAAATTATTTATTTGGACTCAGATGACTCTAAATTCGAAAATTCTACTGTGTCGAAAGTGCAAATGTCGGTGCACCATTACGCATGGTCCTCCATTATACTTCAAAAACATATTTTTTTATTAATTATTCAAAAAGCCTACCGTTTTGGGATCAGTGTTTTTTAAAAGTGTTTCGACTTTGGTATGAAGAGTTTCGACCTTGGTGTGAAGATCATCGATCTTAAGATCGATTTCAGATAGTTTGTTTTTGAATTCGTGCTCGTGCGGATAATTATTTTTAAAGCCGGCGCGGCCTCCACTCTGACGCAGACGCTTATCACCGCTATTTTCACTGCCACTCAACAGCGCCTCGTCCTCGTCGAATTCATCGTGAAATGGAATAGCTACGTATGCTAAAAAAATAGTACCGGGTGTTTCAATTTTCTCTAAGGATTTTGAAGAAATTAAATATTTGCGAAAATGTAAATAAGTCTACCCCCATGTCCACAAAAATCTTTTTGTATATTTTGTAGATAAACCGAAAAGAGCGTAACGATTTATCCCGCCAATAATTTTGCAATCACATGCATTTTAAATGTTTTTGATTTTTAAAAACTTAAGAGGTCTAATGTCGAAAAAATCATAACTCGAACTCACAAAAAAACTCTTAAAAAACATTTAAAAAAATTACAAACATTTTTTAAAAATCCCAAAATATAAATAAAACAAACCTTGTGTCTTTTTGGCTGCAGCTGAAATTGTGGGAGAAGATTCGAATGGAACGGTGTTCGACACGTCGACCGACGATTTAGATTCGGACTTCGCCACCAAAGCAGTATTTGTACTTTTACTTTTGTTGTTCGTATCACTTGTAGACTGTAGAGTGGATGAAGCAAGAAGAGGCTGGGATGAAATCACAATAAAAATTTTATTGTGCCAACCACCTTCCGGCTTATATAATACGTTGCCGCTGATATCCGCCCTAAATAGAATATACGTAGAAAAATAATAAAAATGAATCAGTTTAGAAAAAAAAACTAACGCAAGAGCGTAATAATAGCCCGTTGACGGATTCTTGTATCTGAGTCCGTGCGCGTGAGGAAACGCTCGCTTAAGCGTTTGAACGCACAACGAGCCATCCATGTTTGTCGGCAATTCGATGCGTTCGGCGTTCTCCTCCTCACTGGCGCAAACGACCACAAAATCACGCTAAAAGGGGAGTTTATTAAAAAATAATACAAAAAATATATTTTGAATTAAAAAAGTTAAAAAAATATAAGGAAAAATTTTAACAATAAAATAAAGAAGATCATTAAAAGATAAAAAATAATAACCTTTGTTTTTGTTTCCAATTTTTCTGCCATTCTTATATGAAAATCTAAACTAAATTCAAGAATATTAAAACTGTTAATTCTTGCGCATTGTTTAAAATTATATGTCGTGATATACGACATAAATTTTTACATTAAATAAAAAAATATACAAACAAAAGAAACAATATTAAAATAATTTTTTTAAATATCATTTTGAAATAAAAAGCAATGATTCCAATTTTATTTGTTAAATGAAATATAACATAAATCAAGTTCGGCCATACTAATGTAAAAATCTAAATTTCTAAATTCAAGAATATTAAAACTGTTAATTCTTACGCATTGTATAAAATTATAAAATTACGATATAAATTTTTATATAAAATAAATAAAAAATATACAAACAAAAGCAACAATATTAATATAATTTCTTAAATATATAACCATTTTGAAATAAAAACCAGTGATTTCAATTTTATTTGTTAAATGAAACTTAACATAAATCAAGTAAAAGAAAATTAAAGCCATTTTACGAAAAAAAATTTTAAAAAATGAAAAATTATTTTATCATAATATTTTAGTTTTACAAAATTAAAAACGATTTATTATTTCACTTAACCAGTGATGGGTAAATGGCTTACCAACAAGCATCTGGACTCTTTTCTTTTTGCACGCTATTTCTCAATAAAAAATTTTCTTTTCGACGAGATAGCATTTTTTTTACAGTTTTTTTTCGGTTTGTAAAATCTATATAACTCAATCATTTTTTAATAAAATTACTCCAAAATTAATGTGCATATAGAGGTACATGTACTGGACATAACAGTTTTTTCAGAATTTAAAAATTCCTATTTTGAGCCAAGTTATGGTCCAATGAGCCATTTAGAAATTGATGGCTCGCAATGAAGAAATACGAAAAAGAAAAAAAGTATGCGTTTTTTTTCTCACGAGCCACCAATTTCTAAATGGCTCATTGGACCCTGACTTGGTCCAGAATAGGAATTTTTAAATTTTGAAAAAAAAATTTTTATTACAACCAAAAGCTCGATATTCATGTTTATTTTGGAGTAATTTTATTAAAAAATGATTGAGTTATAGGCTTCACAAACCGAAAAGAAACTGTAAAAAATGCTCTTTCCAAGTTTTCGTGCAATATTGATTACCGCTAACAAAAAATGGAAAAAAAATACTTGGTTCCCCCTATGGTTTAAATTTTCGTTAAATCTACTGTAACTCGACGCGGAAGCAAAATTCAACCATAGTCCCTATATAATTCTTGATCAGCGTGAGCTTTAGAATCACATGTTCAGTTTCGGTTCAAAAAAATTTTTTCCAGTGGTTAAGGGTGGGTTCTCTGTGGGGTTTTTTGGAGACATTTTCTGCAAAAATGACTATTGAATTCGTTCTCAGGACCCAATATAATCCCGAATACAAATATTTTTTTCGATATTTTTGGAGGGTAAAGTGCACTCCAGCCCAAATTTTGATACGCGACAATTTTGGCGCCCCTATATTACAACAAATTTGATATTATAAACAATTCAGTAAAAAAAATCGAAAAAAAACTCAAATATATTTACTTTAAAATTAAAGCAAAAATACAAAAAATTTTTGCTTTAATTTTGAAATAAATATATTTGAGTTTTTTTAAAGATTGTCTTTGTCACGAACTGGAAGGACTTTTGAAAAAAGAAAGTGGAAATTTAGTAACGTTAACGTGCAGGAAAGGTGCAAGACAAGAACTCCCAAATTCGTGAGATAAACTACGAGAAAGTTTGATAAGAGTCAAATGATAACGAAAAAGCAAAAGGCGAGAAAAGCAATTTTCCAAACCCTAACACGAAAAAATTAGCAAGCAATCGAGAACAACCAGCTTCTAGCGAAAATTTTAGACAACTGAAAAAATATTTTAAAGCTATTGAGGAGAATGTCAAGACAAAAAGAGCGAAAAGAAAAAAAATTTAAAAAGAATTTTTAATTTTCGTAAACCAAAGTTTACGATAGTTTCCCTTACCTCAGGGAAGTTACTTAATAGAAAGGTGAATAAATTTACGAGCCAATGGGTTTCGGGCCTGTCGGTCGCGCCTTTGCTCAGACGGACACTGGACTTCCAGCCGAATAGATCGCGTAGTTGATGATGTAGATGTGGAAATACTAGGTCCTAAGGTGTTTGAGATATTAAAATGATTTATGGAGGACTATGATGGAAATTAAGAAAAAGCTTTTTAGTTATCAAAAGATATAGGAAATACGCCTCCACATTCTCGCCCTGATGTTCTAATTGAAGCAAAATTTTTTTGATCTCATTTATGAAAGCTATGACCGTTACGTTGTGCGTACCCTTGCATCTCAACGCGTCCAAATTGCTATACAGCTCGCTAATTGTAAAACTAAGCTGGCCAAATTTTTCAGTGAGGAGCGAAACCGCAATCGGATAGCTTTTGTCATCGACCGGTAGATTTTCGACCAACGCACGGGCTCTTCCCGAAAGGTAATTCATCCCATTTGGAAGATTTTCCAGCTGATGAACAGCAAAAAAGTAGCTGGCAAAAAAGTACTTCGACAAAAATTTCAAAATTCTAAAATTTTCTGGAAATAATTCAAATAATTTTATAAGTTTGATAGCCTTGTAGAACATTCTCGAAACTATTATTATATGAGTATATAAGGACACGCGCGCAGAGTTTTGTTAATTTTCACTAATGATTAGTAAAGACCATATTCGAGCTATCATCTACTACGAGTGGCTCCAAAGCAAGAGTGCAAGCGCGGCTGCTGCAAATATCAACAGCATAATTGGTGAAGGGACTGTTCATCGTGCGACGGTCAACAATTGGTTCAACCGCTTTGCGAACGGAGATACAAGCCTTGAAGATCATGAGCGCAGTGGACGACCCTCTACCACCAATGACGACGAATTGCTGAACGTTGTCAAATCCAATCCGGAAGTTAGCACTCGTGAACTGGCGACGACACTTGGATACTCCCATGCCACAGTTGAAAACCATCTTCACGAGCATGGTTACCGAAAAGTTCTATCGAGATGGATTCCCCACCAACTGACCGAAGCCCACAAGCAAGCACGTGTGAACATCTGTGAGTCGCTGCTCTTTCAACCGCATCGAAAGGAATTTCTCGCAGATCTGGTGATTGGTGATGAAAGTTGGGTAGTCTATGACAACAATGGCAGGCATGCCGTTTGGCTCCCGCGGGATGCAGAACCACCAGCTCAACTGAAGCCGAACCCTCACCAGCGCAAACATCTTCTGTGTGTTTGGTGGGATACGAAGGGACCGATCTACTACGAGTTGCTGCCCGTAGGCATGACTGTCACAGCTTCTGTGTACATCGATCAGCTCCAGAAATTGGCTGATGCAATGCAAGAAAAACGTCCAAGACGTTCAACAGTTCACTTGCTCCATGACAATGCTCGACCACACGTTGCTTCCTTCACCCGCCAAAAATTAACCGAACTTGGCTGGCACACGGTTGCCCATCCGCCGTACTCACCGGACATTGCGCCTTTTGACTACCACCTGTTCCGACCGCTCAAGCATTATTTGCACGGAAAAAAGTTCGACAAGTATGACGACCTCAAAATGGCAGTCGACAACTTTTTTTTATCTCAGTCCTCTGAATTCTGGGGAAAAGGCATAGGTGCTTTACCTGATAAATGGGTAAAAGTTATTGATGTCAACGGTGAATATATTGTTTAAAATTATTTGTTCTGAATAAAGTTATAAATAATTGAAAAAAAAAAGTTAAATTTTGTCGAAGTACTTTTTTGCCAAGCTAATACTTACCAAATTTACTCCATATGTAAGTTGTCCTTGCTCATTAATTTGTGCAGTATCCGGATGCTGGTCATTATTGCAGACTTTTTGGCACTTCTGATTCCACCATGAAGATTTTTTCTCCTTATTTTTTTCTTCCCGTTTCTTTTTTGGCTCTGACTCCTTTTTCTTCTCATCATCTTCTTTCGACTTTTCATTTGTCTCTACCGTTTCTTTTTCGTCGGTTTTTCCACCCTCGTGTTTACCATGTTTATGCTAAATTTTGTATACGTAATTTAGAAAAGATAGAAAATTCCAGTAATTAAATGCATATTGATATTTTTTAAAGTATAATAATTGGTTAGTATTTTTACACTATAATCCAACAAAAAAACACTTCAATATTCAACATATTTATTAGAATATGTATTATTTTTTCCGTTTTTAAAAAAACTAATTTTAAATTTCGTTTGTAATTCCTATGAGACAACATTGACAGTACGACGCAAACATCCAATATGAATATGTTAAATTGTGAAAATACACATATGGAATTATACGGCACAGAAAAATTATAATTTTATATCATCATTGAGAGAGTAATTATTTAAAAAAATAATTACAATATAATCCTATCTTTTATTTTAAGAGTATACAGGATTTTACCTATAATTCTAAGTCTTATCAAAAAAATCTTTAAATTTATTTATTTTTTACTGCTAAGATTAAATTGCCTACTTTTTTAAATGAACATCTTTTGCTTTGGAACTATAAAATAACAAAAATTAAAAATCCATTTAATAATAAATATTAACTTTACTATTTTTAAAATTTCAAACTTGCCTAATTGGGCACCCCTGAAATTGGGCACTCTCTCTAATTGGGCACTTTTTCCTGGTTCCGACAAAATTTCTAATAAATTCTTTTGCTAATTGGACACCTGACCCTCTCTGATCGGGCACCTTTTTTTGAATAAATCTAGGGGAGATTATGCAATTTTCGAAAGAAATATTTCCATTTTCTATTTTTATAAAACTAATTTTATCAAAAAAACTCGACGAATCGGTTTAGCATTCGATCATGACGAACCCGAAGCGCAAGGGTACATTTGCATATCAAGAAGAGGAAGACGATGAACTTGCCGCTCTCTGGAATGAACTGCCAGCTGAAGAGAGGATGCATGACGATAAGGAGATTGAGATGATTGACTTTTTCGGAGCCAATGAGCTCCTCGCAACCGATGGAGCATTCACTTTTGAAAAAATTGCCGGTGAAGAAATTGCGGCTGGAAGACAACGAAGACGAGGAGGAGCCAATCAAGGAAATTTCGTTCGAAGATGCTCAACGCGGGGTGTTTGCTGCCAGACTGATGAAGAACGACGGCGACCTCGAGGCAATCAAAGCGTGCGACGTGCTCGACAAGATGCAGAAGCTACGAAGAAGATGAGTTAGCCAACCATATTCGAGAGCTTTGCCGCGCACCAGGAAGCGGACGAAGAAGACGACCTGCTTTAGCAGTTGCAAGCTAGGATAGTTATTGTCGCTTTAATTGACTGCAGGCGGAATAAAGAGTTAATTTAATAAAGATTATTTAAGAAATATTCGTTATTGGTGATCATCGGAAAGTTATCTCGAGTATTTTCGCAAAATTTCTGTAATCGGGCATCCTCTCTAATTGGGCACTTTTTCGCGGTTCCGACAGGTGCCTAATTAGACAGGTTTGACTGTATTTCAAAATCTAAATATGATAACTTTTACCAAAAGGATCATCTGGTATTTTATTCAAAATTTTTCAAAAAACGTTTTTCAAATTTAGTTTTCTATACACACAAAAAATATCGAATGAGAATGAAAATTAAAACATATGTACTTTAATATCACAAATTCATACCCCCTTTCCGAAGTGGAAAAGCTTAAATCCTTTTTTCGATTTATCAGTTTCTTCTTGAAAGGTGCTTTCGTCAGTGCCTTCAGGTTGATGTTCATTAGTGGTAGGTGCATCGGTATCCGTTTTCAACGGCGTTTGCTCACTTAGTTCTATTTTATCAGTCTCCGCGGTCATGCTGATTTTGTCTTATTATTATAAATTCCGAAATCCCACCGTTATATCAAAGTAGATCTAAAAATAAGTTGTATAGTCAATAACAATTTTTAACTTTTATTCTTAAAATGTTGATACATTTTCAGATAAAGCACATTAAATTACTTTGTTTAAAAAAATAAAATAATAAATTAATTATGTATGTGACGAAATTTTAAGACAAAGGCATATTTAGAAACAGTTATACGTGCGGCATAATAAAATTCTAAATAGATGCGAAAAAATGGCACCAGTACATTTCAACCACAACAAAAATAATTTCTTAGAAAATATTGATGTTTTGACACTTTAATTTATCTTAGCACAGATATATTATGTTTAAAGAAAAAAACAAATTGATGAGGACTTCTTTACATGATACGTACACAAGAAATTAGTGTAATAAACATTGATTTTTGGTGGGCGATATTTACCACCAAATTTTTAATCCAAAAAAAAATAAACTTTTTTAATGTAAAATTCACTCTTTAGTATTTTAACATTCTAAATATCTAACGATTAAAAATTATTTTTTTAAATTCCTATTAAGGCAATAAACAAAACCATGGCTTATATAGATACAATATTTAAAGATCACGTAAATAGATAACGTTGTTTTTCGACGTTCAATGACAAAATCTCTTGTGGTTTGGTATTATCATGGCACTATACACAATTTCGCGCATTCCAATTTTAACAATTATAATACAAAAAAACATCTCTAAGTAAAAATTTAAAAAATTTCATTTACCTTAATTTCGCTTATATGTATAAAGCCGGGTGTTTTGAATTAAATTTAAATTGGCTCCAATGAGTTCATTCTGTTGTATTGAATCCAAGCGAGTCCAAATTTTGTGCCCACTTTTGTGAAACTGAAACAGGCGCAAAATTTGGACTCGCTTGAATCCGATAAAACAGAATGAATTGACGCCAATTTAAATTTGGCTTAAAACACTCGGCCTTATACATGTAAAATTAGTGTATTAAAAATTCTTATTTAAAAGTCAAACAAATAAATTATTTGAAATAATAGATATTAGTAATATTGTATCTTATTTTTGACCAAATACATATGTGCTTAATATCATAATTGCATACACACAGTAAGCATAATTTTGACTTAATTTCTAAATTTTATTTAATCTTCTTTTGTTTCAACATTTCGGACTCTTAATTAAAGTTGATCGAAATTACAATTAAATTTCTGTCGTTGCACTCCAAAAAACAAGAGCCAAAAATAAAACCTCAGAGTGCTTGGGATACAATTAAATTCAAAAATTCGTTGATCGGCCGCGGCTTGTGCTGTAAATGATTTGATTCATTTTCATTTCAATTTTCATTTTTAGAAGTGTTGTGACTTGGCTCCAGGTTGACTATTGTTCATATGTTTTATCAGCCAGAGCATATGATCCAATCAAATCGCAATTTTTTAAAAATAATTTTAATTTTTTTTTGGAATTTTTGCTTATAAAATTATCAAATTTAATACCATTTAATAAAGCAACTTTTTGACCTATCTTTCATCATCAATTTTCATCAATAAAACTACAGCTAAACTTTTGGCATGAAACTTAAAAACATCAAAAATCATTTTTTTTAATGAAAATGTAAAAATATAAAAATTTGTTTTACAAAATTTTGCTTAAAGGACGCATGAACACCAATATAGATTTCCACACAATTTGTTCTAACTTTTTTTCTACGATAGATATAGACGTGGGTTTTTTTGCATTTTGTAGAGCGTACTCGATTTATGGGGGACGTGTTTCAGCGATTTTTAAAATTTTCATTTTTGGCATTTTTATAGAGGAAAATGCAATGAAAAAAGTGCATATCGCTAAGCATTTTTTTCGGAGTGATCCAATGAACTTGAAACTTTTGTTATAAGTTCCTCTTACATACACTATTACACTCTATAAATTTGAACCTGATCGATTGGATAGAAGCCGAGTTGTGAAACTTCAAAAAATGAAAAAAATGACAAATTTCCGCATTTTTTCCGTTTTTTGAGGTTTCATAACTCGGCTCCTATCCAATCGATCAGGTTCAAATTTATAGAGTGTAATAGTGTATGTAAGAGGAACTTATAACAAAAGTTTCAAGTTCATTGGATCACTCTCCGAAAAAAATGCTTAGCGATATGCACTTTTTTCATTGCATTTTCCTCTATAAAAATGCCAAAAATGAAAATTTTAAAAATCGCTGAAACACATAAATCGAGTACGCTCTACAAAATGCAAAAAAAACCCACGTCTCTATCTATCGTAGAAAAAAAGTTAGAACAAATTGTGTGGAAATCTATATTGGTGTTCATGCGTCCTTTAAAAATTATAAGTATAAATCAGTTGGCTCAGGCATTTTTAGCAGACGGGCAGAGAAACCCATTATATTTTTTTAAATAACGAAATACATATACAGTGCTGGACAAAAACATAAGAACACTTAAAATTTTTTCATAACTCAGTCCAAATATGACCATATGTCATAATTTTTTACACAAATGTGTGTTATGTTAGTATAAATGATCCTGTTAAGTCATTTTACATTTACTGTAACAGTTACAAAAATTTTCAAAATTTACTGTATTTTCGTATTTTTTAACCTGGCCAAAAACATAAGAACACTTTAAAAATCAACAATTTATTAAAATTTGATAACAGAATAACAATAATTCAACAACAATTAATAATTAATAGACCCTCCGGCACACTTAACTACTTCGACCAAACGTCTTGGGAGGCTATTCGCCAAATTATTTAGTGTTTGATGCGGAATGTTGGCCCAAGCCGCTAAAATTGCCTCTTTTAGCTCGTGAACGTTTGCGAATTGGCGATTATCACGATAAACGTCGCGAACGAGAATTCCCCACAAGTTTTCAATAGGGTTTAGGTCAGGAGAGCAAGCTGGCCACGCGAAAACTGCAATTCCATTGTCTGCAAGATACTGATTTGTGGACGCACTTCGGTGAATCGAAGCATTGTCTTGCATAAACAAGTAGTCTTCTTGCCAATACGGTGTCAAATGCTCGGATAAAGTTTCCTGGTAGTCCTCGCTGTTCATTTTGTTCGAAACAAACGCGAGAGGAAGCGTTCCGGTGGACTCAAACGCTCCCCACACCATCACATTTCCACCTCCAAAATTTCGTTTTGTGAAAAAACGTGGCTCCTTCCGCAAATCGTGCCAATAATCGTTAAATCCGTCGGGTCCATCCAAATTAAACTTTTTTTCATCAGACCAGATGATCTAAAAAATTCAACAGCATAAATTCACGCAAAAGATCAAAAAACCAAACGCAGAAAAAATCTTAGACCAGTCGATAACTTGCGTTAGCTTCTCTTCAGCAAATGCGAGCCTTGCCGCTTTGTGTGCCACCGTAAGTTTTGGACATTGCTTCATTTTGGCGCGAACAATCACTCCGCTTTTGTTTAAGACCCTCCGAACAGTCCTAGGAGAACAATCGAGGTTTAAATCGGCTTTTATTCGGGCAGAACTGATTGTCGAATTCGAAGCGATATTGATTATGTGGCGTTTGTCGCGTCTAGTAATAACTGACGGCCTTCCAGTTGGCTTCACAGTACCATAGCCTTCTGTATCGTTGAGGTAATTACACACAACACAAACAGATCGACCAATTTCCCTCGCAATTCGGCGAAATCCCCAATTTAGCTGCCGAAGAGCCAGAATGCGTCCTTTTTCAATTTCTGTTAAACCGAATCCACGTGACATTATTTAAAATTCTTAAAAAACATTGTTAAAACATAATTAAAATAAAAAAACAAGAAAAAAGTACAAAATGTAGGCAACAGATTAATAAAAAGTTAGTGTTCTTATGTTTTTGGCCAGGTTAAAAAATACGAAAATACAGTAAATTTTGAAAATTTTTGTAACTGTTACAGTAAATGTAAAATGACTTAACAGGATCATTTATACTAACATAACACACATTTGTGTAAAAAATTATGACATATGGTCATATTTAAACTGAGTTATGAAAAATTTTTAAGTGTTCTTATGTTTTTGTCCAGCACTGTATATGTTACGGTTAAATCGTCAAATCGGTTATATCGTGATATAACCGTTTTACAATCGGTTATATCATGAAGAACATTTTATTATTTCAATTTTCATCGACAATTCAAGCTAATTCAGTAAACATTGCGATTCTTGTACATTATATAATAAATTTAAATATTTTATTGCAGTTGGTGTGTTGGTTTTGATTATAAAAGTTTATTTAATGAACAAACAATAACAATAACAGATGAATTTACGAGATAAAATAATTATTTGTTATGGCAATCGCGGCTTGAATGACAACGACTATTGCAAAGTCTACCAGCTTTTTTGCAACTACATTTGTTAGTAGTGCATTTCACGCAATTACATTGAAGTAATCCTTGAGTAGAGCCACTGGAAGAGGATAGCCCCACTGCACTCCGAAGAGCTACCTGTGTTAGGAACATCTGATTTATCAAGGAACTTGACGTTGCAACGTTCGAACTGATTTCGTGAAAAGCTTTGCTTAAGAATGCCGTTTTTGGTCCCAATTTTATAAAATCCTTCTTCAACTTCCAACACGATTCCCAAGATGTTTCGATGATCTACCTTCGACCTGTCTACGTCAGGTACTGAAACGCGTACACTATCGCCGACATCTACGTCAGCTAGTCTAAAGTACCAGTATAAATATTAGTTAAAAAACCCCGTTTAGTTTACCGTTCGTTAGATTTTTCAATCATTTGTGTGGCTTCAAGATATACGCAACACGATTAATAATGCACAATTATAACATAGGTTACATAATACTAAATAGTATAATCGCGAATAATACTAAACGCAGGATAGTCGTATTAGGACTAGTTATAATTGACATAAATGCAAATTCACTCTGCCACAACAAAAACCAACATACCAACTGCAATAAAATATTTAAATTTATTATATAATGTACAAGAATCGCAATGTTTACTGAATTAGCTTGAATTGTCGATGAAAATTGAAATAATAAAATGTTCTTCATGATATAAAAAACGGTTATATCATGATTTACCCGGTTATATCATGATATAACCGTTTTATAACCGGTTATATCATGATATAACCGGTTATATCATGATATAACCGATTTGACGATTTAACCGTAACATATATAATGGTGCAGGTGCTCTGTTCGTCTGCCATGGGTTTGCGAAGTCAACTCAGAGACACACTGGTGTAAACTGCAAGATATCGTTTTGTTCAAACTTTTTTCAATACAAAAATCTGGAAAAAATGAGGAATTTATTCATACTGAATTTTGCCGACTAAACAATAATATAAAAGATCACTTTATAGAAAACATTTCAGAAAAAAATAATGAAATACAATGTTGAGGTAATAAAAAAAGGTATCGGTCGTGTGGAGTGCTTGGACAGAAGTTTAATTGAAGTTTTAATCAAAAATATACTTTATTTCAATCTCAAACTTGGCAAAATTAAACAATCAAAGGCAATCGCAAAAAATTAAACAATAATAAACAATCATAATGCGAAAACAAAAAAGAAGTAAGTGAGTCCAAATTAATTGGATGAGGCAACTGCAAAAAAATAAAAATCATTTCAAAAAAACGAATTACAATCATGAAGTAATAAAAAATATAATCGGTTATAATATATAACGCAAAATTGTGTATACTTTGAAGATAAACCGAAAAAAGCGTTACGAGATATCCCATAAAAGCATTGAAATCAGCCTAAAATAAACATTAATTTGTTGATATTAACAATAGGTATTTTCGAAAAAATTCAACAACATTCAACATATTTTTTTAAATTAAGATACGCTTAGGGCCTAAGCGCAGCTTTGCTGAGTCAATTTGATTTTAGGTCCCACACACATATATCACCCTATACCAAACGCCGGCGACACGCAGCAATTAAGCTTTTGCAGTTCGCTGAAAACAAAAACTCCGGATTTCTCTTAGAACGCCCTTTGTGCCTAAACTTAGATTTTCAACAAGCCTAGGCAGATTAACGACCTGAATTTGAGTATTCAGCATATATTGCTAATGCTTGAAAATTAAAAATACTTCCCAAAAAATTGTTTGATGAAAATATCATGGGAAATGAAGAGAACGCAGACAATCAGACAGTCAGAGAATTAAAAGCCTTTAAAAAAACTGGTCCGGGCCGCAAAATTGAAATTGAGTCGCCAACACAGCTCAGCTCGCAAAAATGAAGCCCCAATACTTGCAAATAAGTGGAATGCCTAAAAGCTATTCTCCGAGTTGGCTGGGTCATAATCTTTGATTATAATGAAAACAAAACGAACCCCAAAAAGGAACCTAACCCAAGATTATGACCCAGCCAACTTGGAGAATAGCTTTTAGGTTTTGATTAGACTTAAAATAATATAAACGCCTTACATGAATAAGCTTTTCAAAAAGCCTATGTCATCTGAAGTGAGGACTTCGTGATGACGCGCAATTGCATAGAGCTAAAATGAAATCCCACAAAATTATAAAAGATATTCCAATAAAATTAAACCTCTTTTTGCGCGACTTGACTCAATGCGTGCTGAAAATGGCGAAACTACCCTGAAAAAAGCTTGCTCACAACGGCGGGAATATTCCTATAAATAAAGAAAAATATTTCATTAAGAATAAAGAAATATTATCAAATATTGCCAAGCGGGAAATATTATTTATCAAGAAATATCGAATGCGTCCGCGAATTGTTTTCTTTTCTCGCTTACACATAACTAAATATTTTAAGTTTAAAATGCATTCGAAATGCTAAATCCTCTTGAGAAAAAATTTTACTAGCCAAAAAATTCTTTTAAAAACGATGAAAATTTATAAAAATAAACCACTTTTTTTGACGCCGTTGAATCGTTTCCGCCGTACACGCGCTCATCGCTGTCACTTTCGCCGTAGGCGCTCTCGTCTTCGTCGCCGTTATCATCGCTGCCGTCGCTTGCACTTCGAATAATTTTGCTGCTTTGACCGTTGTCGGAGCCGAAGACTGAAGTATTTTGCGAAAATTCACTTTATATATACTCTTGAAGTGTGGTAGCCACGCCCACAAATCGCTATATACTTTTGAAGTGTGGTGACCACGCCCACAAATCGCTTCATATATATTTTTTGAAGTGTGCCACGCAAACGATGGCCGTTAATCCATCTTGCCGGAGTCCTGACTGCAAACGATGATTTCGCGGTCCCTCTTTAAAAAACATCTACCCAATCGGGGTCGTAGAATTCAAATTCGATATCAGATTTCTGATCGGATGATCATAATGGGTCCTAACAGGGTCCCAAAACTTTTATATCTGAAATGTGATGAACAAATCGATTAATATCAGTCCGTGAATCACTGTGGTCCTACCCAATCGGGGTGATGGATTTCAGATTTGATATTCGATTTGTGATTGGATGATCCTAAGGATTTTAACAGGGTCTAAAATTTGAAATTCTCATAAAATAATGTAAGAGAAGTCGATTTTAAAGTATTCGTGGTCGACAGGTACGATTTCGGGGTTTAAATGGTACCGGTGTGGAATAAAATGGTTCTAAATAGGATCCCTCTTTGTTAGTTTTTTTCTAAACTGATCCATTTTTATTAAATTTATGAAAAAATTGAAACTATTTTTAATGTAAAAGACACCTTATTTGATGGCACTGCTTTTGTAAGATAAGTTTCTAAAAAGTATTGCGGCCAATTTTTTTTATTCCACAATATATTATGCAAAATTTCGTGCTTTAAGATAGCACTATTAGTTTTCCTGAAAAATGCATAATCGGATCAAAAAACGGGGTTAATTTCCGCATTTTCTTAAATATTTTATTAAATAGTTGAGTAAAACATATAAAAAGATAAGATTTTTGATAGGTTTTTGGTATATGTACTATGTCCTAGCTACTTATCATTGAATTGCATGCACATTTTTTACATTTTAAAAGCAAAAATACTTTATTCAAAAACAAATAACAACAAAAAAAGTTCAAAATTCGTCGAAATTTTCATCGAAAACAAAATGGAAGCCTTCAAAAAAATCGTAAAATTCATGGGGCAATTTATCCGCCACAATTTCATTCTCTTCCTCTCCCAACTCGTAATGGAGTTCTTGTTCTGTCGGTTGGCCTTCGAAATTCATTCTGCACTCACTAAAAAGTTACCTCGTTAATAAAACTGTCGCATAAAAAAATATTGCGGTTAAAAAAAGCAGAAAGATAAAGGAAACCAAAAAAACTAACTAGTCGTTGTTGATCGCGTTGTTCAATGACCCAGTCCTCAATGATGTCCTCCAACTTTGGCCAATGAGGTTTTCGCGCGCGGGATGTTCTCTTGTCTCGTTTCGACGCCTTCAAAACGTGGATCGCTTTACGCCACTTCCACACCATACATTCATTGATGTTGAAAAAATCTGCAGCCGATCGGTTCCCGTCCTTTTCGGCTAAGGCAACTGCTCGTAATTTGAATGCTGCAGTGTAGGACTTTCTCCTCCGAGACATCAAAACTTAAAAGAGTTACGTTTACTAATTAAAACTTAGATGAGGTTAACGAAAATTTAAAAAAAAAGTATTATCGTTTTAATTATGATTTGCACTTTCTAGATGGTAAATTAATTATTAAAGAGCATATATTTGATGATATGAAGACTAATATTGAAAAAGAATTATTAAATGAAATGATACAAGTATCTAATGTTGGAATAGAAATGGAAGAACAAGAGCAAAACTCTATGGTTCCTCATGAAATAATAAATGAAATTCAAGACATTTTTGAATCATTATACAAAATACTTTATAGAATTAATGTAACAGTAGGAGTGACTTTAGTTTATATTTTCCTAGTTAGATCATTAATATATGTATTATCACCAGTATTTTCATTTAATTTTAGGAAAAAATAAATATTATAAATCCCTACCATTAAATAATAATTTAACTATGAATGAAATTCTCGAAAATAGTGGAGCTATAAAAGGAGAAATTGAAACAGTTTTTCAAAATAAGCCTCTAGATCAAAAATCTATTCGTGGAAAAAAAAGTAAGATTAGCTGAATTTCCGTCCATTAGTTCCTTAGATAATAATTAAATAAAAATAACTTATAAATGGGACTTGTAATTTTTGATGGTAATACTAAAAGTTACTCAATAGTTACTTCGCCAAATCGCGTACTATACTTATTTACCCTAACTTAGGATATTTGATTTTATATTCAAGATCAAATGTAATGTAAATTTTACAATCTTTAAAGATTGATTTTAATGAAAAAAAACTATTTAAGTCATATGTCTACGTTCACTCTTCAGTCTTAAAATACGTTAAAAAAACTACATAATTTTAAATATAAAAAAAATGAAACCATTGGCATGTGCCTTCTTGGCAGGTGCTTTTTTGGCCGTAGTTGAGGTTGTGCGAATAAATTCGGATTCAACTGTGGTCGACACGTCGAGGGACGATGATGCTGTTGGTCTTAGAGTTTTAGGTTCAAACTTCGCCATCAAAGCGGTGCTTTCAGTTTCTCCTTTGTTGTTCGTATCACTTGTAAGCTGTAGCGTTGATGAAGTAAGAAGTGGTTGGGATGAAATCACAATAAAAAGTTTATTGTTCCAACCACCTGCTGGCTTATAAAATAAGTTGCCACTGGTATCCGTCCTATATAGAATATGCATATATATGAATGGTTTAATGGTTTAGAAAAAAACTAACAAAAGAGCGCGATACGCGCCCGTTGATGGATTCTTGTACTTGAGTCCATGTGCATGAGGAAACGCTCGCATAAGCGTTTGAACGCACAACGAGCCATCCATGTTTGTCGGCAATTCGATGCGTTCGGCGTTCTCAGCCTCACTGGCGCAAACAACCACAAAATCAGGCTAAAAAGAAATTTATTAATTAAAAACTGCCTTAATTATTTGGTTAATATAATTTTTAAAAATTTTAAAAATTACTTCCGTTTCTAGCTCTTCTGTCATTCGTGTTCAAGACTTAAATTTAATAAGAATATTATTAAATCTGTTTATTGCTAATTTCAGCGCATTAAGAATATAAAATTAAATGTATTATTATTATAAACGTGAAATAAATATAAAATTTTAATTACAAAATAGAAAGTAAAAATGGTTTATTTTCAGCATTGTGTGCAGCAAGAATCGTCATTTTGTCTGATATAAGAAAAACACGACAAAAAAATTTCTTAAAAATGTCTTATTTCAAAATCGTTTAAGAATTTCTCAAATAATAAATTTTTTTAAAATAAGAAATTTTTCTTATGGGAACATTGGCATTGTGTAAAAATTTAAATTTTGAGAATTCATGTTTAAGTCTTTAGGTTTGTATTGCTTATAACTCGATTGGAAGTGGTCATATCCACATGGATTCTTTTACACTTTGATGAGACAATATGTTGACTTTAAAACTTGATTATTTTCATAACCATTAAATTCGTCTTAAGGCCACAAAAATCTATTTTTTAAAATCTATAATAAAAATGCTGATTTTTGACTTTTTTGTAGGATTTTTATTTACACAGAGTGAGTATATTAGTGTAGCTCGACGAGCGCTATCGATTGACGAAGATCGCGTGGCGATCTGACCTAATTCAAGGGTACAGTGACCAAAGAATCATTACAGACTAATTTTTAGAAAAAATTTTTTTAGATTTTTACATTATACCAAAAAAGCGTTTAAGAAATACGCCTACATCAAATTTGCCGAGATCGTCATAGTCTACTAATTCATATCTCCGTCAGTGCTGGCTGATTTTGCGTAAAATTGATATTTTTTGGTGTAATTTCACTCGATGGTTTTTAAAACGCGCATTTAAAGTTTTTGCAACTGTTTTTATAAATGATTTGCAAATAAATTAACATAGAAATTTTATTTTTCAACAAAAACAAAAAAATACGCTTGCGTTCCTTTCTATACAACATTGATTCCGAGACGTTATTTCGTAATTTCCACGCGACACGGAGCGCATGAAAGTCTCGAGGAGGGCGATGAAGTTAAGGTGTACAACTCTGAGCACGTGCCGTTTAAGGTAAAAGTGATTCTCTGTGATGACGCTCGCGATTTTATCGTTTTTGTGTCGAAAGAAAACCGACCAAATGTCATCTGGCGATCATCCAAATCGTCTATAGAAACGCAGATGCCGATGAGACGATTGTCAACTAAAACAATTATATTTTCGAAACCAATAAATATTAAAATTAGGCATATGATCGCATAATTTAACATCCGACTCAAAAACGATAAAATCGCGAGCGTCATCACAGAGAATCACTTTTACCTTAAACGGCACGTGCTCAGAGTTGTACACCTTAACTTCATCGCCCTCCTCGAGACTTTCATGCGCTCCGTGTCGCGTGGAAATTACGAAATAACGTCTCGGAATCAATGTTGTATAGAAAGGAACGCAAGCGTATTTTATATCCTTATCTTCTATTATTGAACCGTTGTTCTTTAACAGAATACGGGTGTAGAATAAGAAATTCGCGTATTTTGCTAAATTAGAAAAATATAAACTACCACAAATATGACCCGTCTCGTTAGGCCGCGAAGATATAATAATGCCGCTGGCGTAGCATGGCTCAATATGTTCATCATCACTTTTTTTTTTTTGCTTGGGAAGGTAACCAAAAATTTTGCTTTCACTAACGGCCTTAAGTTGTCCAGAGCTTGATCGACTGCCTCTCATTCGTTTCAATGCCAGAGCTTTGTAGATCTTGCATGTTCCCTAAGCGTTAACATTTCTACTTTTCTTCCTATGACGCAGGTGCGTATCGCCGGTTATATTTTCAGTTCCACTCGATAGCGCCTCGTACTCTGTGCTCAATGGTGTCATAATAACGTTATCGACTAAATAAAAGTATCATGATACAGACAATACCAAAATACCAATGACTAATTTGATTTTATAAATGAATTTAAGATCAAATGTTATGTAAATTTTATAATCTTTAATGATCAATTCTTATAAAAAGTTTTTAATATATTTAAATCATGTACCCACCTCCACTCTTAAAACACATTTAAAAAAAATTACAAAAAATTTTTAAAACTTCCAAAATAAAACAAACCTTGTCTTTTTAGCTGCAGTCGAGGTTATGCGAATAGATTTGAATTCAACGGTGGCCGACACGTCGACGGACTTTGAGGTAGATGGTTTCAAAGTTGTAGGTTCAGGATTCAGCACGAAAGCGATGTTTTCGGTTTCTCCTTTGTTGCTCGTATCATTTGCAGGCGGTGAAGCAAGTGAAGCAAGAAGTGGCTGGGATGAAACCACAATAAAAAGTTTATTGTGCCAACCACCTGCCGGCTTATAAAATAAGTTGCCGCTGATATCCGTCCTAAATAGAATATACACATATATGTAGAAAATGAATAGTTTAGAAAAAACTAACAAAAGAACGCGATACAAGCCCGTTGACGAATTCTTGTACTTGAGTGCGCACGCGTGAGAAAATAAAATTCTAACCGTTTGGACGCACAACGAGCCATCTATGTTTGTCGGCAATTCTCCGCCTCACTCGCGCAAACAACCACAAAATCGAGCTAAAAGAGGAGTTTATTTAAAAATAAGAATACAAAAAATATATTTCGAATTAAAAAAGTTTAAAAAATATAAGGAAAAATTTTAACAATAAAATAAAAAAGATCGTTAAAGATAAGAAATAATAACCTCTGTTTTTGTTTCCAATTTTTCTGCCATTCTTATTTGAAAAGCTAAACTTCTAAATTCAATAATATTAAAACTGTGTTGTTAATTCTTGCGCATTGTATAAAATTATATGTCGTGATATACAAAATATAATTTTTATATAAAAATAACAAACAAAAGAAACAATATTAATATAATTTTTTAGATATATTTAATAATCATTTTGAAATAAAAAGTGAAAAATGTTTTATTTTCAGCGTTATATAAAATGCTAGAATAAGTTTTATCTATCTGAAAGGGTGTTTTCTTGAGAATATTATGATACAAAGATTATTTGTAATAACTCAATTTTTGAGGCAAAAATTTATATTTATGGATAATCGACCAAAATTGAAAAGTGCCGAATTTGCAATAAAAACGTACTTTTGGAAGCAATCTTTTCGAAATTAATTTTTTTAGCTTTTCTCAGGCCTAATTAATCATAGCAAAAAAGAATTATTTTGAAAAACTTTAAAAATTTCCATATGTCGATGAGGATATCGACATATAAAAATTTTATGGGTTTAAACAGAGAATCACTTAGAAATTTGTATGTTGCTCGGCTAATATGTCAGCTACAAAAGCCGTTTTGATAATTTGACTTCACACACACACACGATAAGCAACAAAGATATTTGGCAAAAAATGTGTTAAAAAACTTTTCATTTTTGATTTTTTAAATTAAATTTACAATTGCCACACAGTTCACCCACGTTTTTGAATAAAAGTACACGACGCTAATTATTAATATACAGTCGACTCCCCATTAACATAAATTCCCATTAACATAAACCTCCCATTAACATAATCGTTTTGGCAGCTTGGTTGGTTTTCACCCATTAGCCCCCTTAACATAACGCTCCCCCATTAACATAACGCTCCCATTAACATAGTTAACGCGCAGTCTCTTGGCGTTATGTTAATGGGGGCGTCGACTGTATACATATATGCTTATTTGAGTTTTTTAATACAGTAATATTAAATTACCTAGTACATTTTTAAAATGGATAAAGAAAAAGATTTAGAACTCAGCGAGGAACAATAGATTTTGTTAGATAACATTTTAGAAAGTGAAATATATAATAGTAAAATTGAAAAGTTAGGTTCAAATACACCCTTACAATGAAGCTCAAACAACTTCGGAACATCAGTAAGTAATATTCATTTAAAATTGAGCGTTATTTGTGGCATCATGTCTCAATTTTTTAAAGGCATTCTTTGGCTAGTCACGGCGAATAATATTGCAAATTTTTGACAGAATGTACCGTAATCGAGCGCAAATTTGAAAATATTTCGAATGTTTAAAAGATTACATTTCAAAAATGTTCTTCTAATTCTCGCGTCACGCGAGAATTAATTTTATTACACGCGAGTCGCGTGTAATAAAACCGTTTATTTCATTCAAATTCATTTTTGATTTATAATATAAATGTTAAAAACGAACTCGGGGGGGGGAACCAATTTGCACTTTACAGACGTCTTCACGCACACATGTTACAATCGAACAGCGCATTTCTTAAAGTAGATTCATTGAGGATCTGCCTCACACGATCGTCGTCATTTCGTATGCATGAAAATCTCTTCTCATCTAAGTTGAATTGCGCATGGAGTGCCTCAATCGATTGTTCGGAAATCTTGCCAAACCATCTCCATCGCCTCATTAACGGCACAACGTGTTCGACGAGACAATGCATCTTCGGAGTCGCTTTGACGTCTGGAAACGTCGCCTGAAAATATATTCAATATGCAACTAAAATATTAGATTAGAAATAACAATAAGTGATACCGCAAAATCTCGAAAGAATGATCGCGCCGTACAGTCAAATTCCGCAAAATTTTACTAGCTAGTAAAATTTTTTCTCAAGAGAAATTAGCATTTCGAATGCACTTTTATTTAAAATTCAAATTATTTATTAGGCTAAAAAGAAATTTTCTTTACACTCAAGACGAAATTTATTTTTTTCTTACTGAAACATTTTCAAGTCTGGTGGATGGTAGAACCTTTTAGAGCATTCCATGCGCTTTTCACTTGGGGGTATATGAGGATGCTGCACTCAATCCAAGTGTACAGTGGCCGAAGAATCATTAAAAAAATTTTTTTTTTAATGAAGGGCGCATCTTAATCATCAAACCTATTGAATGATTTCGACATTTTGGTTCAAAATGAGAATAAAATTAGTCATAATGGACATTATTTAACCTATTAAATGAAATTGTAGCAAAATTCAGATTGAAAAAAACAGATTGACAATTTCAAGTCAATTTTACCTATTTTTCACCTTTAAAAAATAGTGTCAAAAAAGTTCAAATAATTATAAAATTTCTAAATTGGAACCAGAAGTTTGGTGTCAAACAAATGCCTAGAATCTCAAGATTCTGGAAAAATAATTTTGAGATTTAGCCAAAAAATAAAAAAGTTATAACCAATTCATATCCCGTCCCCAAAATACGCACCCGGTACAATACCTAAAAGTTTATTATTTTAATCCAATAACAAAAAACATTTTCGTCAATCGAAAAGCAACTCGATAGCATTCTTGTCTTTAATTTCTTTGTGGGATCCGTCGCAGAACGGCCTGTTTTTGGTCTGTTTGCAATTGCACAGCCATACTTCCATGTCGCGGTCGGGAATGAAGCGAACCGGCTTCAGCTTATTGGGATTCGGATAGCGCACCGATTTGTGTGAGCCGTCGCACAGCGGTTGGCTTCCGCTATAACCGCATGAACACCATTGATATACCTAAATAAATTCTTAATTTACTTCGATATATCACTAAATTTTTTCTTATATTTAAAAAAGTGCCAATATCAAAACATCCAAAAAAATGGATAAGAGTAAAAATATTGTTTTGCATTTTCAAATTGAAAAAAAATTCTTTTAAAAAATTCTCATAACAAGTAATTCGTGTTGCCAACCTTGTCCTTCTTTAAAATCGCTTTTGTCGGAAGCTTAGAATGAACTTTTCCGGTTCCTGGTAATAAATGATTCGTGCCTTGAAGACCGTATGATTGGGTGGGCTTCTTATCCGAAAGCTAAATAAAAAAATTGAATTGACTTGTATGTAAAGAAAATATATGCATATTATAATTTCTAAAATATGAAAAATACATATAAGAAAGTAAAGCTAAGTTTACTTTACTTTCCAAAAATTTTTCTTTTGCTTAATCTCTTTATTTTTTTGAAAACAAGAAAGTAAACGAGTACAAAACAATGGATACGAGAAAATGTAATTTGAAACACACGTGATGATATTTGACGACGCTCGGTTCGGTGCCGACAAAATGCTCGCTCTTTCGATGCAATCGATAGGGTCCGAAACCGGTTCTGTTACTCAAATCGACGGCACATCTTCGTATCGCCAACCACGCCGTTACACGCATCGAAGACAATTTGAAGGAAGAAAAATTCTTGCAACAGAAAATTTTGTGAAAAAATTAGAAATAGACACCATGCCAAATAGAAATTTATCAATTTAAAATTCAAAGCAAAATTGTGTAATTAAATATTGTAAAAAGATATTGAATAGATCATTAATCAATAGATCATTAATCATTAATCAATGGATATTTTTAAAATAAAAAGTATAATCTTTTATTCACCAGAACGAAAAAAACGGCCATATATATACAGAGAAAGCACGTTTGTTTCATGTTTCAATAAGGACAATTCAAATTTCCAATTAGAATTCCAGAGGAAATGCAAGTAAAGTATGCATAAAAATATTTCAATGGTATTCTCATACTATTCATAGGTTCTACCAAGTTCAAAGCCAAAAAAATATATGCTAACCTAGTCTTATTATATTTAATGGAAATAGCCAAAACAAGTCTCATTGTTCAGAAATTGCTAAAAAAAGGACCAAAAGCATTTCGTCATAGAAAATGAACATATTCTCACAACTTGTTAGTTTTGGAACGGGAATTAAACTTACGTCTCTCTCGTTGTATACGACGTCAGTTTCTCCTTGATTTTGTTTTTTGCCGGTTTTTGGATTCGTTTTGTTTCAACGTACGAATCTTCGAATTTTTTTGTCATTATTCTAATACATAAATAAAATATGTTAAAGAGAATACTGATGTTATAAAAAATTGTTTTGATAAATTACCTTTCCATTCTTTTTCCATTCATTCTTTAGCAAATTCGAATCGCGCATTCGGGAATAAATTTCAGCGGTGTGCACATATTCGGGATCTAAAAAAGACTCAAAAAACAATTTATTTCTGACAAATTTTCAATCATCCGAGTATAATTTTTCTGATTAAAGCTTTTTTGAAATAATCGAAATTTTCAGTCTTTTTGAAACAAAATTATCAAATAACAAAAGTATATGAAAAAAGAATTCAATTCGCTTTGCTCTATTCACTTATTTTTAAATTACCAGTAAGAAGGCGCGTCAACGTTGACGCCTGACCAACGAAATGGTGTTCTGGCATATTGTAATGCGTTACGCGCTCTTTCCCGTCGCCATCGGATGGATACGCATCGCGCTGCTCCAAATGAACCATCGACTTACCGGCAACCGGTTCCATTGGCCAATAGCGCGGTGAGTCCAACTAAATCGAGGCAAAAAAGAGACTCAAATATGCATGAAATCGAGCTATAAAATGATGTAAATAATATACGGTCTGCAAAATCATATTGTTCTGCTCAAAAATCCAATACAGACGACACCATTTGCCGGACTCTTGCTCTAAACCCTCCAGCTGATTATACCACTTCTCGTATCGAATTGAGCATTTCCTTAATGCTTTCAGCGACGTGAAGACATAATAAATAAGCCACGTGTACCCAAACAAGATCACGATAATACAACAGTCCAAAAACACCTGAAAATACAGAAATAAAAATGAATGAAAAAAATTGTTGCAACGAAACCATGTTCTCTTTGCTGAGGCGCATATTAGTGGGTGTAAACTCCTTAAATTGACGTTGTGGTGTGTACATTTCTTCGTTCACGTCCATGAAAATGAAAATGAAGCAAAATAAACCGATAACTAGCCAAAGTTCTCTTCTCAATCTAAAAAGAATTTGGGTGGTAATTTTTTTTTTGCTTAGTTCGACTCATTTATTAAATAAATTTTAAAAAACTTTTTGACCTTTCTTTAACTTTTTTTATAATATTTTGGTTCTTCTGCGATATCAAACTCCCAAAAAAAATTTTTTAATGACTTTTTTTAGGTTTTCTGACAAGGGGAATTCGAATTTGATAATGTTTCTTACTGACTTTTTTGTTTTTGTGCAGCTTTTGACATTTTCTGGTTGCACGTTTAACTAACCTTACATGCTGTCTTTTTTAGTCTGCTAACGTACTAATATGAATCGAATGAACAGTGAAGAAGAAGCAGTGCAATTCTTTCAAGAGTACCATGTTTTGGCAAGTGAAAAGAGATACGAGAATGGATAACATAGAATGGAAATTAGTAAAAAACATTATTAAATTCGAATTCCCCGTGCCAGAAAACCTAAAAAAAGTCATTAAAAATTTTGGGGGTCCGATTACAGAAAAACCCAAAAAAGACAATAAAAATAATTTAAAAAATAAGAATTCGACAGATCAGCACAAAAAGTATCATTTTCGATTCTGCGCGGTCCAAAACACTCGTAACTGAAAAAATAAGTATCTGGGCCCCGAATTATTGAACTAATCCCATAACAGCCTAAGCCTAGCCCGGGTCTAAATTTTTTTCTCTTTTATAGTAACCAAAAAAAACGTGTTATTACATATTCTATTTTTATATTTCGTCTGAAGAAGTTCAAAAATTAAAAAAAATGTCAAAAAATTTAAAAAAATGTCATTTAGATATTCATTTTCTGCCCAATTTTTTGGCTCAACATTCGTTTCAATCCTATTGAAAGAATGGACTTTTTTATGTTTTTATATTTTTTTATTCTTAAACAGAAATACTTGTTTATTTGTTTAAAATTACATTAATTTTTAATTTTTGAAAAAAATTGGACTTGGAATTTTGCTATACTTTCAAGCTAAAATGTTTTCTATATTTTTTCCCATCATTTTTGCATTTTATTGCTATTCTTCATCTTGTACAAATTTTTCAAACTAAATTTAAAAATATTCAGTTGTTAATGATGCTATTCACTCTTTATAATAACTAATTTTAAAACATTTAGATTTATTATGGAAGATTTAAAAGCTCTAAAGGATATTGAAGGTATCACGGCTACATCGCTCATCGAAACATTAAAAATGTTTGCAGCTCAGGAGCAGCGATTTGACGCCATACGTACCATGACCTATGGAAGGCTGAATCATCTCTCACGGCAAATAATTCAGGATACGCAAGAATGGCGTGAGATGGGTTTAGAAGAAAAATGCCGAATAATTGGCGAGATTCAAGAATGCTTTTACGATTTCCAGCTCATAGAACACGCGAGTCAACAGCCGTTGCTAACGTTGGCGGGCTCAATTTTTGCGCTCAACAAAAGAAGATGTGTTGGAAAGGCGCCGTTGGGTAATTATTTACATTATTTATCATACTGAATTGGCCAATTTGGCGGCAATTTATTTGTGCTTATTCTTCTTAAATCTATAAAATCATTTTATTTTCATAGGTTATAATCCAGTAATGCTTTAGGTTTTTAATTTTGTAAGTTCGTTTTGACACGGTTTTAGACCTTCGAAAAATTAAAAAACGTGGTCTTATTCATGGAGATTTTTTTCTATCTAATGAGCCTAGTTTTTTACGGGTACTTTTTGCGGCTACTTTGATGTATTTTTTTAACAGATATTTTATAAAGCCGCGTTTGTAAAGATATAGCTTTGTTTTTATTTACTTTTTTTCCTTAGCTTTTTAACAAGAACAAAATCGGAAAAAAACGAATTTTTCTTCAAACTGCTGGGCGAATTTTTTTCACCTAGAAGCTTCATACTGCCTCTATTTGTGAGACTGAATTTAGATTTTAACGAATATTTTCTTTCATTTAAATCTTTCGTAGAAAGAGATGCCCATAAAAATTTTGCCTTGACTACTCACTAACGTCCTTTGAAATGGAACTTTTATCTTTGGGAAAATTAAATTTTTTGGATTAGGAAATGAGAAAATGGAATTTTGAAAAACTGGGTAAAAAAATAATTTTCTAAAAATTTTTGTCGTCAAATTGAGCCACTTGAATATTTGAATTTAGCTTATAGATTAGCAAATTTTAGTAAAATCAAAACCGTCAAAAAAGCAAAAATTGGACCATGCACTCATTCGGGATATTAGGCGAAGCGAGCGAGAAATCAAGTCACCCAGCTTCATTTCCAAGTTCCCGCTCGACCGCAGCAGCAACAGCAAAAATAAGACGGACGAAGAGCGCGACTGCAACAACGACCGCGACACGCCCATGAATCCGGACGCCAATGATGACAAGGACGATTGTTTTTTGTCGGAGCGAGACATTGTCGATACCGCGGACAAGCGTCGTTCCTCGTCGCGTGTTGCCAGCCCGGCGTTGGATTGCATACCGCCGAGGCGGCGCGCCGCCGCGTTGGCGGCCGCCGTCTCCGTTGCGGAAACGGTGAATCCGCAACGAGGCAGCAGTCCACGAAAGCGAAATACAGCAGGTATATATATACAAATTAACATTTTT
The DNA here is from genome assembly GCA_024678965.1 of Bradynema listronoti. Taxonomy (NCBI): domain Eukaryota; kingdom Metazoa; phylum Nematoda; class Chromadorea; order Rhabditida; family Allantonematidae; genus Bradynema; species Bradynema listronoti. The sequence goes on from JANLNO010000003.1 coordinate 1,367,111, forward strand.
TCACTTTTTATATTAATTATTTTTTTTAAATAAATAAATTTTTACAAAATATATTCGATTAAACATTTTTATTTTAAATAAATTATTTAAGCTAACAATCACAATGCCGACGACGATGCCGACAGCGTTTCCACACAAGACGAGCCGCGATACTGCCTATGCAATCAGATATCATACGGAGATATGATTTGTTGTGACTATCCCAAATGCAAGGTGGAGTGGTTCCATTTTTCGTGCGTCTTTATAAAAATTAAGCCAAAAGGTAAGAAATGGTTTTGTCCGCTGTGTCGTGGCGACAAACCCACCGTACTCAAGCCGTCATTACAATCACGGAGATGATGAAGATTTTTTTTTTATGTAAAGTTTTTTTTAGCATTTTTTGTATTGTTTCCTATTCATAAATTTATATTTTTTCCAAATAAATGATTTAAGTAGAATTGTGTTATTTTTGTGTTTTTCACGATTTTTTAAAAATGAAGATATATTAGATATTGCTGACTTATAATTACAAATAAATTCAACACAATAGCATACCGGGATGTACCAGGGGTGTTCGGTTAAAAATGCGCTAGTATTTGGAAATTGAAAAAAATTATTTTTCTAAAAATTATAAAAAATTTCTAAAAACTTCAGAGTTTTTAAAAACTTCAGCCGATTTTTTTCGTATATCCGATTTTTCAATTTGCTTCGAAATTCCGATTTTAAAAATTTTAAAATCATTTCCCCGACATATCTGATGTGTACATGTATTTTTTCATTAGAAAAATATATAAAAAATTATCAAGACTTTATTATATTTGCTAGAAAATCATTCTTATAATTTGTGCAATTTTAAAAATGAATTGGTCGAAACAAATGTTGCTCAAGCTTTCTTTATACCTAAATTGTTTTTTTATACTTCTCATATTTGTTTGTAATTTGATATTTATTGATAATTGGTAAATATTTGGTACAAAATAATTGTGGAAAGTCAGAAAAGAAGTTAGCCGTTATTATATGTATATGCTCGATTGCGCTAAAGTGAAGCGGCAAAATAAAAAAGGAATTTAATGCGAGAATATTTTAAGGATACTTCTCAATTTCATCAACTTTCTTAATCCCCCATTTAAAAAATTACAATTTAAACATAATTAAGTGAATATTAGCTCTTTTTATACTACGGTAATTTGACTTTAAATAAAACAATTAGTAATGGATATTTTGTAAGTACATAATATAAAGTTTGATATCTACACATATATATTTTTATCTAGTGTCTTTTTAGGGACAATTAGCGGAAGACAGAAAACAATATAAACGGCGATTGTATGATCCACCACGGGACAACAACGTGTGACACGGATCTTCAAGTGTTCAAGTGTTCAAGTGTCTTTTTAGGGGAGGAAGGGGAAGGGTTTAAACTTATATACAAGGTGGCTCAAATTCGTCCCCGATTGCATTTTTGTTATAACATTTTTATTTTTTAACCAAATTGTAAAATTTTTGTATTCGATTCCCAAGGTTTTAGGCAACAAGCTGGTCGATATTGGCTTTGATTTACAAATTCGCTAATCATTTAAACTTTTTTGCCACTTTTTCAAAAAACAAGACATTTTCATTAAAGTGGGTGGCATAAGGGTCAACTTATCCCAAGCATTAAACCTATTTTGGAATACTTTAATATTTTAGTTGAAAGATAGAGGTAAAACTTGTTTTAGAAAGCATTATTAATAAGCAGCTATTAATAAAAAAATTAGCGAAAATGAATTCAAAAAATTATGTCAATTTAACGTCAATTTTACACATTTTGACAAAAAAGTTAGTAAATTCGTAATTTGAAACCAATATTGACCAGGTTGATCTTAAACAGTTGCCTAAAGTTTTGAGAATCAAACAAAAAAATAATTTTGAGAATTGGTTGTGAAATAAAAAAGTTATAACAAAAATGCAATCGGGGACGAATTTAGCCACCCTATATATGTTTTTTTCTCGATCCAAACAAAAATGGAACAGATTCAGCTGATCTTCTTCCCTACGGAATAATGGCTCAGTAACCTTAAGTAGGTAATAGGTACTAGAATTTATTCTGTTCTTTTTATATATTGACAGGTTTTTTTTAAACAAAAGTTTCGCGCATGTGTTTAAGCTGCCCGTGTATTGGAATCAGTCATCCGAATCCAATATACGTTTAGAAATTATTTGAACAAGTGTGAATTGAAAGAAAATGACTGGTATTTGTCTTTTATATATAATGTGTATATTGAAAAAATTAATTGAAATAAAATAACATAAAAATTTGACAATAGAATATTGCAGAAAATTTTTCACCTTTTTTGCACTCACTTATTTCCGGATAATCGAACAGAAAACTTACAAAAAGTATCCATTATTATGTGTATTTTGTTATCTTTATGTTATGTGCTTCTGATATAGCCATTGTAATATTGATAATTATTATTTTGACATTTTTTCTTCATTGTTTTTGTTCATTGCATTGTTTTCGTCAAAATCCGTTAATTCCGCACCAAATGAACGTTTAATGTCTTTATAACTAATCCAAGTATCCCAGTAATTCCAACCAGTAAACTTTTTAGCTTATAATGACTACATTTGAAATTCAAAATTTTCTATCAAGTTATCCAAAATTTTCAGATTATATTTTTGAAAAATTTTGGTGCTAATTTGTCTGATTTTGTTTATGTGCATTACTTTACTCATTATACTAAATTAATTATTATATTAATATGTATTTAATCAAAATTAAGAAAAAACAAAAATATGGAACGATTAAAATTGCGCAATAAAATTTTAATTCTCTCAAAAAAATTTTACAATTTTTTATTTGTTTTTCACAAAAAACTGGACAATTTAATTTCTTCCCGTATTGTCCAGAATTTAATTTGATCTCAAACATAAATTTATAATTAAAAGGACAATTTGTTTATTGTATCGAACATTTTAATGTTATTTATAAATGTTAATCCACCAACAAAACATAAAAATGGTTTAAAAATACATTTTTAAATTAATTTTCGAAAACTAATTTTATTTTAATAAAATTGATAGGTTGAAAACTTCAAATTATCGTACTCCTTGATGAAAAAATTCCTAAGCAAAACATAACCAAATAATTTGACATAAATTCTGTAAAACCATAAGTTATCAAAAATCAAAAAATTTTCTAAAAAATATTCTTTTCAAAAATTGCTTGCGACATGTCTTAAATAAAGTAAATTCAATTTTATCTAACACACTTCTAGAGGATGATTTACTAATGTGTATAACATTTTTTCAAACGGTGATTTATATTATTCATTGAGAAATTATTAAATAATTAAAGACCAATATTAATAGTATCTATAATTATTGCACAGATATTTTTAATAAAAAATTTTTTTATTCTCATTTGTAATTTATTTTTGAAAAGAAATTTGTATTATGTAATTTTATTTCCAAAATTTATCTATATTTTTATTCTTTAAAAAAATTAGAAATTATGACTATTTTATGATTTTTACATTTTAAATATTTTGTTCTTCATGTAGAAGCATGCAAATTCAGCAAAAACACATATAATTTTGAATAAATAAATTAATTCGAGAGCGATCATAAATTTTTCAGATCGTAAAACTAATTTCCCAAACATGAGATAAAAAAACATGTAAATTTTGTTTTTCTCATTTTTAATAATTTTATTAGTGTAAAAATTAATTTGGGGTATTTTTTTCTATGCATCTTATCAATAATAGATGTCCTCATAATTTTAAATAATAGAATTCAAAACTTTAACTAGCAATTTCTATGGAATGAGTAAAACTTGACTATTATTCAATTTTTAAGTTTATTCCCTCTTTTGTATTCAATAATTGTTATTTTTCCTTTTAATTTTATTGAACTTTTAACTTTATTAATTGAGGTTATTGAATTATGTATGGAATGATGTTTAAAAATGTAAAAAAATTTCTTGTCAAAGTTATCAAAATCCATCTACTGTATAATCCAAAAAAGTTTAATTTAAAAATTTATTTTTGTAAAATTATTAAAAATTGGAACATTTTTGTTTTATCGATTTTGTGTTTAACAATAATAAACCGATTATGGATTTATAATTACAAAACATAAAATTTGATGGATTTAGCCTGCAGAGTCGGCATTTTCAAATAGGGAACAAACAAACAAAGGCGTAAATTCTAATCGCGATTTCTTCACAATAGCGTTATTTGCCCTGAAACCTATCGTTCATTCTTGTAATTTGCAGCTGACTTTAAAAATTTTCGCGCTTTTGTAAAAAAACATTTGCCAACATTTTCAAAAGTATTAAAAAAATAATTGTTTTAAAATGCGGCAATTTGCCCACACATATTTGTAAATATAACTAATATTTAAATGTAAATTATTTTCAACAAATAACCAATAATATAATCCATTAATTTTTACAGTAAAAAAGTCGTACAGAAAAAATCTAAAAACAATATTTTTGATTTTTAAAAGAACATTTTAGTTTAATGCAAAACAGAAAAAACACCGCTGATTTTTCAAAGATTTTCAAAGATTTTTTTTTTCGATTATTTTTAGGTTAGTAATTGACTTAAATAAAGTTTTTCAAAAACTATAAAAAAAAGTCATAAAAAATACTTGTATAAAAATGCATACGGTAAATTCAAAATGAAAACTACTTTTCATTTGCTCTCTTTCTATTTTTTGTCTTTTAAACTATAAAAGAAGATTATATCTATTTCCATAATTTGCTTCCACAAATTTTCTTACTTCGTTCTTCCTTCTATATTTCTCAATTAGCGGCAAATAACAATACGGCGAAAAGAAAGAAAACTGCGGTAAAAAACGCGTGCAAAAAGCAGAAACAAATGAAAAAAGTTTGCCAATTTTCTTATTAAATATATTTGCGCCCTACTGTGGACGGCGTTTTTTACGACCACACGCTACGATCTCTTATAAAATGAAACTGTTCCGCACGTGCTATTATGATATTTGTTCTTTTTTGGATAACGCGCATTTATAAAACCCTTCTAATCTTTTAATTGAACTTTGTTTTACTTACGTAAAACATGTAAATAGTATAGTAGCTATTTATTTGTAAAATCATAAAAGCAAATTTTCTAACAAAAAATTTAATATATGCAATATTTACTACTTAATTAATGAAGCCGTTTTTATTTTAAAATATAAAAATAGATTTATTATACATACCTAGTGAAACCGTCAGAAAAAAGTTGAAATTGGGAATATTCAAGATTTTAAATATAAATAACTAATAGAAAAAATATAACAATATAACAACAAGCTTATAATAATGGAATACATTTTGTATTGGGTATCTAATTCTGATATGTAGCTTATTTATATTACCTATTTATATAGGTGCATATAAAAATCGAATCTATTTATAGATGAGAAAATTACAACTAGAAGGACATTGCATAATTTCCAATCTTATTAAATGCGGCTAAGCCGTAAGTCGAGGCTGAGATTTGAGATTTAAAGTTGAAGTGCTATCGTTACGCATACATTATTGGTTCTAAAAAATATTCTTCAAGTTTTACGAATTTCAGCAGCAATTGATGATCTTTTTTCTTATAAATTCAAAAAATTTATATTCTTCGTTGATAATTACTTTATTGAAATTTATATGAAATTAACAGTTATTCATTGATTGTAAAAGCAAATTTCAGCAATGCGGATTTATCGCTCATTGACAATAAATCAAGACATTGAATTTTATAGGGAATTCTTTGTGCGATTTTCTTATAAGTAATTTTCCTAAAAAATTTTTTTATTAAGTCCTTTTCTTACAAAAAATTCTCAAATTTTTGTGGGTTTTTAAGGTCACTTCACAGTAGAAAATAATCCATAAAAGTGGATTTTTGCAATCTTAACAGCAATTTTTCATCAAAATTTTTCCATTTTTCCTTTTCCGTTGATTGAAAGTACATAATTTGTACTGTAATTTTGTGTTGTCTGGACGACGAATTGGCTAACTAATCATATATACATATATAAACACTTTTCATGGTTAAATTAAAATTTTTTTTAACAATTCTTTATTAGCCAATATGCCATTTTATGTATTTCTCAGAATAAATAAGTATGTTCGAAAAGTTTATTTACGGCAAAAATGTATATTGAGTTCACTTCAATCAAAATCGAGATGAGAATTTTTCTCTTCCCATATTTGCATATTTTGCATATTCATTCCTATTCGTGTAAGTTTTTACCATTTGTCAACGAGAATTCTCATTAGTGAATTTATTTATGTTTATGCTCTCCTGTATATTTTATGTGCTGTTTTGATGTCCTTATTCTAGTTAACGATCTATTACGATGTAATACATAAAATAACATAAATACTTGTTTACTATCTAGTAATATGTATAATATGCATATTAATTTCACTTATAGTAAGAAATGCAGACATATTGTTTTACTATTATTTAGTATATCTAATAAATGCCGAAATTTGTGTTTATTAAAGTTTCAAGAATTTTTGTTCTTTAATTTGGTTTTGTTATATTATTTGTAAGAATGCATTAACCCGTTGTGTTTTTATAATATTTATGAAATCTTTGTAAAACAAACTAACAAAAAAAAAATTAAAAAATGAAATGAAGATCGCATTAATTAACGAAATGTTTGCATCAATTCAAATATGTCTATCAGAGAAAATGTCAGCAGAATTAATAAATAGGAAAATAAATAAAAAATGGGCAAATAAGGTCAGCAGAAAATTGAACTGAATAAGGCTTATTTAAAAAATGAAATAATAGTAAGTGATCTATCAACACTAAGTGTCATTTACCATATAAAAATTAATAATAAAATTTTTAATAGAGACATGCCAAAATTATTGTTTATTACAATTTACTCACCGTATTATACATATTGTAAATGAAAAAAAAAAATTGTCGATACATTTTAATCGTAAAAAACAATATTAATTTTATATAGAATAATAACTACGAAGATGTGAATTTGGAGCTAAATGTGAATGTGATATAGACGATGAGTTAACATTATTGCATTCATAAAAGTTATTCGATTGCTGGGACGGTGGAAAGACGGATGGTTGAAACGGAGAGGCATATGCATTGCTAGAAGATCCAATGTAATATTCAGATTCAGAACGTTCGGACCATGACATATTTGTGGTATTAGCGTACGTTTCACTGCAAGCATAGTCGGACGATGAAGATGTAATTGAAAACCTGCTATCAGTTAACGATGACGATGATAATAACGTGTCTCTGGCATATTTAACATTCGGAATGTTCGCGTAAATATTGCTGTTTGATTGCACTTCAAAAGGCAAATTATCACGATTGTAATTTGCAGCCATATTACTATGTGTATTTTTTGAGAGTCTGTCCTGTTGCGTTGTAATTGAATATGAACTTGGGCTAGTTTTTTTAATGTCATTGCAGCTTTTGTCGATGTCTTCAAAAAACAGTTGTTCTTTTTTTACGTTTGTTCGATTGATAGTATTGTTGTTATTCGTAGTTGATGAGCCTAATAGATTCTGCATATGTTGTATGTAGAGAATAGCAGCTTTTAACGTTTGTGCCTTTGTTAACTTCTTATCCTTTAATTCGTCCCAATCAGCTAACTATAAAAATTTAATTTTTAGACGTGAACAAATATCTTTAAATTTTTTATAATTTTTTGTCATTTGTTTTGAATTTTTAATCTATTAGGTAATTAACAATAGTGTACGTATATATTGTATCGGTTAGGTTTTTTTAGCATATTTTCATTTTGTGAAAATTATTCAAACTACTTAATAATAATTAACTACCTGCTGTGCAAGTATTTCATAGCCATGATTAACAGCTTGAACTCGGCGGCGCTCACGCTCGTTTCGTCGCTGTACCTGTTGTGGAGTTTTGCCGACAATACTGTAACTCCGTGTTGATGTCGATGTAGTTGCTATCGATGAACAAGATGTTGCCGAAGCATCCCTCGATGTTTCAAATTTCCGCATAACACCTCCATTACAAATTTTACGCAAGCCGATTTTACGCGCATTATTTCGTTTAGTTTTAATTTCTGTTTCCGAATTGCTAAGCATGTTCAGACTTTTTTTCTAAAAATGTTTATTTTTTAAAATGAAAAAATTCTCTTAAAAAATAAGAAAATAAAATGACAAAAAACCAAACAAGCGAATTTCAATAAATTGCAAACTAAACACACATTTTTCCATCAAGACTAATCCAAAAATGGAAAATAAAAAATTTCCAGAGCGAAGACATTATCAATGGCACGAATGAAAAATTTGCACGAAATATGCACGCACATGGAATACATAAAGGCGGGCACTGCATGCAATCAAATAGTTAATACAAAAGGATGGAGAAAAGAAAATAAAATAATAGAGAAAAGACACTTATATCGAGCACAAAATCAGGAATGAAATAAAAAAATATAAAGATCTTCCAGAGGTTCGTGAGTTAATGTGAAACAAAGAAATACAAAATCCAACGTCAAAGAAATAAAGATTAATCAAACAGTAGAATTTTTGTGCCCAATTTGTAGATTTGAAATTGAAAAAAATTCATGACAGTATGAATTTTTAAAAAATAACTGAAAACAATATTTTTCTATTTTTTATATCATCATTTTATATTTTATTTATAATGAATAATTTAGATACATATATTATATATTTCTTATTCGGACTGTAAATATTTTTATTTGATACTCAAATAATTTTTGTAAAAATTTTAAAAATTCGGACGCTTTCTTATTAATTAAAAATTCGTAGATGAGTAACGGCCAAATGAGTAATGCCCAAATGAATTTTATTATATTGTAGCCAAATTCCTTTAAAACACCATATGTTGTTGCTACTTATTCTTCTCGAATTCACCTGAGAAAGCAATTAAAAAGAAATTGATTAAAAGAGTGGATGTTGAGGACGTCAGAAAAAAGCGCCGACGCCTTTGTTCTCACGAAAAAATGAAATTGAATAGTCGAGAATTAAAAAAAAACAAAACAATTCCGAAAATTTCGAATCTTAAAAAATATGTGAACAATAGCGGAAAAAAACGGTATTAGAACAAAGATGTAAGGTAGCCTTTAAATTTTTTAACTTCAAATAATGAAAGAAAATTTTCAATACAAATATATTTCTATCAATTTTTAATCGAGTATTCAAAAAATAAAGAATAAAATATGTACGCGGTAATTAGAAGAATTTAGTTCTTTTTAAACCCATTTAAAAGGAAAAGCCGAACGACTTGAATTTTTTAATATTTTTTATTCAATCAGTTCCATTAAAAGATTATGAAAACAAAGATTTTTCTCCAAATTTTTTTTATGTGATCCTTTGTTAATAATATGTAAAATAAATCATTACAATCGAATTCAACAAATTAAATTTAGAAATTTATAAAAAATAGAAGAATCTCATTAAAAATAATCTTAATTTAAATCTCAATAATTTCAAATAAAATCTATAATAAATTGGATAAACAAAAACAATGGGTTGATAAAATAAATTTTCAGAATACAAAAAATTATAATTTCTATAAATCTAATATGAGAATATAATTTTTTTGACAGAACAAAGCTTATGGGATGCTTTTCACGTTTAATTTTATTAAGACTATCGGAAGCGTAAATAACTGCGTCATCCAGGAATGTGAGCAATTTTAAATGAATTGCAAAAAGATTATTGTTAGTATTTTAAATTATTATCTTCCTCGAATTATTTTCGACTCCCCGCAGAGATTGCCTTCTCTTCTGCCCCATCCTCACCTTATATTTTTCAAAAAAAAAATTATTTTAAAAAGTGTGCGCAATTTTTCTCGTGGACAAAAATATATCGATGAAAAAATTCATGCAAAGAGCCTAGCCACGTGCCATATCGTACCGATATGTGCCTTTTGTTACTTTACTATTTATGGTGGGACGTAATAATTTTTTTTCAAATTTTATCTTATTTATTAGGACAAACCGGTACAATATATATGTACGTACACTATTGTTAATTACCTAATAGATTAAAAATTCAAAACAAATGACAAAAAATTATAAAAAATTTAAAGATATTTTCCATAATGCGAATTAAATCGAGCTTTAAAAACTTTAAACATTTATATTTCTTTTAAAGATGAAGAGGAATCAAAGTATTTTATAGCCACTTTTATAATCTTACTAAAAAAATGCCGCACTGTGCTTTTCTTTTATTTTTAAAACGCGTTTGCCAAACGAAATTGAAATGCGCTAAACATGAAAAGAAGACATAAAACGTGCTCACAAAAGCAAGTCACAAAGATTGATTTTAAAAATTTCGTAAATAAGAGTACTACGGTAATAAAAATTTATCTTATCATGTATAGTGGATCTGATAAAGGTATTCTATTAGGTGTACAAACGGCAGCAACGCAAGCCATTCATGCATCGAATCATCACTGGTGATGAGAAGTGGATCTATTTTGATAATCCAAAACGAAAGAGATCATGGACAGACCCAGGAAAGGCGCCAAAGTTGATTCCCAACATCCATGGAAAGAAAATGCTGCTCTGTATATGGTGGGATCAGAAGGGTATTTTGTATTATGAACTTCTCAAACCTGGCGAAACTGTTACGGCGACTCGTTATAAAGACGGCGATAAGTTATAAAGAGCAATTAATCAATCTGAACAGAAAAGTTGCCATCAAACGACCAGAATAGACCACAAGACACGAGTACCCAATATCGCTTCACGACAACGCCAGACCTCATGTTGCAGAACCGGTCAAAAATGCCATAAAAGAACTGAAATGAGAAATCTTATCCCACCCGCCCTACTCTCCTGACATCGCTCCGTCGAATTATCACTTATTTCGATCAATGGCTCACGGATTGTCGGAGCAGAAGTTCACAAAATAAGAAGTGCGAAAATGGCTCGATGAATGGATTGCGTCAAAACAACCGAATTTTTTTTTGATGGAATTCATAAGTTGCCCATAAATTGGAATAATGTTGTTGTTAATAATGGTTGTTATTGTTAATAAAAGTTTAATTGAAAATTTTTTGGAATTTTAATTTTTTGAATCGTAAAAAAACGAACTTTTATATTTGTACACCTAATAGGTATATATAAACCACCCTATCATGGCTGGCATTTTGTTTAAAAAACAATGAAATTTTCTTAAAAACTAGTGAGTCAGTGAGAACGTAACAAAAATGTTTTGGCAATTGAAAAAGTTCTGATTTTTATTTTTGTATATACCTTTATAAAAAAATAAAGGCATATAGTTAACGAAGAAGTGTGAATAAATGTTTCATGGATTTCATGGAAAAAGGAAATACATGCAATTCTTACTATATGAATGCATTCTAATTTCGTGTTACCTAAAAACTTTTTGCAGGAAGTCGAAATTCTGTTCGATGACACCGGTCGTAATCGGCAGCCTCGTTGCTAAAATGTTTCGTTTTGTAGATTCGTCAACCACTGAGCTTAAATGCAATATCGGCGATAACGAAATTTGTAAACCAGGTAGATGTAGTTTTTAAATTATTTAAGCATTAAAGAAGTTTTTCAATTGCTGAGACATCAAAAAAAATATTATCAGTAGCGTTTTAGAAGAAAATATAAAATATTTTGATTTTATCCAAGAATATTTCCCAACAGACTTTTTCTTTATACGGTGGTTCTCACATGGCGAGTGTTTGGGCATTTATACCGATGAAAACCCCACCGGATGCGATTGGACGTGGGACGTGATGCGATTAATCTTTTGTCTCGTCATGCCAATCATTTTTATCGCGTCGACAATTTTCTGGATAAAACGATTTTCCGAATAATATATGAATCAAAACATTCGCTTTTTTTGTATAGGTTTATTTAAGTAATAAAGGTATAAACAAATTCAAAGTAGCAAAATCCCTCCCCTTTCTAAATTTTTTTCGTTATCAATTGACTGTCTTTGTCAGTTTTAATATTGTGTGGATGGAAAATTTCGGATTCGAAAATTGGTTTATATGCTTTTTTGTAATCGTGATATTCGCTGATACCGATTTATGATAATAAATATTAACTTAGGTCGTACAATATTTAGCCGTAAAATCGACCCGGAAAACGTTTTTCTATCCATTTGTATATAAAATTTTATTGTTATTCTTCATGTTTATCTTTTTCTTTGCGATTTTTCGATTCCTCTAAGAAATGGAGACCACGACGAATAACGGCATAAACTTCAGTCAGCAATGCAAGAACGAGAACGCGTCCATGAACAAAAAGACTTGGAGAATCGCTTTGATACGCTTTTCGCACAAAACATCCGATTCGTTAATTATTATTGAGACGAATTTTAATTCATTTCCTAAAAAAGGAAGGACACAACTTCTTTAAGCAGAAAATTTATTCTTTTGAAAGAATAAATACTTGTTACGACACGACTGAAAATTGGAAACGTTGGGTGTGAGCCTCATCAATTGCTTTTAAAGTACTTTTACTTTGAATTGAAAAACTTAGGTTGTTTATTTTCGTATTATAACGGCGGTCACAAAATTTGAACGCATGTACATTCGATATAGCAGAATGAGCTCATGGAAAACCAATTTTTCCATGAGCGAATAAAATGACATTATAAACTTGGTTTACAAACAAATATCATTTTAGAATTTTTTTAAGAATCAAAAATATTGAAATCGATCTAATAAAAAATTCAAAACTCCTTTTTTTAAAGCATAACAAAAACAAATAACAGAAATAGTTCGCTATGTTTTAGCCGTTTTCAGAGTCGTCCATTCGTCGTCGGATGGTTGTTCGAGTTGGGCGATTGTCGCCGCGACGCGTCTCGAGCACTCCGACTCGCCGAGAAAGTCGATCAGCTCGAAGAGTGGCGGACCGGACGGCGCGCCGGTGAGCGCTGTTCGCAGCAGCGCGGCCAGCCTACGGTACGTGATAATCGGCTCACTGCCGTAACGCTTATCCGAATCACCGCTCTCACCACAGTCGTTGTCATTGGTCGGCGATGGTTGGTATGAGAAGGAGGCGTCGTCAAAAGACGTCGAGGAAACGAGTCGCCGAAGCGCGTCGTGCCGCCAACCGTCCGGGAATTTCTGATCGAGAATGACGCGCAGCCATTTCGCCATCGTATCCGCCGGTATTTTCATTGCTCGTAATCTTGTAGCCACCTAAAGGAACGGGATAAATGGAATATTAAACGCATATAAGACCAGCTTTCTCTTCGCACCTATTGTCTATTGCGACTTTCCGAAATTCGAAAAATTCGTAAGGCTTTTTGAAAACTAGAATGAAAAAAAACAACAACATTATCATCGACAAATGGTCGCGCACCTGTTCCGCCGGCCAATGAAAGAAGAAGAAGAAGGGACCGCCGACAAGCAGCGCGAGTCGATCGAAAGCCTCTTCGTTTCGCAACAAAAAGTCGACCACTCGCCGTACGTATTCGGCGTCGAGTAGAGTCTCGCCGACGGGTATGTCGTGTTCGGCGAAATAGGCGCGAAGACGGCGCGCCACAATCGGATAGACGTCGGCGTGGAAGTCGGCGCCGCGAAACGCCATTCGGCCGTACCTCCGCAGACTCGTCGGATCCATCTGAAAAGAGAAAATGACAAATATGCTTTTGGAAGTGGATACGCGAAAACGTGAAGGCCCTGCGATCAATTCTCCCCCCGTTGGAAATGACCTTAGACTAATCATTTCGCGGGTTTTTGGATGAGGCCATCGAAATCTCGGCTGGTTTGCTTGGCATAAACATGCGGTATGGAGCTGATGCGGCTTGCTTGGGGCCTGATCAGCACAGCCCGCCGTATCACCCACAATGTGCAATGTGGTACCTATTGTCTTCCAAATATGTCGGGGGGCGGTACCGAACTTCATCCCATGCAAAGTGAAGCCTATCGCACAACCACTAGGCCACTGCTCCCCTTTTTTGAAGTGGAATAAAATTGAAAAGGGTTTGATATGCTATCAAGGCGGTATATATTTTTGTATGTTTAAAATGGAGGAAAAAGACTTAAAAACATTTTTCTTTTTCGTTAACTCATAAAAAAGCTCAATTATTCGCGGAGTAATTTTGACAAATGTCGCGCAAATTCTCTCACTCACACTCGGCCTTTGATAATCATTGTTATTTTTCTTTAAAATTCATGCACACACAATTCGATTTTTCTCTTTTTTTTTTGCCATTCTCCTACTTACCATAAAATTGTTGCGTGTGATAAGCGTCTCGTCAAAGTTCTCGATCATCTCGTCGACGCTGTACAAATGCGTCGGATCAAAGTCGCGTATGCCGCTGCCGTTGCGCAAGAGGAAATTGAGAACGGCCAGCGGCGAATAGCCCTGATCGCGGTCATAGTGGCGCGTGAACGCGTCGGCGTCGCGCTTCGATAGCTTGCGGCTGCCGTCGCGCGTAATCAACGGCAAATGCATCCACGTGGGCTGACGCCAGCCAAATGCCCTAAAACGTGTTCATCAAAAATCGACAAATTCAACCGAAATTATCTTTTAGTTCAAAAATTTAAACAAGAATTTTTCGAGTAATGTCAAAGGGGCATGTGACAAAATAAGATCAAAAGCCAAATACAGAAAAAAAATCAAATTCCATAACCATTCAAATCCTAACATTCCTTCTAATTTGTTTTTGGAAAAAAATTGATATTCCTTGTTTAATTAAGTTTCAATAGGCAAACAAGTTTTATTGAGTAAATAGAACCCGTCCAACAAATACTCGTAAATAGGCTTCAAAAAAAGAAGGTTTACTCGTATATGCGAATGTGTTTTGGCGTAGAGGGCAGCCATTCCGCGCCTCGAATCACGTGCGTGAATTGCATGGAGTGATCATCCACGACGTTGGCAAAATGATAAGTGGGAAATCCGTCCGACTTTATAATGACAAAATCGCCTTCGTCCACGTGGTGAACATTGGAGCCGAACACGCTGTCCTATATGCACATTGAACTGATAAAGATTTGAATTTGGATAGTAAATATGTACTGAAAATACGAATAATAAATAATAAGTGAGAATAATTTTAGCAAAAAAAAAAAAAATTTGGAAAATATTAAAAGTTTTCCCTTTAAATTTACAAAAAAAAAATTTTAATCCTGTAAATTTTCAAGATACTTACGGAAACGAGAACATCGCCAGCGTCAAACTTGAAGCGAATAACGTGCGGCTGTGCGTCGGCTAGACGAGCACGAACCTCTTCGCGTGACAGCGCCCGACAACGGCCATCGTAGCGTGCGTTGGATCGATTTCGCAACGCGTCGCGTCGTATCAAATCCAGTCGCTAAAACTAGAAATTGAAGAAGATAAATCCGAATAATCTTGCCATAAAATTCGGATATAAAACTATATATGAAACAATAAGGAGTTAGTTATTTTTCGAATTTTAAATATATTTGTTTGGGTTTAGGTAGCAACAAATTTAAAAAAGTAATTTTGAAGAATACCAAAATTATATTGTATATACCTGAGACGTACAAAAACACGGATATACATGGCCAGAATCCATTAGCATCTCCGTGTAGAAGCGATAGAGATGAAGACGCTTCGACTGAACATATGGCCCGTATGGACCGCCAAGACTGGGACTCTCGTTCGGTCGCAAGCCGTAATCGTTGAGAAGGTTTTCAAACTGCGAGAAAATTTTCACAATAATTCAAAAATATAGTAAAGCGAGGAATGGGCTACCTCAGCTATGCATCCAGAAACCAGACGACTCTGGTCCGTGTCCTCTATTCTCAAAGCGAAAACGCCTTGTCGTTTACGTGCAAATAAAAAGTTGAAAAGTGCGGTTCTTAGAGAGCCAAGATGTAGACTACCGGTGGGCGATGGCGCAAAACGCACTCTACACACCTCTCGTAGAGCCTTCATCGAGGGTCTAGAATTTAGTGCTCATCATTGTGCCATTCATTCGTGTATAAATCTTTGGTAATTTTTGGAAAAAATGCAATTGCATGCATGCATTTTTTTGCATATGCAAACGAAATTTTCAAGAGCAATTTTTGGCGATATACATCAAATTTTAAAACTATATTTTAAAGAAAATTCCAACAAGAAAAATAATTTAAAAAAAAACTATCTTTGAAATTCTGGCCAGTAAATGTAAAACATTTATAGATCAACGGACAGAAATGAGTTTTCCGGATGATAAGGAAAAACGACAGGATGATCATAATCATAATGAAAAAGTATTTTCTTTCTAAAACAACTTTTGGTTGTCTTTGATAAAGGAAATAATGAAATTACCTAATAAAATGCTTTTAAATGTTAGAAAAATTATTTATTGAAAACTTTTAGCATCGATATCGACGAGAATTTATTGCCAAGAATAAATTCGATCCAGCTAATATGGAGAAGCTCAATTGTTCGTTTTATATTTGTCTCTTTAAAGGCCTATTATTTTATTTCTTTTTGTTTTTTCTACTCTTTTTTCGATAATTTTTAGTGAGAATACTTCGAGGAAATCAACAACCGAACACGCGCGTCGTTCGTCACAGCAACGATAATCGATTTGGCGGCACGCGTCGACGTCGACAATCCGACAACAACAACGATAGAGAGGAGGAAACCGGCGGCGCTGCTGCGGCTACGTTCGCCATGCCGAAGCCGATGTCGAGCGCCATGCGTCTCATCGACGATACGGACGGCATGGAATTTCTCGATTTTTGCAAAGTCGGTGCTTTTTTTCCATCTTTTCGTCAGGTTATGTCCACAAAATATTTATTTTTTGTTTAGGAATATTTAATGGATTTCAATCGCGGCTTCACCGTCGTCGGCGCTATCGGCGGACAGAGCACGGGCAAGTCGACCGTATTGAGTATGTTGGCCGGAAATGAGCCGGGCGACATGTACAGGTATTGAGATTTAATTTCAGTTAATTTTTCTATTAGTACTTGTCAATGAAAAATGTGTCAAATATTCAAAAATATACAATATTTTTTACCACATTTTTAGACATTACGCGTTTCGTCCGTTTTATCGTGAGGGCAGTGACACGAGTCGGCATCAGACGACCAAAATCTACATCTACATCAATAAATGGAGAACGGTGTTTATCGATTGCCAGGTGATTTATTTGAATCTTATTTGTAATTCTTTCTTTATTTCTTCAATTCAAATTTGAGAAAAAAAAAAACAACAAAGCTCTTTGAATTTAGCCTCTCGGAAGTTCGACTCTCTTAAGCGATTTTCTCGCATCGCACCGTCGTTTTTCGAAAGATCAGGCCGTAGATCAATTCGAACTTATGGTAATTTATTTTTTTTACATTTACAAAAAATCTTGTAGAAAATTTTGTCCGCTTTTTTTAAAATGTTTTTTATCTATACAAATTTATCTTTAAAAAAGTTATGATTAAAAAAGTGTGTGCAAGAACTCGTTTTGTACATTTGTCTTTATGCAAAAATGAAAATCGGAATTTTCATTAATTCATTACAGATTTAATTTTTACTATGCAGCTTCTCAATTTCAATTTGTTTTTACGCAATTAAGAGAAATTTTTAGTCTCTACAAATTCTAACACTAATGACGCGAATTTGCGACACTCTTCTTTTCTGCGTCGATAAGTTCATTAACATGAGCATTGTCGGTGATATTTTACGCACAGAACTCTTCAAGGAGAGAATTGAGTCAACAACAACACGTAGTGTTAATATCGGTAGGCGAAATTTTTTTAGAATTATTATTTGATAGTGTAATCGTATGTTTTCACGTTATATATGAAGATTTCAGATCAATTCTCTCTTGTTAGAAATGCTTTAGAGACTTTTTATTATTACGAAAGTTTTATTATCTATACATACCACTTGCGCAATCCAAAACATTTCCACTCGTTTAATAACATTGAAATCTCTAAAATTGTGAATAAACTAAGCGATTTGGGCATTTATATCACATGTAAAGGCTGTTTTACTCCTCCTGACCATAATATTATATGCCGATATTTTCTGAGAAAAAACGAAATGTTGAATCACTCAACTCATATCACGCTGTCGCCCAGTGATGGATTAGTGGCTCGCGGTTTAGCTAGCGAGCTAAAATGCGCCAAGTGGCTTAATTTCGAGCCAAATTTAAAAAAATGGCTCATAACTCGCGAGAAAACCAGCCAAAAATCAAATTTTTTTGACATTTGGCTGGGTTGGTCACAAGCCATTGCGAGCCACTTATCCATTACATCACTGCTGCCGACTCTTTTAAAGAAATGCTCTAATTAAATTCGTAGTTGACAGTTTTCCGGTTTTGTTTTTACTTGATTTTATTTTTTTAAAATTTATTTTTATCTTATTATTTCCATATAATTATTTTACTTTTTGGATCTATTTGTTGGATTGTTCATACATTGTAATAAATTACCTATTGATTGTTATTACATATGAATATTAGCCATTTTTGCTATCTTTTAAAATAATACTTTTTAGTTATTCTTCATCAGAATGTCAGAACGGAGGACTTTGAACCGCTAAAAATTCTTGAACGAATGCGTTTGCTCAAGAGCATATTCAACGAGTCGTCCTTCGACATTCACGGCAACGTCAATCTGGCTTCAATGGGTTTTCCGCGTTATAGATGGATGGATTGCGATGTGAACTATGTTCCACTGGGCAAAATGCCACCGATGAAATTTGGGCGTGGCGAAAATTCGACAAATGCTTCCGGAGGTTAGGAATTTTTAGAACATAAAAAATTATAAATTTAATATGTAAATTTCAAAATATGAATTTTCCGTATGTTTTTTTTTGAAAATTTTTATTGGAATTGCTTCACAAATACATTTTAAATTTCTTACTTATTTTCAAAAAAAAAACATTTACTTTTAACCTTTTTTAAAAATTTATTTTGCTTTGTATTTGGCACTTTTTTTAATACTTTCAATTTAGAATATTTTGAGGATGATTCGCTTTCTTATGCAAATATCATCCATGCGCTGAGAACAAAACTTTTAACACTACGGCGACAAAATTCGAATTTGACCGAATTGGAATGGTGAGATAACATCGAATTAATTTACATAATAATTTTATTTGAAATATATTGGTTGACGTCTTTTTAAAAAATATTTATTTTTATTTTTTATTTGTAGTGATTTATGAGAATTATTATTTTTTCTAACATTCTTTAGTAAATATTAAGTTTTTATAAGATATTTCATTTTGTTTGCGCTGACTCTGAGATTCGATTTTTGAATATTTAGTGGAAAATTTTTAAAATTTGTTTTTCATAGTGAATAATTTTAATTTGCGTTCTTTGGTATTTTTATTTTTAAAAAAGTGGGATAAGTGCTTAACCAAATAGATTTTACTCTTCAATTGAATATAAAATAATAAAAAAATTATATACAATATTTTTTTGGAAGTGGAAAATTTATCACGTTTCAAAAATTCAAAAAACAATTGCAAAATGTGCAATAATTAAATGGGAAAAATAATAACGTGACAAAAATGAACTAAGTCAAGTAAAATAATATTATAACAAAAAGAAATAGAAAAAACCGGAGTACAAATTTGGTTACATTTTTTTAATAGGTTTTTGTCTATTTCTAGAAATATACAATTTTTGATTTTTTATTGCCCTGTTTAGGTTCGTCTCGGCCTCCAAACAATGGGATCGTATTCTAAAGGAACTGAAGGTGGGGTTCAACGATTCTTTGCAGAAAAATCATTTTCGTTATCGTCGGGAGAGAGACGGCCGCAACGATTTTTCTCGCATCGATAGACGAAAAGTGAATGATACGGACGAGAATGTTTCCGACGCGGAAAAACTATCGGATCAAAACATGTACGGCGAGGCGGATCGTTTATCTCCACCGCGACGACGCTACTTTACGACACCACGCCGACGTGGCGAATTCACAAAGGAGTCGAGCTACGAAACACGACGGAATCGGCGTAATAATAGACGACAATTTTTTGTGGACGATCGAAAGGATTTGTCTGAATCGGATTGGAGAAGCGATGTTCACGAAAGTCCTGGAATCTATAAAATAAAACGGCGCACTTCAACGAAAGATGAAGATAATTGCAGTGATGATGACGATGAGGTCTCTATCAAATCAAATGATGAAGAAGATGATCGTAGTCTTTCTGTTAGTGGAGAACAAAAGGAAACTACTACACCGATTAGAAAAAAAGAGGATCAAAAGGGAGGTGGATATTATAGCCCGGAGCAAGGTGAAGCTGAAGAAAATAGAAAAAAGCGAAAATCCTATATGGGGGAATCGATATACGAACGCGACAACCACATCGATCGACGCTATTACGACATGGTTAAGAAGAAAATATTTGCGGCAAATGAACAGAAAAATGATAGTAGCAAGCCAATCTTGGACAACACCACGAATACTCCTTCGTCGTCAACTACAAGAATCGCTAAGAGAGAAAAGCTTTCGCCTACGCCCGGCTTATCGAAAAAATCCGAAAGCTCTGTAGACTTGAGCAATAATGACGAACATTCTCAACATGACGCCTTTTGCTCGCAGGCTCTCTCCGACCTTTACGTTGAAGACTTTAAACAATGATTTTATTGAAAGCTTATGTACATATGTGATAAAAAATTGCTGAATAAATAATTTATTTGTTGAAGAAAGAAACGATTTTTTTACAATCGATTTTTGCGATTAAATTTTTATCTCACGTTATACTAATTTCGATATACCTATCAGAAATTATTTTAAATTTTCAATAATTTGCAATCGCCGTTTTACGCTGAGTTGACGATGCGATGTTTATTTTATTTAAAATAGCGTATAAGCCATAACAACAAAACGAGGAATAAATATTCGACCTCTTTTAAAACAAAACTACGGGAATGCGGTCTCACGTGCTAAATTGGATAAGCAAATATTGGTTTGGAATTCGTGTTGTCCTTATGTGCATTCTTTGGTATTCGTGTAGCTCCGGTCAGAGTATAGTCAATAAAATGACGCTTCAGGTAAATAGCAAACAAATTTATTTTTTTATAATTGATGTATGTATCATAAAATAATTTTAAAGCATTTTTTCAGAAATATCCTTATCCGCTTGCGATTGCGCTCTCCAGCTTGTTGAATAATGTCATCTACGCTTTTCCATTGATTAAATTTCTGTAGGCTTATTTTAAATTACTTTAACGACTAACTACATCCCATATATTTTTAATCCTTGTTGTCAATTTTATGTGGAATTTTTCGATGTGGAACTTTAAAAAATGTGGAAAAAATCTATTTTTGAAATTCCACGTGGGAATTTTCCATTTTGGTTTACGTCTATACAACGCTGAATTATCTCCGTACATTTTTGAGCACAATTTTAG
This sequence comes from Bradynema listronoti, assembly GCA_024678965.1. Lineage (NCBI taxonomy): Eukaryota > Metazoa > Nematoda > Chromadorea > Rhabditida > Allantonematidae > Bradynema > Bradynema listronoti. The sequence goes on from JANLNO010000003.1 coordinate 1,388,349, forward strand.
TCCTAATAATTTATTTCAAATTACACTGTTTAAATATAATAACCTTACCTTAAAAAATGTATATCAAAAGATTCGTATTTTTAAGCATATCACAGCACATTTATTTAGCCACATTAAAGCGATAAGGGTGAGTAGGGCATATATTTTTTGCACTATTGTTCCGATTTCGTTGGGACGCGCCGTTGCTGTAGCGGCCGCCTATTTCGGTCTCTATAAAGTACCTGTATCTTACGCACAAACGGGTAAAAAAATGAATTTTTTTGTGATACTAATGCTAACAAGTAAAACCAAATTTTAAATGATTTTACATATAATTCGGAACTTTTTTTATAGTAAAAGCGACGATGCCCGTCTTTACTGTGTTGTTGTCGCGCACATTGCTAAATGAACGCCAATCGAAGTGCGTCTACGCGTCGTTGATGCCTATTATTTTCGGAGTGTTTCTTGCCAGTGTGACGGAACTACAATTTGATGCCATTGGTCTCTTTTCTTCCCTACTATCAACCGCTATTTTTGCATATTTGAACGTGTTGACGAAAAAGGTAAATAACTTTTTAAAAATAATATTGAAAATATCTAATATATTTAAATTTTCAATTCAACAAATAGATTTTTTTTCTTCGAATCGCTTTTCGAAAATGCAATATATACAATTAATATTTTTATACGAATAGAAAAAATTTAACAAATAAAATAAAAAATGAATAATTATTTTATTTAAAAAATTTCATTTTAATCCAAATTCCTTTTTTTGTCATGTTTAGGTTTTCGACGATACGGGTATGCATCCCATTTTTCTCTTGTCTTTGAATAGCCAAATAGCGTCGCTTGTGCTCTTTCCAATTTGGCTCATTTACGACGGTACCGCCATGTGGCAGAGCATTGCTACCGGCTTTTCGCCCCACAAGATCGAGGTTTTAAACGCCTTTTCACACAATTAGATTTTGGATTTTTTTTATTATTGGAATATGTTTATGTAGAAATTACTGATATGCATCATTTAAAAGCGGCCGATAGCCCCTGACACGACGTTTATCGTATATTTATGCGCTTCTGGCATTTTCTCCTTCTTACAAAATTTGTGTGCATTCACGCTAATTCATCAACTCACAACGCTATCCTATGCGGTATCGAATGCAGCAAAGCGAATATTCGTCATTCTACTCTCATTGGCAACGCTGCACAATCCCGTGACGCCGCTCAATCTCTACGGCATGTTTGCGTCCATTATCGGTGTTTTCGTTTATAATCGGGTTTGGTACTTGCCTATTGCTAGAAATTGAACAATTTCTATTATTGGAAAAATTCTATGTTACTAAACACAAAGTCCTAATTTTAAGGTCAAATCGGCAGAGAAGCGAAACGTCGAGAAGAGGAATCGACAGACGCTACCAGTTCATCAAGACGTTGGTGCAAATGCGCTGTTAAGACGCAAAGGTTTCGAAGTTACAAATCTTCACTCATCGGGTAGCGATATAAATTTGCTTCTTTCCACGTCCTGAATTGTTAAAGAATATTTTCAACTATTATATCAAATTATTTCACTTGCTTTTGAGTGCTCAATTACAATAGTACAATCTATTTTTATTTTTTTTTGTTCGTTCCCTTCTTTATTCATTTCGAGGCATTTTGTGATGGTTTGCATATCATTTTTTTTAATTTATATTTTTTCGTAGTAACTTTTAGAGATATTATTTCAAATTTTATAAGCATATATAGTTTTAAAAATGTTTTATTATTGTTATATTTTTGAATTTTTATTTTGATTTTGATAGCCTTGAATAAATAGAATTGAATTTCAAAATTGGATTTTTTTAGGAATGTCAAAAAATTAATACAAAGTCAAGAAAATTTTATTTCAAGTCGTTATTAATTTTTACATTGCGTACAATTTTTTTTCAATTAAATAGACACGATTCTGCAATACGATTCATTTTAAAATTAAGCAAAGTGATGCATTAGCCAATGCTGGAAAATAAAATAAATTTTCTTATATAATTAAGCTGGAATTTTTCATTTTTACTAGAAATTTGTCTAAATCTGGTGTCCAATTCAATCAATGTTTAAAAAAATTGGTTTGACCATGTTAAAAAATGGTACTGTTCAGCGAAAGGAAACAGGACAATCTAGATGGTGATTCAATTCTTCAATCTACCCGAACAACTCCGAAAAAACCAATAATAACCTTAAAACTCGCTCGTGTCCGATACGTCGTGTTAGGCGTTCGCCCACGCCTCCAACTCGGCCAAATCGTCGTCTTCGTGTTGTTTTTTCTTCGTGTCCGCCTTTACCGACGTGGCCATGCGAACACTAGGCAACACATCGGTGGGAGCTTTTGGCAGCTGCGCGGCAATGTCTTTCTGTTTTCCGTGTACATTATCGACGTCAAGCAGCTGCTGATCCAATTCAGCCTACGAATTTGGATGAAATATATAATGAACATTAACAATGAAAAAGAAAGCTATTCAAACAAAAAAATTCTTCCTGAAGAAATAAGTGCGAAACGAATGTATAAGGGAAACCTCTTCAAGAGATTCCAGCTCTCTTAATAGATCCTCGTCATCGATGTCGTTGCCGAGACCGACGGGATTCGAAATCGCTGCGGCGATTTCGTTTGCAACATCATGTTGCTCGGCTATGTCCTCCATCAAGTCGTGCACCTGCAAAAGTGAAATTGTTTAATACTCGTGACAAAAGCATTGATCACATAAAACACATTATATATTGATCAAACTATGCCTTGTCGACGTCCATCTGATTGTGGGCGGTTTTGAGGGCTTTGGAAGATTGTGAAATGACTTGAAGAATTTCGGAATTCATCGAAGCATTCTCCAGGGAAGTTCGCTGATTCTGAATCGTATTGAGGACTCCATCAATTTGCGTCATTTGTTGGTCAAATTGTTTTTTTCGTTTAAGTGCCATCATGGCCAAACGTTTATTTTTCGTGCCATGCGCCTTTGCAACTTTCAATTCCTAAAGAGTTATTACAATTACATTAGAAAAAAAGACGCTTAATAAATATAATTTAATTATTTAAAGTAAACGATAACTGCCTTACCCCGTCGACCTTCGATTGAAGGTAATCGTGTTTTTTAAAAGCATTTCCTCCTGCTCCTGTAATTTCTGCAGGGCTTGTTGTGTAGAAATCTCAGGCTCTTTCTTTTTACCGCCAAAGAGTTTGCCAAACACACTCATGTCGAAGTATTGTCTTTGAATCTAATAATTTGAAATGAGTAATGAAAGAAACAAATGATATTATTTCAATAGATATTTAAAAAAACCAAATAATTAGGTCTTCAAAAGAAAACCATTTGATGACTAATTCATTTAATTTGCATGGGACATTCGCTCTTCCATGACGAAAACGAGCAATTTCCACGAAAAAAAAATTATTTACATAATAACAAGACATTTTGCCATAAAGTGGAAGTGAAATTTTAAAAAATATTTTTCAAATTAAATTTATCCAGCATTGGCGAAATGAAAGAAATTTTTTTTTGGGTATTTTTTGGCGCATAAAAAGTGAAATAAATGCGAAAAAAATTTCAATTTTAATAAACGGTTTGTATTTTTTTTTAATTTCCAAATACATCATACAATTCTTCCTTCGTTAATACATTTTACGAGTTCATGTTTTTTTAGAGCTTATCTAAAATGAGTTACATACACACACCACTTTTTTCAATTTTATTATTCACTACTTTCAGGATTTTTCATATTTTAAAATATGAACGCAGAGATAATCAAAAAGTTGCAGCAGAATGCGGAGCACGTTCGTACTGGCGGCAAGGTTCGTGTTTTACATTTTATGGTGTTTGAATTTTTATTAAAAATTTTATTTTACTTAAAGCTTTTAACGATAGATAAGGCATGCAAAAACAAAGTTTTGGTTCTATAAAATGAAATGATTCATAATAAACTCAACGACAAAAGTTTTATTTAATGCTAAAATGAAAATTTTTCAGGGAAGCGCTCGCAGAAAGAAGAAGGTTGTGCACAAAACGGCGGCCAGTGATGAGAAAAAACTCCAAGGTGGTCTGAAGAAGCTTTCTGTAACGAACATCCCAGGCATCGAGGAGGTTAACATGATTAAGGAGGATGGAAGCGTAATTCACTTCAACAATCCAAAGGTGCAGGCCTCTGTACCGGCTAATACTTTCTCGATTATCGGCAACGCGGAAAACAAACGTAAGATTTTTAAATTATTTAAGGTTCAAAATAAATTTCGCTTTTTTTAATTGACTTCATTTAAATTATGATTCCAAATGTTTTAGAAAATTTCTAAAGAATTTAAGAGATAAATATTACAAAATAAAAAGTATTTATTTAATTTATCTAACGATTTGCAAAAACATTATCTATTTTTTAATATTAACCCATTCGAAATCAGAGCATTTTTTTTGTAAATTTTTCTGTCTGCAGCGACATGTCGCTGCAATGGTCAAAAGAAATAGTTTTCCTTATTTTTTCGAATTTTATATTTCATTTATATGCTTTTTGCCTACTTTCTGTCTATTAATTCAATTTTTCATTCACATTTTTTTTGTTTCGAATAGGTTAAAAAGTTGATTTTAAATATTTTTATTTTGTTTTTTTCAGAGATCACGGATATGGTCCCAGGCATTCTTAATCAGCTTGGCGCCGAGTCGTTAACTCATCTTAAGAAGCTTGCTAGTAATGTCAGCAGCCAATATAAGGTCAATGACGAGAACGATATTCCAGGTTAGACATTAAAATCAAATGGATTGTGTTCTTTAGGCTTATTAGTTTTATCATTTATTCTTTTGTACAAGCAAATATGAAAAATTTATAATTTTCTAAAGTGATAGGGAAAGTAATTACCCTGATTTTGAGGGTATAACAATTTTTAATTTTGTGGTTGGGCTTCATTCTGTTATTATATATTGGTTATAAACAAAATTAAAGAAATATTTTCTTTAAAATTGGATCAAGATAGGGCAAAAATGGAGAGCTCATCTGCAAATAAAATGGAATAAAGTCCAACCAAAAATTCAAAAATTATTGGAATGGCCGCGAAATCAGGAATTATTTAGATCTGGTCGGCAACTTTGAGGATGTTTGCAAATCTGATGTAAAGGACGCCGCGTAGAAACATTCGAACAAAAAAATCTTTAAAGAGTCCTCCTACGAATCATCCTATTCAAATTTTCGGTAAAAAATCACAACGGAAAATAGCATAAAAAAATTCAATAAAATTTTTCTTATTTTTGTTGTTCTATTTCATTGTTCTTGTTAATAAATTGTTACCTATTCATTTTACAATTTACTGAATACTGAATTGAAAATCAAACATTTTTTTACATATCTTTTCTACTGTGCAAATTTTTTTTAGAATTTGAAACATAAATTTTTATTGCCTATATTGCTTTAACATTGTCAATAATTATCACGTTTAATTGGCTTAAGCCAAATAGCAGAAAATTTGATGTTTCGACATCTGTGGATTTTTTGGCTAACTTTAAAAATTATATATTTTTTAAAGATAACAAGAAAAGTTGAAAAATCCGCAAATGTCACGTGCCCAAGTGTCATAATGCAGATAACTTTGTAGTTATATATATTCGGCATGGCATCCGCTGAGGTGGAACCTGCCGCGATTAGTAGAGACCATCAATTAATTTTGCGAGGTAATTCATCGTATGAAAAGTAGTTGTTTTTGTCTGTTTTTTCATTGTATTTAAAATGTGTACTTAAATACAATTATCAACAATATATTAAAAAGTAATAGCAACATTTTTATTGGGCAAAAATAATTAAGTAATGCGTCTTACGCGGCCAAAATTCCACGACGTGGCGACGTGGGCGGTCGACCCGTCGGACTCGACTGCGCTCGATATCGAGCGTGCCGTGTGCCAGGTGACCGGGCAGACCTCCGTCGAAATACCTATTAACGAGTTCCTTATGGCGCCCCAAACTATAGAGTCTGTCTTTTAAAATATACGCTAAATTTTAATCGAACTATCCGTAATAAGCCTTATTGTCTATAATAATTACTATTGAAATGCTATCGGATTTTAAGCGTAGTTTATATTGGCGAAACCTTTACGTTTTACGTCGCAGTCCTGAACGAAGGAGATCGCCCGTGTACAGACGTTTGCATAAAAGTAACTTTGAATATTTTTTTACCAATTCCATTTTTTCTTTAGTCAGTCTCTTTAGGCCCACATTCAAATGAATACACAACGTGCGATGTTGGATTGTAAACTTGAGAACTCCAATGCCGTTCTCGAACCAAAGAGACAATTGGGCGAAATTCTCACTCACGAAATCACCAATACTGGCCAACACATGTGAGTTCATTAATGCTTTTTGAAATTATTAATTGCTTTATTATCTACTTTCAACACTTATAAAATTTCATTCAAAATTTATTCTAGCCTCGTGTGTTCTGTCAGTTATCGGACGTACAATGGCGAGGTTCTAAATTTTTCAAAGTACTTCAGATTTCCCGTCAATCAACCAATTGACGTTCGCACAAAATTCTACAATGCTGAGGTAGTTTTTTTAATATCACTTATATTTTTTGCTTACTTTTTTAAATACAAATAAATGTTGACAAAATAATATTTTTAGGATTATCTGGTAGGTGATGAATTTTAAAAATAATATTATCAAACGTCTATAAAATCGATGCGTTTTCAAAGAGCAATGACGTTTATTTGGAGGCGCAAATCCAGAATTTATGCACAACACCGATGATATTGGAAAAAGTCGTGTTGGATGCATCGGAGCTTTACACCACCCAGGAAATCAGCGCAAATTTCGGCAATTTGTTAGAAATATAATTAAAACACCTATAAATTAAAAAAATAAATTTTTATCCGAGCAATTCTTAGAGAGAATACGAATGGCGAATTTTTGGACCCATTAGCCGTTTATCAATATCTTTTTCGATTGTCGCCCAACGCCGCCGAGCCATCGTCAAGTCAATTCCGTGGCGTCTCATCCATCGGAGTGTTGGACATGTCATGGCGAACGGCCACCGGCGAGCGTGGTCGGCTTCGGACTAGTCCTTTACAAAGAATGGTCAACTTTTTGAACCATCTCAAGAATTATTTTAAGCGGAATTTTAAAAAAATATAAAAATTGAAGAAATGTGATGAAATGTTAGCTTAATATATCTTTCCGTTTTTTTATTATAGGCACCAGGCTATGGCGATATGCGACTTAGCATAGATAAAATGCCACGGCATGTGAAATTACAAGAGCCATTTAGTGTTATTTGTAAACTACACAATTCTTGGTGGGTTTTTTCCTATTTAAACGCGTGGCCCAGTTTTTTTAAATTAAAAAAATTTAGCGAAAGGTCGTTGGATTTAATTCTCACTTTGGATGATTCTCTTCAACCGGCAATAATTTTCTGTTCGGTAAGCGGGCTGCATCTCGGCCAAGTATTGCCAAACAATTCTATCGAGTTCGAGCTTAAATTATTACCTATAGCTAGTGGACTTCAGGTTTTTCCCGTTTTGCATACAAATTTTAGCTATCACATATGTTAAGCTAACAAAGCTAACTTTTTAGTATCTGTCGGGTATTCGATTGACCGATTCGCTTCTTCGTCGAACATATGAACATGATGAAATCGCACAAATTTTAGTGATTTAAGTTTAGATTATATCAGCAATGGCTCTTTGTTTTATACAATTTTACATGGTTATATTTTGGTGATAAATTTGAAAGCTCTATTAATTTTTAAAAATCGAAATACTGATTTTAAAAAGTTAAAATACAAGTTTTTATAACATTGGAAATTATACAGATATTATACGATTTACTAAAATTTTTACAGAATTTAGGAAAGAATAGAATGAAATGAAGAAACAAAAGTGAAAGAGTATACGGGTTGGCAAAAAATTTTCTTCCGTTAATAGCGAAAAAGTGAAAGATTTTTTTACTAAAACTAAATGATCAGGTTGAAAACAATTTTAGTTTAAAAACTTTTTGCAACAAATGAAGTAATTTTCCACTTTTAAACAAAATATATCATCAAGTTTTCAGACCTTTATTTTTATATCTGTATTCATTAGTAATTTATATACCTATTAATAAATTTACAATAAAAAATTTTAAAATCTTATTTAGGTATAAATTAAATTTCGAAAAAATTAAAAAATATTTAATACAGGATTTAAAAATCGTTTTAAATTTACAATAAAAAAATTTTAAAATCTTATTTAGGTATAAATTAAATTTCGAAAAAATTAAAAAATTGAAAGGCAACTTTTAAAGTTTTATAATTTTAAGATAAAGTAATATTTAATACAGGATTTAAAAATCGTTTTATTATAGAATTTTGATGTGTTATGTGAGATTGTTATTCTGTATCGAAAATACTAATTAGGTTTTTAATCTATGTATACTGAAAATATCGTTTTATATTTTTTGTAAGTTTTTAAAAAATAACTTTATTAAAGAGAAAATATGATTAGAAAAATATGCGTTGAATAATAACTACCGTAAAGAGAAAAAGAAAAATTTCACTCACCCAAAACCTCCATCACAACCGAAACTGATCACATATTTTTCTGTAGCAATATGAAGTTTGTGATCATTGCATAACTAATTAAAGACGAGTGACATCGTTCAGTAATAAAATATCAATTTAATCGTTTTTTTTTTGAAGTAGCGGAAAATAATAGTATTTTTTAAATATTTTTACAACGCAACACGTACTTTGCATTTATGTGTTTTATTGTGTGAAATGTTTTATTTTTCAACCGAAAAAAAATCCTTATTGAAGTAAAGTTTATTTTCTATTTACCTAATAAACAGGAATAATTTAAATTACCTAAATAATCCATAAGAAATTAATTATACATATTTTATTAACTATGGATATTTTTAACATGTATTAAAGTATAGTTTTTACATAAGCATGGTTTTTCCAAAATAACATTTATTTATTTTGACAAACAGGTATAAAATATTTGTGAATATAGAAGAAAAGAGGAAAAAAGTAATGCTGCTTTCTCGAGTTTTGGCTTCGGCTCCTTAAATTTTAAACGTTTTTAAATTGAAATGCATGGACGTTTAATTTAAGATTTAAGGACGTTAAATTTAAGAAGCTATTATTTAATTTTTAAGATGATTTAATTTTTATTATGATATTTCTGTTAATAATGTTACATTTTTTAATGAATATAATAACGTTATTGTGTTTATTTTCCTAAAACTTTGCGTAATTTAATCTGACTTCATGAAATTATGCAATCTTATTAAAAAATTTGAAAAAATTATGCAGAACAAATGAAAGGATAATTTTTCATTCATTATTTAATCACTATCGTGAATGAAGCCGGTAACCAGAAAGCAGCGTGATATTGATGATGACAATGATAGAACAATGATGATAATGATGAGGCGAAAGAGGGAGAATTTGGAAAAATTTGTTTCAAGTTTTTTGAAAACATTTTCGGAATAAAAATGTTTTGCAATAGCCGGCTGGCGCGAAGAATTTTTTAGCGAGTGATACGCGAAAAAAGAAAAATGAAAAGGAAATGACGGTCGAAAAATAAGAAAAAAGAAAATGACGTACCAAACCGTTTTCGAGGTTAGTCGAAAAGGCCAAATATGGATGGAAAAAGTGAAAAATGAATCCTATAAATATAATTTGGTTGCTGGAAAAGAATAATTCAATGAACCAGAAGCGCACGAAGAAATCAAAGAAATATGGAAAGCGATGTGCGAATTTGTGGGAGGCCCAGATATTGAGATTTTTTGTCATTGTCCAGAAAGAAATTGCGCAAAACTCGGAAAATGTGGAAAAATAAAGAAATGATAAACAAACGGGAAAAGTGAATATTTTTATTTAATAAACTCAAACAAATGTTTCTTTGATGAGAAAACTCTTTTCCATTATCTCTATTTCTTTTATTGTATTTCTATTTTTGTATTTCTCTCCAAATATACAAATTATTTTGTTTTTTGAAGAAAAATATTAAAACCCTTTGAATAAAATAATTAAAAGACAATAATAAGAAAATATATTAATTTTTTAGAAAAATAAAAGATACAAATTAAAATATACATCAAAAAGGAAAAGTTATATTTTAATAATAAAATTGAAATAATTATAAACTATTTAAAATCAATTATTAAAGTTAAAAATCGTAATAACTAATTATAGAAGCATAATAATAATGCGACGGTATTAATAAAAGTAACTAACAATTGTCTATCGATAAACTCGATTTACAATCAATTCCGGCATGCAAAGATTTCTGGACAATAGTAGCGTCTCGTCAGAAAATGAACGGTCACATTCTGTCCCGCATCGCCAGCCTACTTTTAACGAACTGCTTATTCATGAGGTTCGCGCTCATCCCGAACTTTATGATCAACAGCATCGAGTTTGCACAGATAATGGTGAGCGCAACTTCATTTGGGAAGTAATTGCAGCAAGAATTGATAATTCCATCAACGGTAGATATTTTTCTATTAAATTTATTATTTACAAAATAATAAATTAAAATAATTTTGTAGTGGTATTTGAACAAACGACAAAACGGAATGGAGCAGAAAACAAAAACTTTAGACTTAAATTTTAGTTTTTTAAATTTAAGACTTAGGCCTAGATCTAATCTTAAATTTATGATTTTGCTTTTTAAGCTTAGGCTTTAGGCTTAGCCATAGACATCCTGTTTTGTGTCGTTCCCTTTTCCCATCCCGTTTTATTACATTGCCTTTGAAATTCGGTGTTTTGCAACAATGTCAATTGTATTTTTAGGAGAATTTGCAAAAAAGCGCTGGCTCCAAATGCGTGATCGTTACCGCAAAGAATTGAAAATGGCTTTGCGCAATATGGCTTCACCAAAGTGGCCCTATTTTCAAAAACTTGCTTGGCTGGATCCCTATCTGAAAGACACTAAGTATATTTAAGTTTATTAAAATTAAGAGTGAGTTGCTTGCAAAAAATACTTTATATTTTGAATAATGGAGCCAAAGCTAGAATGATATAGTCGGGGGATAATAAAACAAAATAAAATGTGAAATTCTTTTTTAGAAATACGAGTATTTGTTCGGCGGCTCTTTTCAATAAAGTCGTTAATAATTCAATCGGAATAAAAAGTATGTTTTATATTCAATTAATTAATAAATATAAGTAAGATATTTAAAAGAAATAACTTTTAAATTAATTATATGAATAGTTTAGATATGAACGTTAGTTGTACAAATGCAAATGGTATATCAGAAAATAAAAAAATTGTCGGAAAAATAGAAGAACTGAGACAAACTGAGATAAAATATAATTCAGACGAATCTAGCGAACTACATAAAAATAGATGTTTACAAGTATTTACAACAACTGATACAATTTTCAAAGGTAAACTATTTAAGAGCATATATCTAAATTGTATTTACTATTCACATATTTATGTTTGCTGGCGAAACTTACATTGTAAATATTTTTGAAATATTTAATTGTCTGAACAAGTATTGTTCGAATTGTCTTTTAAAAGTAAATCATTTTGAAGTTTAATTTTAATTTTATTTATTTTTCCCTCAAAATTCTTAAAAAATGGAATATCCCAAAAATATGCATGCTTTAAAAAATATCTCATAGATTTTACTTTTGCATGCCACACTCATTTAAGAAAGTAATAAATTATAATAAATTTGAGAAATAACTTTAAAAAAATTCGGTATTTAATATTTCTGAAAATGTTTAAACCTTAATTTTTATATCATTTCACTAACAATTTATTTGGGAAAAAGATGGACAAAATTTATTGAGCGGTTCACCAGACAGCGCGACCGCATCAACCAGCAGCGACTGTTATTACGAAAGCATTACGCCTTCAGACGAACAAGGAGTAATCAATAAAGCAGAAAGCGTCATGCCAAAACAATCATTGCTTAACTTAGTTAGTATTTACATACATGTATTTGCTATAGCTAAAGTGAATTCACTACATAATTTTTTAAAATGTTCAAAAAATAAAAATTTAAAGCTGATTAGAATAAAATTAGTATACATTTTGTAAATGCATACATGCATATATCGATAATATTTACACACATATATGTAGCACGATTAAAAGCACAAAAAATAGAAAATAGATTCAATGTCATTTAATTTTTCAGGAATTGGAAAACGATTCTGAATCAAATTTTGGTGGCTCATCCCCTAGTTTGGAATTGTTCGAAAGCGGCAAGAAACTGACGTCAATGCGTAAACATAACATATCAAATGGGACAATGCGTATGCGACATCGTAATCCGCCATATTTGGTACGGCGTGGAGGAAGTGTGCGAGTACGAAATTCAGCGTTTTCGTTAGTGCAAACACCAACAACGGCAAGCCCTGTTCAAACTTTAAGTGACGATGCATCGGTCATAGATAATGAGTTGTTGAGCAAAGAAGCTCAAAATATTTCAATGCCGCCAATAAATATAAAAGAAGCGGCGATTTTTCAAGGTATGGAAGGCGTGCGTAATTGGAATGATGCGTTCACAAGTAGTTCATCTCTTCTAGCCTTGTTAGCATTAAATGGCCAAAAAACATTACCAAATTGTATAAATTGGATGAGTCAATTGCAGAAATTTACTATAGCTGCATCAACTATGCACAACAATTCTTCGACAATAAACAATGACGAAACTGCAATAAATTTGTCCCTTAACAATAATAGCATCAAAAACAATAATGGAAATCATAAAGAAATCAATAATTACAACAACAAGATAGACAATTCATTTGATTTTGCGTCAACGAGTCATAATTCTAATGCCGCCAATGTGACACATAAAAAGCAAGATTTTTGCTCAATAAAATGTGAACCATTTGAAAAAGAAAATAAAGGGGTCGAAACAATTTCTTACGACATTAACGAAAATTGGTCTGATGATGAAGACATTCTTTTTGCAAAGCTGATTGTAGTTAGATTGAAAAAGCTTAATGAAAGCGATCGTCGTTTGGTAAGTTAGTTCAAAGTTTTTTAGTTTAGATTGGGGGTTGAGCTAAACACGAATTATTTTTCATTTCAAATTTTTAATTTAAGTTACGAGCTCGTATTTATACATGGATTGATCGTGGTGAAGAAGAAATTGAGTCACGGAATATAGCTACCGACAAGCGCACTTCTTTACAACAAAATTTTTTGACATAGATCAATCCGGAAATATGTATACATTATAATAGGTATTTTATATTTTTTTTATTACAAACAATCAACAAGCTTTTTAACGATAAAAACTTTAAAATTAAAAAAAAACTTACAACAAATAATAAATGATATAGACCATCACTTTTAACTTACTCAGCCCATTTTAAAATGGCCATATTTGATACAGAGTGATAAACTTAGCGGGAAAATAAAACACATATATAACTACTCGCGCAATAATTTGTCCCAATTTCTGCGAAGCAATTGCTTCAACGCCTCCAAAATTTTGTGAAGCATATTGTTGGCACAGGCTAGTGGTGCCACTTTTCTCCCCAAACCAATTGACACTGAATTTGTTGATAACTGGCGTTCACGCAATGTCGCAGTGGCGATTTTTTTAGCCAAAATAAAGTCAAAGATTTGTGTACGTTGACTTGACGCACAAAAAACATTCGTATATTAAAGAAAATAAAAACAGACATAGCTATATCAATCTAACTATTAAAAAACTGAAACCGAAAAACTACAAACAGTTGTGTTAGGTAACCTACAAACTTATTGACTGCTTTTTGGAACATCTCGTACACATAAGCACTATTTATTCTATGGGTGTTTTACTTTATTTTTGTTTTTTCTTTCATTTAATTTTTTTAATAAAAGCTCAATTAAAACATTTAAGATGTATGTATCTAACTTATCATGCCATATTCAAGCTTAAAGGAGTATGTGTGCATGTGCATATGCATATTTATTGCATTTTGTGTTATATAATTATTATTGTACTCATTATATTGAAGCGCTTAAAAGTTTATTTTTAAATAAAATTTCCAATTTATTCAAGTTAAACAATTATATAATTTACTATGTAATCAGTAAATATGATCAAAGAAAAGGCAGTAAAATGTAATAAAATTTTTTGAATATATTACCGCACTCGTCGTAAAAGAAACAAGTCTCAGGATAAGGCGAACTTAAAAACTTCACATATACATTCAACATCTACATATATATAAATATTGCAGTTAAAAAGAAATTTTGTTTAAAATATCCTTTCCTTGTCATTGTCTGTATAGTTTCAAATCAGATGTCGAATGTGCATGGATAAATATCACAAACGGTTCAACATGAAGGCTTGTATCATTTCGGCGTCAATTCGTCAGCACGAACATAGCGAGCAAAAATTCAGTGTCAAAAATTAGAAAAGGCAGGCGATAAAGGAAGTAAAATCACAGAATATTAATTACCCCGAGTTCCAGTATATAAGCCGCGGCCGTTCGACGAATTTTTGAATTTTGACTTGACTTTCATTCTGTTATAAACGAAGTTGAGCTCATAATTTTTAGCCTGCAGCTTGAACTTGCTTTAATGAAGATGTTCATTAAATTTTATGCTTAACAGACATAAAATAAAAAAATGAAGGCCAAGTCAATATTCAAAAATTCGTCGAACTGCCACGGCTTATACACGGGAACTTAGGGTACTATATTAACTTGCTGAACAATACAAGTATTGTGAAAAGAGCAGAATATAGATTACTGTAACTTAAGAATACAAATGACAAAAGAATATGGCAGCGATTATTTAAAGGATAACGGGCACGAATAATAAAATATCTATTTTTTGATCAATATTTATACGTGTTTATTTTTGACAAAAACATAATAATCCTCAGTTAATTTTAACAAAAAACGTATAAACATTAATATGCATTTTATAATTAGTTTTCAAAATGTGGAAAAATTAAACTAAAATTTTTTTTGAACGATTTTTGAAATTGAAGTAATACTACAACATAAATAAAAATATAATTTTTTGGCAATATTTGTACGTACATTACAATCTATATTTGTGTCATTGCGAGCAAGACTTCGAGTAGATTTTTTTAAGTTTAGGTAATGTGAAAATTCAAAACAATTGAGTTTAAGCTAATTTCACTGCGAAAATGTGATTGTGATTGTGAGTATTATGTTATAAAATATAGAGAATCTGCGTGCCGTTTAAAATTATTATGCACATTTAAACACGATTCTTTATACAAACTTGGCAGCGGCTCACGCGATCACGCAAACCTCCCGCCTTGAGTGTCTGAGGCATGGGTTTGCGGAATTGATTTTCCTAAACATTTAAAAGATTGATGAAAAAAGACTGTTGTGTATGTGAAAAAGGTAACTTCCGTGGCAGGACTTAAACCTGCGACCAATGCTTAACCGGAGCGCTGCTCTACCGACTGAGCTACACGGACCTTGATCACATACTTAGAATTTCTTCTTATAACTCCGTCATAACAAAGACATTGTTGTATATTTTGCGAAAGAATAAACTGACTTTTTCAATGATAGCTAACCAAAAACCATGATTTGTGGCATAGTAATTACACGTTCCCTTTCCATGACATTCTATGAATGGAACTGGATAAAACTCTTCAAGACAGCTACCAGGCGACTCAAGATTTTGGCCAGTACCATCTGCTCCAGCTGCTGTGTGCTTCAAAAACAAAGAATTAAAAATTTTTATGCCAAATATCGTATGGCAAATAATTACCATAGCAAAGCTGTATCCATTGTAATAGGGCGACCAGCCACGCGGACATTCTGGAACATAAGAGTCCTGAGAATGAACCGCAATGGCTTGTGTTGGATTTTCACAGACTGCACAACGTGAAATGTGAGGCTTAATTGCTTGACCGGTCATCTAAAAAGGATATTATTGTAATGTGTTTCTAACAATATAGTTCGCTTGAAAAACAAACCGGAGTCATCATCATATTCATGGGCTTTCCAGTTGAAAGCCAAAATGAATAGTCGTTACGGCTTGAGAAATGGCACACTTCTTTTACATTACAAAACATGAAAGGCATCGGAGAAAATTTGCCAAGACAAGAACCGGGTGTGCCCAAGTCTTGACCAGCAGCACGACCATTGCCTTGTACGTATCTGACAAAATAATTTTACTTTTAAATTAAAAGCTGCATTACGTTAAATTATTAAAACATACAAAAGAGAATATCCGGACCAAAGTTGTTGTGAACCTGGGGGACATTGTGGAATTTCTGTTGTCTGTGAATGTCGTGTAATGGTAAACCCACGCGATGGAGACCGTCCACCGGGTGGGCCGGCAATGCCAGCTGGACCTGGCAACCCTGGCTGACCAATTCGTCCAGGCAAACCAGACAAGCCAGTTTCGCCTGGAATTCCGCGAACACCAGGAATTCCCGGTAGACCTTCGTTTCCAATATTGCCAGGTAATCCAGGTAATCCCCACGTGCCAGGTGGTCCAGGTAGACCTGCATCACCTGCCTCTCCAGGATAACCAGGAAGTCCTGGTAATCCAAAATCGCCTTTTGGGCCATGGATCGGCTCAACCTTGAAAAATTTATATTTAATTCATTTTTTTAATTACCAGGATTTTATTACCCTCGGTGCTGGAATTCCAGGTTCTCCTTTACGACCAGGCAAGCCAGGAAAACCGTTTTCGCCTGGCAAACCTGGTAAACCATTCATTCCAGGTTCGCCGACACTTCCTGGATAACCTGGCTGTCCATCGAGCCCGCGGTCGCCAGGTAAGCCTGAAGTCCAGAAAGGCCGACATCGCCCTAAATTTTTTCTGTGATGTTTTGGATTTTTTATTGTTAAATTTAAAAATTTACTCGTTCGCCCGGATAACCTGGAGCACCTGGTAAGCCCGGCCAACCAGGCAAGCTCTCACCTCCATTCTCACCCTTTTCTCCCTGCAAACCAGGTAATCCTGGAGGTCCAGGAAGACCATCGTTACCGCGATGCCCTTAAAAATAATATGCAAGTAATCGTATTTAAATTTAACTTAAATATTTTTAATTGATTAAAATTTAAGATAAAAAAATTATTTTTTTTTGAAATCAAAAGATATATAAAATAACTACCTCGCTTGCCGTCGATACCGCGTAGTCCTTTTTCGCCAACTGGTCCAGGCAAACCGATATCGCCTATAAATAAAATTTTTAATACATAAGTTTTTTTATAATAATAATAATAATAAATAATTATACCTGATGGTCCATTTAAACCAGGCAAGCCAGGAAGACCATCTTGACCAGGTGATCCGATAAATCCAGGTTCACCCGGAGGTCCGTAGACATGTTCTCCAGGAAAACCAAGCAAACCATCATCACCAGGAATACCTGGTAAGCCAGGTACACCATCTTTTCCAGGCAATCCCTGATGTCCATCCATGCCACGTTCTCCCTTCAAACCTGGTATTCCCGTTCTTCCAGGCAAGCCATTATCACCAGGTAAGCCATCAACACCAGGAAAGCCGCTGTCACCCTGAAAGTGAAATTATATTTACACCATCATAATTTAATTGTTCAATTTTTAAATTTTGGCCAAAAATATAAAAAAATACTTTTTGTATGTAAAGCTCTAATTAATCATAAAAATTGTTAAAAAATATCGTATTAACGTACAGGTGGACCGGGTAAACCAGGAAGTCCAGGACTACCCGAAAGACCCATTTCGCCATCGTCTCCTTTAGCACCTGGCAAGCCGGGAATTCCTGCAACACCAGGCAATCCTGCATCGCCCGGCAATCCTTCGTAACCTTTTTCGCCAGATCGTCCTGGATAACCATCAGGACCAGGCAATCCAGCTACCCCATCCAAACCCGGCATACCGACTTCACCTTTTAATCCTGGTGAGCCCGGAATTCCGTCACGACCAGGCAAGCCGTCTACGCCTGGCTCTCCTAAAAACATATGATGCGTCGAAAATAAATTAAAATTTCGCAAATCAGCCGAAAATTGGGAATATGGGAAAATTGAAAATTTTTTTATAAAAAAATCTTTTCTAACAAAAATTAATATTTTTAATCGAAGTAAAAAGCGTGGAAAAGCGAAATTTGGAAATCAAAATTCTGATGCACATTTGATACATATACATATATACAGGCCAGCAGTTTTCAACTCAGGCCTGTCAAAAACAGATCAGGCCAAGCCGGGGGGGGAGAGGGGGGGAGGAATACCTCTAATATATCATTAATAATTTACTTATTAAAAATCAAAGAAATTACATTTAGGTATAAAAATTTAAAAATAAAACGCTTACCAAATTCTCCTTTCAATCCTGGAAGACCTGGTAAACCAGGCTGGCCAGGTGGACCTGGCAGTCCTGGCAAACCATCCAAACCAATATCGCCTGGCTGTCCATTTTCACCGGGAATGCCCGGGTATCCAATGCCAGGGGTTCCAGGCTCGCCTGGTAAGCCATCAAAACCTCGCATACCTGGAGAACCTGGCAAACCTGGTTGCCCAATTGAGCCGTCGTCACCACGAAGACCTGGAATGCCCGGAAGACCATGTTCGCCAATGAAACCAGGCAGACCAATCTGACCGGGTGCTCCGGGTTCACCATTATTACCAGGCAGTCCAGCTCTGCCTGGTAAACCCGGAAGGCCTAAATTAGTATAATAACTTTTTTTGCGTGAAAATATACATTACAAAAAATGTTTTTTCCTTTTCCCTTTTAATTTAATTTATTATCAACATTTTTGTTTAATCATACAAAGAATAAAAACATTTTTTCAAGCTAACCAAAAGGTTAAAATAAGAAATTACATATAAATATATAATAATATAAATAGTTTTATAACATATATAAATAGTTTTATAACATTATTTTATAAATTGCATTACAAACCGGCATTTCCATTTTCGCCTGCAAGACCAGGTAAACCGTCGGGACCTGGTAAGCCCGGCTGACCAGGCAAACCATCCACTCCCGGATAACCCATTTCTCCTGGTGGACCATTAAGTCCAGGAAATCCAATAGTGCCGTCTTCACCTGGTAATCCAGGCAAACCATCCATTCCAGCTTTACCCTAAATGTTCAATTATTTTTTTATTTCCGAATTCCGACTTCCTAAATTTGAAATTCGCACTCATAATATATACATGTAGCAAAATCATGCGTTATCGAATAGATACCTGTAATCCTGGAAGACCGCTTTGTCCTTTTTCGCCGCTTAAGCCGGGGAGTCCAGGAAAACCACTCATTCCCGGAAGTCCCTTTTCTCCTGGTATTCCGTTTGGACCAGCACGACCAGGTGGACCTGGACGTCCACGCTTACCAAGTATTCCGAGTAATCCTAGATATTTTTTTGTTCTTTAAAAATGCTCGTAAAGACAATTTAAATTACCCTAATTTCGCGTGTATAAGGCCGGGCGTTCTGAGCCAAATTTAAAATGGCGCCAATGAGTTCATTTTGTTGTATTGGATTCGTTGGGGTCCAAATTTTGTGCCCACTTTTATGAAACTGAAATGAAGATGGGCACAAAATTTGGACTCGCTTGGATTCAATACAACAGAATGAACTCATCGACGCCAATTTAAATTTTGCTCAGAACACCCGGCCTTATACACGCGAAATTAGAGTAAATTAAAATATTAATAATTGTAATATTAGGAAATTTTTAATTTGCATATTTGCATTTGCTTTTGTTTTTGTAATCTGTAAATTTTTTCTTATTTTTAATAAAAATTCTTTCGGTACATGTTGAAAATTCTACTGGATATTTTTACATATTATATTTTTAAATTTTTTATTGTACCGTGTTCGCCTTTTTCTCCAGGGATGCCGACAATACCATCAAATCCAGGTTCGCCTGCCATGCCTGGCAACCCATCTGGGCCTGGAAGCCCAGGTAGACCAGGAAAACCTGGTGCACCCGATGCACCAGTTTCGCCTTTTTCACCTTTAGGACCCGGAAGACCAACAATTCCATCAAGACCAATTCCAGGTTCTCCAGATGCTCCTAAAATATATTAATTTAATTAAATGCATAAATTTTAAAAATGATAAAAAAAATACCAGGCAATCCGGGTAATCCTGGAAGTCCATCGTTGCCACGCTCGCCAATTGTACCCGGAAATCCAGGAGTGCCATCTTTGCCTGGAAAACCGGGAGATCCATTTGAGCCGGGACGACCATGTTTACCATCAATACCGCGTAATCCTTTCTCGCCCTTTACTCCAGGAATACCAGGTAGTCCTGGCGTACCTGGCTGACCAGGCGCACCATCCCAACCACGTTCACCTTTTGCACCGGGAATGCCGGGCATGCCATCTTCACCTCTTGGCATCTTCACTACATTCGGTGCCATTAAACCAGGTGGACCAGGCAAACCGGGGAGCCCGGGAAGACCGTCTTCGCCTGGCAATCCTACTGGTCCATCGATGCCAGGAGGTCCAGGAAAAGAATCGCCTGGAGGTCCGGGCAAGCCAGGCGTTCCTATCTAAAAATTTAAAATCAATATTCCTGTAATACCAATATTTTATTTTTTAAATGTGTGTTAAACTTTTTAAAAAAAATATGCAAGCTAAAAAGTTTTTTAAATTTTTTATTACTACAGTATGAAGAAAATTAATTTTTTGTATGTTTTATTTCTATTATTCTTAAATATATTATTGTAAAAACGTACAATGCCGTCACGTCCACGTTTGCCGTCGATGCCAATTAAGCCTTTCTCACCTGGTGGACCTGGTAAGCCAGGAAATCCTGGTAATCCAGGATTGCCTGGTACACCTGGTGGACCGAAATATCCAGGAGGCCCTATAAAATTTAAATTTGCTATTTTTTAACATTTAACATTGACTAATACACCAAAAACCAAACCATTAATTCCCGCTTCTCCTTTCAGACCAGGTAATCCAGGCGGATTCTCCATGGGTCCAATGATATCACCAGCCTCGCCTTTCAATCCAGGAAGGCCGGGCAATCCCGGTAAACCTTCCGCACCCTAAGTGTTGATTACAACATATGCATTTGTACAGTCCGTTCTTAAATTTTATAAACACCCTCTTTTTTATTTACAACTTTTTTCTGATTTTTCTAAAACTGCATTAATATATTACCTATAGTTAAGGGTTTATGTGGGTAAAATTTTAAGAAAATCTCTTCCTAAATAAAAAAGTTACAGTAAAGTTTTTATAATTTTTCAAAAAATTTTTAACACCAAAGCCTTAATTTTGATAAATTTACCCCTTTTCGAGCTACCGTATCCTAAAAATTATGGATATTAAAAAAATTCTGAATACCAGGTTTTAATTTTTTTCCATAATTCATAATAAAGCTTATATAAACACAACTATACATAATTCATACGTTCTACATTTTAAAATTACCTTTAAAAAATGCCTATAAAATTTCTGAACACAAAAATATTAGCTTGGCAAAAAAGTACTTCGACAAAATTTAACTTTTTTTTCAATTATTTATAACTTTATTCAGAACAAATAATTTTAAACAATATATTCACCGTTGACATCAATAACTTTTACCCATTTATCAGGTAAAGCACCTATGCCTTTTTCCCAGAATTCAGAGGACTGAGATAAAAAAAAGTTGTCGACTGCCATTTTGAGGTCGTCATACTTGTCGAACTTTTTTCCGTGCAAATAATGCTTGAGCGGTCGGAACAGGTGGTAGTCAGAAGGCGCAATGTCCGGTGAGTACGACGGATGGGCAACCGTGTGCCAGCCAAGTTCGGTTAATTTTTGGCGGGTGAAGGAAGCAACGTGTGGTCGAGCATTGTCATGGAGCAAGTGAACTGTTGAACGTCTTGGACGTTTTTCTTGCATTGCATCAGCCAATTTCTGGAGCTGATCGATGTACACAGAAGCTGTGACAGTCATGCCTACGGGCAGCAACTCGTAGTAGATCATTGGTGGTCGTCCACTGCGCTCATGATCTTCAAGGCTTGTATCTCCGTTCGAAAAGCGGTTGAACCAATTGTTGACCGTCGCACGATGAACAGTCCCTTCACCAATTATGCTGTTGATATTTGCAGCAGCCGCGCTTGCACTCTTGCTTTGGAGCCACTCGTAGTAGATGATAGCTCGAATATGGTCTTTACTAATCATTAGTGAAAATTAACAAAACTCTGCGCGCGTGTCCTTATATACTCATATAATAATAGTTTCGAGAATGTTCTACAAGGCTATCAAACTTATAAAATTATTTGAATTATTTCCAGAAAATTTTAGAATTTTGAAATTTTTGTCGAAGTACTTTTTTGCCAAGCTAATATTTGAAAAATTGCTGTAACTTTTTTATTTAAGGACGGGTTTTCTTAAAATTTAACTTCCATAAATCTTTAATTATAGTTAACATAATAATGCAATTTTAGATAAATTGGACAAAAAACAAAAATGTTGTAAGCAAAAAAGGAGGTGCCTATAAAATTTATGGACGCATTGTGTGTTATATGTATATGCTATGTTTAAAAAAAAGAAAATGATATACCGGAAGTCCGGGCCGACCTGGAAGACCAGGTTTTCCGGCGGCGCCTTTTGGACCTGGATAGCCTTGTGGCCCATCAGGACCTCTTGGTCCTATGTAACCATCAGAGCCTGGTAAGCCTGCGTCGCCTTTCACGCCTGGAAGTCCATCAGGACAATATCCGCAATCATCGCCTTAAAACATAATTTTTCAACTAATAATTAATGGAAATTTTTTTCTAATAGATAACAGGTATTTAATGACCAGAAATTATTATAATATTTTTTTATTCCATTTCTAGTTCATTTCTATTCTTTATATTTTTCATTTCATTTTTGTTGTTGTTTAATTTTATTTTGTTTATTTTTATTTTATTATTTCCACATAATTATTTCACTTTTGCATTTAATTGTTGAATATTTCATGTAATAATAATTTATTATTATTATTTATATTGTTTGTGCTATTTATTATTTTTACCTTTCATGCCCGGAATACCAGGAGCACCAGGTAGTCCTGGTACACCTATTCGTCCGTTTTCGCCAGGAATGCCAATAAGTCCAGGTTGACCGATAGGACCAACCTTTTTAACTCCAGTGCCCGGAAAGCCTTTTTCACCAGGCGAGCCAGGATCTCCAACTTCTCCGGGTAGACCTGGATAACCATCAGAGCCAGATACACCATCAATCCCTAAAATAAAATAAATTTTATGATTGTAAAGTCGTTATTAAAACTTGTTATAAATATTTACAGTTATTATAAAACTACAAAATTTATCAAAGATAAAATAAATTTACCAGGTGGTCCTTGTATGTCGAAACCGGGCAATCCTGGTTCACCAGGAGAACCTATTGCACCTGGTTCTCCTGGCAATCCAGGTTCACCAGCGTACCCTGGAAAACCATCATCGCCCCGATCGCCAGCTTCTGAAAATCCGGGCAAACCTGGAGTACCAGGCTCACCAGGTAGTCCAGGTAGACCATTTGGACCGCGCGCTCCAACTGCACCAACTTCTCCATTTCTTCCTTAAATGTTATTTATTTTAAAAATTACTGTATAGATAAGAAACGTCTTAAAATTATTATATATATGCACAAAAAATTTCATTACCTGGTTCACCTTTTGGCCCCGGAACGCCGTCGATGCCCTGAATTCCACGAGAACCCGGTTCTCCATGCCCAACTCCGTACTCGCCTGGTGGTCCAACATCACCCTCAGGACCTGGTCGACCTGGATAACCGATATCACCAGCAGAGCCTTTTTCTCCAGGCCAACCCATTGCTCCTGGAAGACCATCGGTGCCCATCTCGCCTTTTAGGCCAAACAAACCCATATTTCCATCTTTTCCCTTTTTTCCCTAAATATATTAAATTTTTATTTTCATAAAATATATAAAAAATATCTTTTTTTTTAAAAGTAATATTTTTGCATATTGCTATGATTTTATTCATATTTTTATCACATGTAGATAATATAAATTGAATATGGTCTGATCACAAGCCATAACATTTAAGGAATTTTCTTTTTTTAATATAAGCGACTAGAAAGTATGTTTTTGATCTACACATTTTCAATACTCTATTTACTAGATCACGCAACTTGCGGCTTTACAATTTCATTTATTAGGCTAAACATAAGCTTAGGCTTAAGCCGTTAGCCCGCAGCACGCCATTTAGCCTCTGAAAAAAAACTAAACGCAGACTCAATAAATTGTAAAGCCGCAAATTACGATGCGTCTTATATTACATACAGTGGCGGACAAAAGATCGGCAACTTTTTTTGGACATGGATTCAAAGCCTTTTCTCAAAGTTACGGGAATCGATCTTGATCAAGTAAGTATATCATTAAATACAGAATTTTATGGGCTATACAATGGTACTAATTATTTTCATAATATTCCAAATAAAAATATATAACTTTATTAACAATAACACTTTATTTTTGTTGAACAATACATCGGTATCGCAAAGGTTAATCTTTATAAAAATTTTTATTTTTTTTAATTTTGAGTCAATACAGATTTATTTGAAAAACTAATACTAGCATTTTAAAGAACAGAAAATTCTGTACTATATCTGAAAATTAGAAAAATTGCTAACAGCTTAAAAATGGATAGATGAATTTTTAAAAATTAAAAAAATTTTTAAAGAAAAAAACATTCTTTTGATAATTTGAATTTTGCATTCATCCATTTTTTAGCTGCTAGTCTACCAATTTTTCTAATTTTCAGATATGTAGTATAGAATTTTCTGTTCTTTAAGATGCTAGTATTAGTTTTTCAAATAAATCCATATTGGACTCAAAAATCGAAAAAAAATAAAAAATTTCTGTGAAAATTTACCTTTGCGTTGCCGACGTATTGTCTAACGAAAAATAAAGTTTTATTGTTAATAAGTTTATATATTTTTATTTGGAATATTATGAAAAAATAATTTGCATCATTATGTAAGCCATGAAATTCCGTATTTAATGATATAAATACTTACCAAAAATGGATTACCGTAACCCTAGAAAAAGGCTTTGAATCAAAAAGTTGCCGATGTTTTGTCCGCCACTTATATAAAAATCTCATTAAAAACATTATTTAATTCAGAATTATTTTATGTAATTTGATTTCCAAGTGTATATATCAGGGTTACAACGGAATTTCGATGTTTTTTATTTCCGATTTATTTGATTCCAGGAATTTTAATTGATTTCCGTTGCACCACTGGTTTTGGGTGAAAAACTATTAGAACAATAAAATGTACTCGATTGCCAGCATCGCCAGGATCACCTTTTTGACCTTTCAGTCCATGATATCCGGGTGGTCCTTCAAATCCAGGAGCACCAGGCGGGCCAATAGGGCCTTCGCGACCTTTTTCGCCTTTGAAACCAGTAAGACCTGGTGGACCTTGAATTACTTCAGTTTCTTCTGGTGCTGAAGCGCCAGCGAAATTTCCAGGCGGTCCAGGTAAACCGGGCGGTCCCATACCACCTAAAAACAATTTTCATTAAATTTTTCAATGTTTATGTCAACGTCTTTAGCTAATAAAGTGTACAAATTTAGTAATATTCCACCTTTTTCGCCTTTTCTGCCAGGTGTGCGTGGTCCCATTGCGCCTTTTATACCTTGCGGGCCAGGAAAACCTGGTGGTCCATATGGACCACTATCACCACGGAAACCTTTAAGACCAGGTACACCAGGTTGGCCAGGAACACCTGGCGTTCCCGCAACACCGGCATTTCCTTTAGCACCTTTTCGGCCTTCCGAATTAATTCCACCATCACCTGGTGGACCAGGTAATCCATGCTGGCCGGGCATACCAAGAGGTCCACGCGATCCTGCCAAACCAGGAATTCCTGGTTGTCCATGAAGACCCTAAATGAACAAAAAAATCTTTATTTTTTAATTTAAAATCTTTTCTAAATTCATATATGAATGTATATATTTGGTAATCAAACTAAAAAATTTGCGGCGGCCTCTCTAAACATCTTGTTATACAAAGTGACCCAATTTGACACTCGGTATTATTTTTGACATAATTATTAATTTTGGCTACCCTATATAATTTAGTATCTCAAAATATTTGGCGCAGCTGGGGTTTTATATAACTAACTAACTCGAATCAAAAATGGAGTAAAATTTGAAAAAAATTAAGAGCCTACAATTTCTTAAGCTAAATAAAATTTTCAATTTATCGGTTAAAAAAGAACTTACATCTGTGCCGTTGCAACCAGGTGGTCCCATTTCACCTTTCACACCCGGTAATCCGTCAAAACCAGGAAGTCCTGGTCGACCAGGAGCACCAGGTAAGCCACGATCCCCCTAATTATTGATTTTTTGAATGAATTATTGTTCATAAGTCGAAAACATTGATAAATATTTTGTTAAAAAAAGTATTGGCCGCTTAAAGTCTGATATCAGAATGTCTCAAAACAAATAAAAAAATAGCTTACTCGAATTCCATTTGGACCAGCATCACCATAATCACCTTCTATACCAATCATTCCTACAGCACCTAAAGTCCCTTCGGGACCATCTTCTCCAGGTGTACCGAAAAATCCACGCTGGCCAGGAAAGCCGGCGACTCCCTATAAGCATGTCATATATAACTAAGAAAAAATGTGTTTTAATTTTTAAACCATTTTTCTTACATATGCATGTATTACGTGTACATATAAAACAAAAGCATAAAAATTTGCGCTGTTAAAATAGCATATTATTCAAAGTGAAATACAGTTTAGCAATAATTAGATACCTTTTCACCTTTTGTGCCTGGACAAATGCAAGGTGGAGTGCAGCCCTTACATGCAGCAGCATTTAAGGTATCTATGAATGTACAAAATACAAGAAAAGTGTAGATTACAACAAGAGTTGTGCATCGTCTTGCGATTAATTTTCTGGTATGGCATTGTGCATGCGATGTTGCAGTTCGTAGTATCATCGCACGCCAAAGTATTATAGACGCACTTAAAAAATGTGAATGTTAATTTTTATGACTTTTTTATATTATATATATGTATATATTTATTTATTAATTGGCTAGTACAAAATATTTAAAATGAATAGAATACAAGAGCAAACTTACATTACAATAAATTTTAGATTATTATTTTTTAATTAAGTTCTTAATTTATCGATATGAAAATGGTAGAATATGTTTATTTAGTTTTTATAAACTCTTATGGTTGAAATTTGCATTTATTGTCTGTTTCAAATACATTTAAATATTTGATTTTTTTAAAATATGTATTTATATTTATATTCTTATTCCGAATTTTCTACTGTAAAATATCTAAAAAATCGTGCAAATTTTTATAACTTAAATTTAAAATTTTTTACCATTGATTTTTAATAATAACATTATAACTATTAATGTATTCGAAGAATAGGACATTAATAATATGTTAGAAAGAACTAATTATGAATTAATAAAATTAGTGTTATATTTGAATAAATATTATATAAGATTTATAACAGTATATAGATTAATATACATAGATAATTAAAATTCAATAAACATTTATTAGTTGTACAAATATGAAGGATCGTTTTTTTACGATTCAAAAAATTAAAATTCCAAAAAATTTTCAATTAAACTTTTATTAACAATAACAACCATTATTAACAACAATATTATTCCAATTTATGAATTCTATCAAAAAAAAATTTCGGTTATTTCGACGCAATCCATTCATCGGGCCATTTTCACACTTCTTCTTGTTTTGTGAACTTCTGCTCCGACAATCCGTGAGCCATTGATCGAAATAAGTGATAATTCGACTGAGCGATGTCAGGAGAATAGGGCGGGTGAAGTAAGATTTCTCATTTCAGTTCTTTTATGACATTTTTGACTGGTTCTGCAACATGAGGTCTGGCAATGTCGTGAAGCAATATTGGGCACTCGTGTCTTTTGGTCCATTCTCGTCGTTTGGTGGCAACTTCTCTGTTCAGATTGATTAATTGCTCTTTATAACGAGCCGCCGTAACAGTTTCGCCAGGTTTGAAAAGTTCATAATACAAAATACTCTTCTGATCCTACCATACGCATTCTTTGTTGCTCAGATTAAAATCACCTTCTCTGAACCTCTTAAATTACTTCTGACAGGCTCTGGCAGTGATCCTATCTTCGCCATAAACTTCAGCAGCAATTATTTTGTGAGAATCGGCGGCACTTTTCTTCCAGTTGAACATGAATAAGAGAACTTTCCGCAAACGTTCGTTTGTTGGCGCTTCGCTGGTCATCTGTAAAATTATCCTAAAATTTTATATGCAAATCTTTTTTAAAAATTCAAGAAGCATTAGATAGCGCTTTAAACACTCTACAAGATAGATACAGACAAATATTTTGAAAAAAAGTTTATTCATGAAAAAATATTAGACAAAGTAAAACGAACTTTCATATTTGTACATCTAATTTAATAAATATTATGCTAATAAAAAGCGTTTTTTTTCATACAAGTGCATTTAGCTATGTAAATTTCGAAAATCTTTTAAAGTGATCTTATATAAAATTTCTTTGGCTTTCATTTAAATGTTTGTTTATAAAAATATAAAAAGTTATGGTTAAAAAAGTGCAAATACTTTCTGGTCACCTAGTAATATTTTCTGGGACCCGAAAATGAACTTCCTTTGTCAGGCCTAATTAATACTATCATAGCATTATACATATTTATTTATACCTACACTTGACATTTATACTTATCAAAAAATATTGCTTATAGGTTATTTGGAGAATTTTTTGGAATGAAATTTTGTTATTGTAACAAAGACCGAGGAAAACAATTTTGAAAGCAGTAAATTTGTTTTAGTTCTTGATATAATAAACATTATAAATTAAGGAAATTCGTTTTTTATGTATTTTTATACTGTTAAAATATCTATGAAAAATTCTCCAAACTTTTATCACACCCTGAAATATAATTTATATATAAAATTTTGCTATTTTAAGCATATGTTAAAAAATTAACAAATTTAAAGAAATGAATTGAAAAAAGATTTTAAGAATGCCTAAGAAATAATTTCGACCAAATAAAAGCAAAGAAAGCAAATAAATAGCATGAAAAAAAATTTAATAGAAAAATGCAATCAGAATTCGTTTTGATCGATTTGGCAAGTTTTATGAAAAGCACAAATGGGTGCATTTGTTTCGTTTTGCCTTGTCAGTTGGATGTTATTTCTTTTAGCTTTTTTGTCCGATCAAAGAGAAAATAATAAAAAAAATGTAGAATGTGTATAATAAATGAAGCAATATTTGTAAGAAGAGACACAAAGAAATCAAAATTTAATAAAAATATGTTATATATTTTATGCAAAGAAGAATGTTTCAGAAGAAAAACTAAAGAAAGTCATCTAACGTTGAAAAAAAGAAAATCTTTGCTATATTAATGGCCGGGTCACTCTTCGCCTTTTTACATATAAAATATTTTGATACTAACAAAATAAAGGAATATCGATTTTAATAGGGACATTAGTAAAATTTTTCGTTAAAAAAATTTAATATGAAAATATATCATATAAAAATTATTTATTAATAAAAAAATTATAAGTGTGTATTAATAAAATGGTAATTTTTCGATTTGAGTTTATACCGAGTCGAAGTTCCTTTGTAAGTTTAAACTTGTAAGTAAGAACGTATGTCAATGTTAACATGATTCAAATTTTTTTTAAAAATTTTTATTGGTTTCTATTTTGTTTTAATTAAAGATCATTTTTAGCTTTTAGCTTGATTATTCCAAATAATCAAGCTAATTATTCCATAAAACGTATTACAAATTATTTGTAAATATCAGATAAATAATAATAAAGTGAAGACTAACGCAAAATTCAAAAATTCTGCAAATGATATCAAGTCATTCAAACATGATGCAACATTTCGGGTGAACGAATCGAGGCGGAACATTTCGATACGGAATACTACATATAATAATCTTTGCCCGGCTCACACGAAGAATATGCGGAGATGTAAATCAATACAACGATGAATTAAATAAATGGGATTGCCTCGGAAATACGACGTGAAAATTTCAAGTAAGCACGATGGTGAAAACAACTTAACATAAGGCTTAGCTTAAGCCTAAAGCCTGCGAGGTCTGATGGCTAAGGCTAAAGCTAAAAGCTGTGTCTGTCCCGAAATGTTGTCCTAAATTGTCCAAAATGTACCAAAAATGCATACGGTATATAATTCTGTTATTATACAATATATCAAAAACAGATTACAGAAAATGTTGAATACAAATGCTGCAATAATAAAAGCCTGCATTGCATAATACTTATGTATTATGATTCTCTGGCATATTAAGTAATTTTATAGCTGCAAAATACGTATGTGTTTTTGATGGGCGCCATAATTACAAAATGAATATTTCAAAATTCTCAATCTTAGTTGGGAATTTGGTAATAAAGTGCAATGATTTGTTTTCAAGCCTTCAATTTAGTCTTGTTTCTATTCATTTTTATATGCAAGCCCTTGGTTAAATTCCAATTTGTTATACATAATAAAGAAAACAAACTTCTCTTGCCTATTTTTTTAAATTAAATTAAATTAGATAAAAGATTATAGAAAAAAGAAATTTTTAAAAAAGTAAAAAATGTTTTAGTTATTTTTAAATTACCTAATGTGAAAAACTGATTAGATTTAAATAAAAAATTTTACAAATTTATATTTCATACTATAATAAATAACAAGTTGTTTATTTCTTAAATGTAAAAAATTATATGCTTGAATAATTCATCTAAAATAAAAATTTGAAACATTAATGCTCTTTTCAATTTATTTACAGCATTGTTTCTATTTGAATATTTGAATAAAATTTTCATGAAAAATGGTAAAAGAGAAGCGTAAAATTTGTTTTAAAACGAAAAAGATAAAAATAAAAATAAAAATTTTAGACCAATTTCGTGTTTTTAAATCTAAATTTATACGATATTTCAGTGTTTCGAAATTTGTAGAGACAACATTTGGTGATTTTTTAACATTGGATAAGGACCATAAATCTATTTTTATTAATTAATTTTAGCTCTTCGATTCAGAATTTAATTTTCTATCAACCACTTTTGATAATTAGAAATTTTTATCTTTATTTTTACTCTTTTCTTTTTGAATGTGAAACTTAATGCTTTTATTTTTACATGAAATTTTCTTTAATCTTTAATTTTCATAAATGTAAGAAAATTTCAGTAAAACTTTATTTCATGTTTTCTATGAAAATACTGCGCAAATTGCATTGATTCAAAGTTTAATAGCAGCTTTTAATGCATTATCAAGATCTCGTAAAAGATCCTCTACTTCTTCAATTCCAACAGAAAGGCGTATGAGATTATCATGTATGCCGAGAATAGCGCGTTCTGCAGCGGGAACCGATGCGTGAGTCATAATAGCTGGCAATTCCACAAGACTATCACAACCTCCGAGAGATTCAGCCAATAAAAATATCTATATAAGACAAAAAAATGTATTTTTTAATCACTCAATTATTAATCGTGATTGCAATAACAAATAGTAAGAGCGATTAGAACATTAAGTATGTCAACAGTCAAAAAGTTATAGTTAAAAATATTGGCTACACTACAAAAATTTTTTAATACTTTCAAATTGGCGAGAAATGCTTTTGCTTCGGCCAGTCCTCCTTTTAAATAAAAGAGATAATACCACTCATTCCCGATGTTTGGCTTTTATGGATAGCGAATTGAGGATGAGACTCTAGTTCCGGGTATAACACCTAAATGTATTCATTTCACTATTTTAACGTATTCAAATTTAAATGAAACTTTGTGGAAAAGCATTTTGCGGAACTGTAATTTGCGAAACCAATCACGTGATTTTCGGAAATAAAAATTTTTAAAAAATATGAAAAATTATAAATTGCGGGACGTGTTTTGCGGAAAACTTTTTAGACATTAGCTTGAGTGTAGATTTTAGGCTAATCTTAGGCCTAGGCTTGTTGAAGTCTTAGGATTAGGCCGACTGTCACGCTTCGGCCTCTGCTTGATATTTTGGGTTAGACCTGTTTTTAAATTTTTTTCCGCAAAACGCGTTCCGCAATTTATGGTTTTCATATTTTTTAAAATTTTCTATTTCCACAAATCGCAATTGATTCCGCGAATATTTTTTTAAAATTTCCGCAAAATCCGGTGCGCCATATACGTAAATATATAACTTTTTCAACACGAGGATTTGTTTCCAAAAATCGAGCAATTACGAGTCCACTATTTGCATGAGTGCGCATTCTCAAATGCAGTGTTTTCACGCCACGAATTACCATGTAGGAATCGAATGGCGATGGAATAGCTCCTACTGCTAAAAAATTAAATATTGATTAAAATTAATATTTACATAAATTTAATTATTGCAAAATTTTCACCTAACTGCATGAATCTAAGATGTTCGCCAATTTTTTCATCATTTGTCATTATGGCGCCCATCACAACATCACTATGGCCATTAATATATTTTGTAAGAGAATGTAGAACTACATGGGCGCCTAGATTAAGTGGTTGCTAAATATTATTTTTTTATACATATATAAAACGCACTTTTATGATTTAATCAAAAAAGTTTTTATATTTTTTATTTAATTAAATCCATATTTGCATATAAAGTATAAATGTTCCGGGCCAGCCCTTTTGACTTGGTTAGACTTATTTTTGGCTGGTTTGGCCTGACCCGGTCGATGGACTGACCCGTTTTTTTTTGAAGATTTGAAGAACAATTATGGCAAAAATAAAATAAGACATGAAATTGCGTCACCTTGTATTATTGTATTAATTACTAATTTTTATTTGACTATTTTTAAGGTAAAAATTGGGATATAGGACGAAATCTAGAAAAAAATCGCAAATTAGTGAATTTTGAATTGCTGGTCCGACTCAGCCCGAGTTGAAAATTGCCGGCTCGGCACGTTTTTAATATATAGGCCAGAGCGAAATTAAAAAACCACATACATTTCCAAGGAAATAAAATTTTCTTTAAAATTTGAATTCTAATAAACCTGAAAATAAGGCGTAAGAAATGTGTTATCCACAACAACCATTATATTTTTATCGAAATTTAAAGTAATTTCAGCGATTGCGCGAATGTCGATGACTTTTAAAAGTGGATTTGATGGTGTCTCAAACCAAACCATCTAGAAAAAGGACTACATTAAAAAATTAATAGTTAAATTATAGAGTAAAAGCATGCTTTAGTTTTCGGGGTCAAGGCCTCTTTAAATTTTTCTAGATTTGTTAAATCCACAAGATCAACAACAAGACCATGATGCTTCACGCTTACAGATCGAAAGTATCGTTGGGTTCCTTTATTTTGTGTAATATATATTAGTAAAAATTTAAATAAATTTAATAA
Source organism: Bradynema listronoti (assembly GCA_024678965.1). Classification (NCBI taxonomy): domain Eukaryota; kingdom Metazoa; phylum Nematoda; class Chromadorea; order Rhabditida; family Allantonematidae; genus Bradynema; species Bradynema listronoti. Next base: position 1,421,552 of record JANLNO010000003.1, read on the forward strand.
TTCGACTACCTCCATAGCCATCATCGGAACAAATAATATGATCACCAACTTTTAAATAATTTGTAAGAGACATTACTGCAGCTAAGCCACTACTATAAGTTCGACCTGAATTTGTAATTTTATTGAAAATTTTTTAAAATAAAATATACTTACAATATTTCGCGTTTTCTAAAGTGGCAAGATTTTCTTCCAATACATCACGGGTGGAATTGCCAGCTCGAGAATAATCGTGCACCTTTGGTTCACCTGGTTCATGTTGTTTATAGGTCGTCGAAACAGAAATTGGTGGAACAATCTAATAATATATATATATATATATATATATATATATATATATATATATATATATATATATATATATATATATATATATATATATATATATATATATATATATATATATATATATATATATATATATATATATATATATATATATATATATATATATATATATATATATATATATATATATATATATATATATATATATAGGGTTGGTGAAAAGTTCCGTATATTTTTGTTTCTGTATTTTTGACTTAGTTAGTTAAGTCATTTGTCATTTCTGATGATTTTATTGAATTCCTCATTTAATTTTGGTCCAGAATGTGTTTTATTTATTTGTTTATTTTTAGTTTTGTTGAAGTTATGTCTCGTGAAAATCAACGTGTCACTGTGGTCGAATTACACAAGCAAGGAATGAAGAGAGCGGACATTGTTCGCACGACCGGTTACAAGAAGCAAACCGTCTACGATGCCGTGAAGCGTTATGAGGAGACCGGCGGCACTGCGGACCGCCCTCGAAGCGGTCGTCCAACCACGGCCACCACCCCGGAGACCGTCAACAAGGTGCGGTGCCGGATTCGACGCAATCCAGAGATCTCGATGAACAAGATGGCCAAGGAGCTCGGAATCAGCCACGAACGCGTCCGGCACATCGTCAAAAAGAAGCTGGGACTTCGCAGCTACAAGATCGCCCGTGTTCATTTCCTCAACGAAGCCATGAAGGCGAAGCGGCTACAAAGATGCCGCCGAATGCGTCGGCTGGTCGGCGGTGGTCGCCTGTCCAAAGTGCTCTTCACTGACGAGAAGATCTTCACAGTGGAGCCGCTCCACAACCGCCAGAATCGCCGCCAACTGCTGAAGAAGGGACAACAGAAAACCGCGGCGGCGAAAACCATCGGCCGCAGTCACTTTCCGGCCTCGGTCATGGTTTGGGCCGGGATCTGCGCCACCGGAAAGACGCCGCTGATCTTCATCGAGCGGAACGTGAAAATCAACGCCACCAGCTACCAGCAGCGAGTCCTTCGCGACGTCCTGGACCCGTGGGCGTCGCAGCACTTCGGCCCGGACGGATTCATGCTTCAACAGGACTGGGCGCCGGCGCATTCGGCCAATTCGACAATCGCCGTCTGCGAAGACTTTCCAGGCTTTTGGGGCAAAGACGTTTGGCCGCCAAACTCGCCGGATCTCAACCCGATGGACTTCTCTGTCTGGTCAATCCTGGAGCAAAAAATCTCGGCTACACGTTACGCTACCGTTGAAGCGCTTAAAACGGCTCTGACGCGCGCCTGGAACGAGATTACGGTGGAAGAGTGTGCGACCATCGTCAACAATTTTCCAAAGCGTATTAAAAAATGTGTTGAGGCCCAAGGAGGCAATTTTGAGCATTTGTTGTAGTTTTTTTGTTTTATCGTGTTGTTATCGATCTAATAAATGTTATTATTTAAAAAGTTGATTGCATTTACTTTTGTATAGAGTATTTATGTACTGTTGAAATATCTGGAAAAAGTACGGGAACTTTTCACCAACCCTGTATATATATATATATATATATATATATATATATATATATATATATATATATATATATATATATATATATATATATATATATATATATATATATATATATATATATATATATATATATATGTTGCAGCCAAAACTGGTTTTCCGCCAAAACTGGTTTTTCCTAGCCAAAACTGGTTTCGCTAAAAATTTGCCAAAACTGGTTTTCCTAGCCAAAACTGGTTTTCCTAGCCAAAACCAGTCTTGACTAACCAAGATTGGTTTTCCTAGTATAAACTGGATAAATTTATTTTATTCATGTTTTCTTTGTTTTTTTTTAATTTTCTCTCGCTTTACGTTTCCGGAATTCTACAAATTTATCTAAATCTATGTGAGCCGTGTCAATTAAAGAAGGCAAAAGTAAAAAAGTCGATCGTTGTTAAGCCAATTTTGTCCAAAGATTTTAACAGCCGTTGTCAGGTTGATCTCATCGACTTGCAAGCACGTCCCAGTGGAGAATATAAGTTTATAATGGTCTATCAAGTAACTTTTGATTCACTTTTTTAGTTTTTCTATTTGCGTTTTTATTTTTAGGATCATTTAACAAAATATGTTTTGTTAAGACCACTTAAAGTCAAGACTGGTTTTGGCTAGGAAAAACCAGTTTTGGCTAGGAAAAACCAGTTTTGGCAAATTTTTAGCCGAAACCAGTTTTGGCTAGGAAAAACCAGTTTTGGCGGAAAACCAGTTTTGGCTGCAACATATATATATATATATATATATATATATATATATTATATATATATATATATATATATATATATATATATATATATATATATATATATATATATATATATATATATATATATATATATATATATATATATATATATATATATATATATATATATATATATATATATATATATATATATATATATATATATATATATATATATATATATATATATATATATATATATATATATATATATATATATATATATATATATAATATACTTCGTCCGTTATATATATGTAAAAATAAAAATCGAAGAGAAAATAAATTTGAGACTTTAAAAATTAGAATAGGAAGAAACTCAAAATTTGGAAAATCGAAATTAACATTTTTAAAAAGTTTTTTTTTCTTTAAAAAATTTTTATGAGCAACAATGCCTTTGTAATCATTTTTTCGATTGAGCTAAAAATACGACATTAAACAAAAGAAATTAGCTCAAAGATATGAAAAATTTACTAATTTTTTATATAATACCTGGCTGGTTTTTTTGTTTGCATCTAGATTAAATATTTTGCTGATGGCTTATAAAAAATTTCAAATCAAAAGCATTATTTAGTTTCGAAATTTTGGCCATTTTTTAAAAATAGGCATATAAATAATACTTACTTGATTCATATCCCATTTTTCAGGTTCATGTCCAACATGAATAGCTCTTGTGCCAAATCCATATTGTGCCATCTTCTTAACAATAAACTTTAGTAAAAGCCGCTAAAATTTTATAACTTTAAATAATGAAACTTATTTAAAAAAATTTTGAAATGAAAATTAGGTATTTAAATAGAAATATTTGTGAAGCTATGCAGCTACGCAGATACAATTTCTTTTTAAAAGAATTGTCAGTATGTATAAGCAATAAAATGTTTGTATAAAAATTAACACAATTTGCTTCTAATTCTATTTATATGATGAAATTTAAAGCAAAAAAAACAAACTAAAATCAAACTCTGCACGCAAAAGCATTAAGATAAAATGAGCAATGATGCAATTTTGATGTAATTTTACAATGCATAAAATCATCGTTTCATTTTTTATTATTATTTAACAAATATAAAAAATATAAAAGCAAATAAAAATTTAAAAATTATTATTATTTAATATTTATAAAAAATTATTTAATATTTTACTTTATGTTATAAACGAATAAGGAGAACATTATACATGTACTATGTATAATATATAGGGTAGCTCGATGCGATTTTGTTTCGTAATAACTTTTTTATTTTGAAATCGATTTTTAAAATTCTTTTTGAATTCAATTCACAACTCCTTGATAATTCACTTGGTACAAAATTTGTCGATATTGGTTTCTTTTGTCACTTTTTCAAAGGGCCAAAAATAAGTAATACTGATTCTTTTTTTGAAAAGTGGCATAAAATTTAAATTAAATGATTTTAAACAAAAAATTAAATGATTTTAAAATTTGTAAATCGAAATCTATATCAATAAACTTTTAACCAAACAAATTCTCAAGGAATTGTGAATTTTGAAAATCAGTATCAAAATAAAAAAGTTATTACAAAAAGAGAGTAGGATGGCACTCTGTACTTGAATTTTTATCTTATGTATAATTTAAAATAAATTTATTATATACTCTAACAAGGGAAGTTCATTTCTGAAAGATCCGATCTCAGCGTAATATGTAAACCATCAAAAAATACGCATTTTTCTGCATAGAATGAAATAATTTCCACGTGCCGAATAAGCAGTATAACTATTTTAGACCTTAATAGTAAATGCGTTTGTATTTAATTCTTTTTGTTATGATTTCATCCGTTGCTACACTCTGGCAACATTTTTGTTTTTTGTTTTTTTTTATATTAGATTTAAAATTTTGTTTTTCGTTTATTTAAAAAACATTGCGCTATCACTTGTTAAATATGATCTTCTATGCAGTTAACGTCGCAGCAACTCTTTCAGAATAGTTTTCCAAGTCGATGAATAAAGAAGAAATTCGAAATCGCCGATGACGGTAATACTGTAAATGCTTCAATGGATGCAGCCGTACTGAATTGTGTCAAATTTTTTTTATCTAATCGGCTTGTATATGTGGATGCCGTACGTGAAGCATTAAACTTTTATCGTTCTTCCGACAAAGGTGCGCGTGTTATACTGCTTATTCGGCACGTGAAAATTATTTCATTCTACGCAGAAAAATGTGCTCTTTTTAATGGTATATATGTTGTGCTGAGATTGGATCTCCCGGAAATGAACTTCCATTGTAAGCTCGAATGTAAAAGCCAATAGCAGAATTTTTCTTGATTTTGTTATTAAATATTAAAGAATGAAAAAATACATTTTATGGAAGAGATTAAGCCGCAGGCCAAAAATGAAGAGGTCATCTTCAGTTAAAACAAAATAAAAATAAAATTAAAAATTTTTTGAACCGCATCGACTTAAACATTCGAACTTAATATATGTATATATTTACATCTATTACCCATTTTTTTTATTCACTTATAAAATCAAATAAATTTTTTAATGATTTTTTCTTTAATTTTCAAAATATTTGATTCATTTTATTAATAATTTATTAATTTCTCTAGATATTAATGTATATTTTCTGCTAAAGAGAAAACTCTATAGAAAACCATTAATTATTGTTATTTTTCTTTTTTTTAAATTTTTCGTTGTAACACGTGTTGATACGTTCGCCGTTTATATTTAAATGACGACATATAGTCACGATTTTACAGTAAATTTAAAAACATTTGATGTAAATTTAAAAACATTCGATGTATATCAATGTTGCATGTGCCACAAAAATATTAATAGATGCAACAAAATCAAAATGTTCTTATCATTTTAAAAATTTGTAATTAAAAATAGACAATAAATTAATCTAATTGTAAGTAAATTAAATCAATAACATCATTTATCAAATTTAATAAGAAATCGCTGAATAAATATAACATAATAAAATATGTATATACATGCATGAAATTATGAAAACGAATATTTAATGTCGGAATTTTGGTAAACAAAACTATCATCAATATTTTGACGGTTTATGAAAATATTTAAAAATATAAAGTCTACAAATGTACATATGTTTTTTTAAATTTATTTTAATAATATTTTATCCTAAAACAAATTATATGTGTACGTAAATTAATTTTGAAGTTCAATTTTAATTTAATTATTTTAATTTAATACAACAAAAGAAGCTTTCAGGCCGGCCCATTACCGTCCTTCAAACCATTCCGCATTTTAGTTGAAATGCTGCCACCTGCCTAATTTTTTGCTAAAGCCTCTTTGTGACTCTGTACAAAATTAAATGTATCCTATATTATTGTCAGTTTTAGATTCAGCGCCATTGAAAACCCTCGAAAAGCAGCTTTGGTGAATTTTTCCAAATAGAATCAAGAATGGTCTTACAGGACCTGGATCAAAAATTTTAGTATAAATTGGCCCAAATAACCCCTGAGTCTCAAAAATTTGAACAATTGATTCAGTTTGAATAGGTAAAAAGCCATAGACAAACATAAAAATAAATAAACAAAGAGAAATTTATTTTTCTTATATGGATTTTTTTCGAAAATTAAACTATATGTATATCATAATCCAAATCTGAACATTATAGAAAACTAATGCATATGTGTTTTATGTAAATATGTATTTTTAAAGCTAATATTTTAAATAGCACAAAGATCGTAAAATTTTTACAATATTTCATTGATAAGATCAATGATTTCGATGAAATATTGTTTAATAAAAAGCGAATGAATCGATACGTAGTAAATGGACGCAGAAAAGTTATGAAAAATGATGAATAACAAAAAATATTAAATGGCTTTTGCGTTCTTTATTTACAAAAGATTCTCTTAGCAAAATTATTAGATTCATGTATTGATTCTTTTTTTATTAATAATTTTACATGAATATTTATGTTTTTATATATATATATATATATATATATATATATATATATATATATATATATATATATATATATATATATATATATATATATATATATATATATATATATATATATATATATATATATATATATATATACACTGCTGTTCAAAACTTTAAGTCCACCCAAAAAAATGTCATAACTCCCGAAAAAAACATCCGTTTCGGCTAAAATTTTTGTCACATATGTATTTTTTATACTAAAATAAAGTCCTGAAAGGATTTTACGGTACATAAAAAATTTTTGTAAAAAACGTGAAAATACTGTATTTTGGTCATTTTTAACCTGTTCAAAACTATAAGTCCACTTTTAATAACAACGTTTATTTCAAAATAACAACAAATAAAAACAATAACAAATAATCAATTAATAATTAGTCGGTCCTCCTGCACTTTTTAAAACAGAAACTAAACGTTTTGGAACCGAATGTGCAAGATTCTGAAGTACTTGCGCACTGATTCTTTCCCATGAGGCTAAAATTGCTGCTTTTAGCTCATTAACAGTGTTGAATTGCTTGTTATCACGATAAACATCACGTACAAGCAAGCCCCAGAGATTCTCTATAGGGTTTATGTCAGGTGAACAAGCTGGCCACTCGCGAAAAAGTGCAATACCCTCGTCAGCAAGGTACTGCATCGTTGAACCACTTTGATGAATAGCCGCATTATCTTGCATAAAAAGATAATCAGGCTGCCAGTATGGTGTGAGGTTCTCGTGAAGCATTTGCTGATAATCTTCACTATTCATTTTATTAGAAATGAATGCCAATGGAAGTGTTCCGCTCGCTTCAAAAGCCCCCACACCATGACGTTTCCGCCACCAAAATTGCGTTTAGAAAAATATCGCGGTTCTTTTCGGAGATCGTGCCAATATCCCGAAAAACCATCTGGCCCATCAAGATTAAACTTTTTCTCATCTGACCAGATGATCTGAAATCAATTTCGTCTAGATCCAATTAATAAATCAATCGAAACGAATAAACCTTGTTCCAATCAATTTGTTGAGCCAACTTTTCCTCTGCGAAAGCGAACCGAGCTGCCCGATGTGCAGCTGTAAGCTTTGGACAAGACGCCATTTTGCTGCGCAAAATCACTCCACTACCGTGAAGTGCTCTTCGGACCGTGAGCGGACTGCACGGTAGCTGCAAATCGCGAACAAGCTGTGTGGAGGATACGGTAGAATTAGAAGCAGCTCTTATTATTCGTCTTTTATCGTTCTTTGTCAACGTCGGTCGACGTCCTCCTCTGTTTTTCCTTCCATAGCTTTCAGGATCTCCCAAAAATTATTGACAACTTGCTTAGATCGACCAATTTCGACCGCAATTCGACGATTCGACCAACCCAATACATTCAAAGATGTAATTCGACCTTTCTCGAATTCAGTTAGTCTGTTTCCACGAGCCATATCTAAGAAAAATAAAAAAAGACTCAATTATAACTATTCAACAATAAATAAACTTAAAAACATTCAAATAAACTTAAAAACATGCTTAAAAACATTCGAAAATTCAAGTGGACTTATAGTTTTGAACAGGTTAAAAATGACCAAAATACAGTATTTTCACGTTTTTTACAAAAATTTTTTATGTACCGTAAAATCCTTTCAGGACTTTATTTTAGTATAAAAAATACATATGTGACAAAAATTTTAGCCGAAACGGATGTTTTTTTCGGGAGTTATGACATTTTTTTGGGTGGACTTAAAGTTTTGAACAGCAGTGTATATATATATATATATATATATATATATATATATATATATATATATATATATATATATATATATATATATATATATATATATATATATATATATATATATATATATATATATATATATATATATATATATATATATATATATATATATATATATATATATAAAATACAAGTACTAAAAACTTAATAAAATTAGACATGACATCAACTACTATTCGCATTCCGGAAGACAGCTCGTCGGAACGTATTACTTACAAGAATTTTTGGGATGGTTTTTCAGCGAAACCGGATATAAATACAATGATGCTTAATACAAAAGCCTTTGAGCTCGAGGTTCACGACCGTCATGATATTTTGAATTCGTTGCCTGATTTTAGTGGAAAAGACGTTGCCGATATTGGTGCCGGCATCGGGTTTGTTAAAGTTATTGAAATTTTACATACATTTATTTACAAATACTAATTTTTAGACGTTTCACTGGGTCATTTGCAGAAAAAGCACGACATGTTATAGCTAGTGATTTCATCGAAAGTTTTATTAAGGAAAATCAACATCGCAATTCTCACTTTAATAATATAACTTATAAAGTTGGAGATACCGCTAGTCTGAATTTTATGCCAGGAAGGTGAATAAAGTAAAATTACATTAAAAATTGGCTAATAATTAAGATATTTCTATTATTTTTTTAAATCTCTTTAACACAAATTAACTTTAAGAAAATGATGAGGCTTGCGTTGAATTGTTTTTCCAGTTTAGATCTGGTTTTCACGAATTGGATGTTAATGTATATGAGTGACTCGGATGTAGTAAAATTTCTATTAGAGGCAATTAAATGGATGCGTGATGGTGGGTTTTTACACATTCGAGAATCTTGCTCGGAACCATCAACAGGTAACCTTTAAACTTAATAATTAATTTTATAATAACAAGAAACATGTCTTAAATTATTTAGGTCGTGCAAAATCCGTTTCAATGCATACTAATAATGAAAATCCCACACATTATCGCTTTTCATCAGTGTATATTGAACTTTTACGATCAGTACGCTTCATTGATACATCAAATAAAGAATGGCGTTTTCGTGTATTATGGGCACATTCTGTGCCTACTTACATAGAACGCCAATCTAATTGGCGTCAGGTGCATTTGCTTGTTGAAAAAACAATGGTAACTAATGCACTCGCCTTAGAACTTAATAAACATATAACTTCTACAAACGTAGAAACAATGAATACAAATGTAAATGTACAAAATAATGCCATTCTCGAAAAATTATTAATGAAAATAAGTGTTGAATGGCCATTTGAACAAGCATTGTGGGACAATAAGCTTAATGAAGAACGATTCAATTGGTCCGATGAGGTTGGAATTTTAATGATTATGTATACATTTTTAATAATTCTATAAAATTTTTAGATTTTTAAAATGGCCTTAAATGCAACGGTATTGCCAAAATCAGCATACATATTGTGCTTCAATTCACGGCGAATGGGTTTCTACAACTATGTTGATGCCCATGCTTTAGTCGAGGTTTACTAAAATTTAAATATTTTATTTAACATTAAAATTTCAATAATTTACAATTATTTAACCTATTCGTTATTTTTATATTTTTATATTTAAAGAAGTTAATAACATAAATCAATAACGATCAACTATGTAGTATACCGCAGCAAAGACAAAAAAAATTAAATTTTAGAACTTTTCGTGCAATGTCTGGTGCGTAGAAACAAACGCGCCATTTTTTCGTGTATCATTAACAAAGGCAAATACGATCAAGGATAAGCGGATACGCTACGCATGGCACGAAAATTTTTACAGCGCGCTAAATTACTTACCAGCTGCATTTTATCAGGGCTGCATAGGCATTGGCCTGCTTACCGAACTTGAACCGTGTACCACTAAGATGCTTACTGTAATTTAACACATTTAAAATCAAAACTGAGACAAATATTTATTTTTTTAGAATATTCTTGCTAACGAATCCTTTTTTACAACTTTGGAACCAATTAAGGAAAATGAGGACAAAAGTGTTGAAGAATTTATTGAGAAAATTGCAAGTTTTATATTTAATTAAATTTATTTAATTAAATTTGTTTTCAGACCTAAACAAAAACAAGCAGCATAATTCATAAATTTCATAATTATTCATATATTTATTTAGAAAATGTTAAAAAACAATTTAAAGCTTAAATCAATCACTGAAGTAACTGAGGTAGTCGAAGAATCTATAAACAATTATTTCAAAGCATATATGCATGTAAGTTTTGTTTAAGATTTTCAATAATAATTCTAATACTTGACTTGTTAATCGATATATCGTAATTTTAAAGCAAATAAGTATGTTACTGTAATAATTATACATATAAAAAAATTCATAATAGGTAATAATAATAATAATTAATTTAGGATCACGCTATTAAACCGATAGGATATCGATGGATGTTGGTCGAGGCAAAATTGTGATTATATTTATTTATTTGTATATGAAACTTAATTTACACAAAAAAATAATTACGTTTGTAGGGTTTTTTTAGAAATCTTTTATTTCTAACTAATTATTTTTTGAAAAAATTGATATGTACCAAAATATAGCTACTTGCATACATATATGCTTGGACTTGTTCATTGTAGGATTGCATAAGTTTCATAGAATATGTATATATTTAAATTTTACGCATTGAACGGCAATTTTTCACTGAAATAAAATTTATAAAAAATGTTTCATTTTTTACATACAAAAATGTAATATTAAAATGTAAATTTTGTTATGATAATATATTATATGCAAGAAAAAATAATATATAAAGATGCATGTGCATAAGAAAGATATTACGTGCAAGATATTACATGTTCAAAAGTACACATATTTTTGCAAATTTGCAAATAAAAATTATCAATATTTTCCATTCTTAACTATTCTTATCGGAAAATATGTCTATTACTTTATTTGATCAGAAAAAAATAAAAATCTTTGCTCAAAATTTAAAAATTGCCAAAATTGAGAATCATTTTAGAATTGAAGAATGAAATTGCTTTTTATTTTCCTTGTCATATTTTGTACCACAAGTGCATATCTTTTAGAACGACAAAGGTATATTTGGAATTTGCGTACATCCAGCTAAATTAAATTCAATTAAAATTTAGTAATCAAAAAAATTCTTTACGTGATTTACCACCAATTTGCCATGGAATTCCACCGGCACTATGGTGCTCCTGCAAAACACTCGCACAAACATGTGGACATACGGAGGATTGTGAAAACTACGCACATTATTCATGGAATGAACCAGTGCATTTAACCTTATTCTATGAAAGTCTTTGTCCAGATTGTCAACGCTTCATTATAAAAGAACTTTTCCCAACAGTATATTTGACCCCTCTGCGTCAACTAATGCGTCTTGAGCTTGTACCTTATGGGAACGCACGTAGATATCCGGTAATATAAAAGAATATTTAGAAAAAATGTATATGAATATGAAGTTACCATAAATTATATTTTAGAATGGAACAATTCATTGTCAGCATGGAGAAAAAGAATGTAGGATCAATAAATACGAATCGTGTGTAATTAAATTCATTAAGGATCCAGTACCATTTATCGTATGTCTTGAAAAGCAAATAGAAGATGGCGAGGAAGACTTCGAGGAAGCTACACGTCATTGCTACTTCGCTGAACATACTCTCCCTCACATTTACGATCAGATTGCGTTTGTTTTAAAATACTATTTTCAATCAATATAGTTGTATGTAAAACCAGAGAAAATACGATAATTAGATAATTAAAACATATGAATAATTAAAACATATGAATGCACATTTTTTATGTAGTCATTCTTAACAAAACGTTTGTATAATATCTCTAAAAAATAGTAGTGATCAAAAAGGAAAACAAAAACAAATTATAGACATTGTGCGAACAGTGAACTTGGCAATAAGCTACAGGCTAACGCCGCTGCACGTACTGAAAGAGCATGGCCTGATCAGCATCAATTCGTTCCGTGGATGCTCTTTAACAATGTGAGTATTGCTAACCAACAATTTCTCTTCAACGATCTCTCACAAACAATCTGCCTTTTCTACGTCGGTGATGAGCACAAAAAACATTGTGCCGGCTTGAAAAGTCTAGCAACTCCAAACTCCGTAAGAAATGGCTGCTTACGTAATTGGTGAATTGAAATGAATGTTGACTATTCTGCAAAATTCACAAACAATTAAACATACATTGAATGTGAAATTTTTACAAGTTTATGTGTGATCATATAAACAATAAATTTATATATATTTTTTAATTAAAATAAATATTTAATTTGATTTATATAATGCTTTGGTATAAATATAGGTTTTTTGATTATTTTTTTTTTGAGTTGTAATTGATGAATTTATACTGATTACTAAATAAATTTGATTATTTTTGTATTAAAATCATTGATTCTGTGCAGAATTCTTCGAGATTTTACATCAAAATTACAAGACAAAAACTGAAAAAAAATTTTAAGGATATAGGTAATATAAAAATTCAATTAGTAAACTCGAAACACAATGAAATGTCAAATTTGTGATCTGCCAATCGAAAACACTTCATGTATAAATTTATTCCTAAAATCTTTAAAAAAATTAATGATTACAAGTGAAAATAAAAATATAAGAGAAGTGCATTTTCACAAAAGATAGGTTTTTACTTATTCAATCAAGAAAACTAGCTAACATTTACAACTAGATAAGCAGCAAAAAAACTTTTAATTAAAGCACTTAAACTTGAACTTAATTTTATCGTAATGTTATTATAAATTCGAATTCGAGAATAAATTAAAAATTTGTTTTTAATATTGGCTTTATGTTTAATTTTATTTTGAGACCTTAACAAAATTTTTCGTCACAGGTCTTGTAAGATGCTCTAGGAATGTGATAACGGATTTTTTGATTTGTATCATAATACATAACTAGCATTATATTTTTAGTACACGGCTTTTACAATGTCTGTTCTTCGTGGGATTTGCTTTACTCAATTTCGATTTTATAATTCTACTCGGGCAAATCTTAAAATCAACAGGAACACAAAGGTTAATCTTATCTAAATCATTGACTTTTTTAAGTTTAATTTTATTTGATAGTGAAGTGAAAGCTTATTTAAAGCTTTAATTAAATGTGAGAATTTAGAAAATTTTCTTTTAAATAAAATTATTTATTTTAGGTTATTGTGCAAGGATTTACGGGAAAACAAGGCACATTCCATAGTCAGCAAATGATCGAATATGGAACCGATATTGTTGGTGGTACGTCACCATCGAAGGCCGGAACTTTGCATTTAGGAAAACCTGTTTTTGCAACAGTAAAGGTTTATATTTTCATTTGAATGTTACTTCTTTTATTATCAGTCATATTCTTTAAGGAAGCGCGTGAAAAAACTGGCGCCAACGCATCTGTTATCTACGTTCCAGCGCCAGCCGCATATGCCGCAATTAACGAAGCCATGGACGCGGAAATTCCGCTCGTCGTGTGCATTACTGAGGGAATTCCACAGCTAGTTGGTTTTTGTGGTCTTTTTATAGAATATTGAAAAAAATTACAATAAAATATTTTAATTCACATTTTCAAATATTAATTAAAGGACATGGTGCGTGTGAAAAATCGGCTTTTGAAGCAAAACATTACACGACTTGTCGGACCAAATTGTCCAGGCTTGATCGTTCCTGGCGAATGTAAAATTGGTATTATGCCGGGACATATTCATAAGCGTGGCAACATTGGCATCGTATCACGTTCTGGCACTTTGACTTATGAGGTTTATAATATTATTTATTACTAGAAAACTTAGTGGTCTTATTCAAGACCTATATGCATTTTTAGGCGGTTCAACAAACCACTGAGACTGGTTTAGGACAATCCTTGTGCGTAGGTATTGGTGGTGATCCTTTCAATGGAACAAATTTTATTGATTGTCTCGACGTATGATTTTGTTTTATGTAATGTGGAAACAAACGGGAATGAATTTTTTCTTATTTTTAGATTTTTCTGAAAGATTACGACACAAGTGGAATCATTCTTATTGGCGAGATTGGTGGTCAGGCGGAGGAGCAAGCCGCTCAATATTTGAAAGAGAACAATCTTGGTGAATCGGCCAAACCCGTTGTGGCATTCATTGCGGGCGTAACCGCGCCGCCTGGTCGACGTATGGGTCACGCTGGTGCGATTATTGCTGGTGGTAAGGGAGGCGCTCAGGAGAAAATCGCTGCACTTCGTGACGCCAACGCCGAAGTTGCAGACTCGCCGGCTCTAATGGGCCAGCTCATGACAAAAGTGCTTCTTAAAAAGGCGTACGTTTTTTTTTAATTTAAATTTTTTAATTTAATTTTTACATATTGTAAAATTAAAAATGAAAGATTTTTTAATTTTCAGAAGATTATTTTTAGGTACTTTTTGTTTTTAAAATGATAGCTTAGTTCCTATTATTTTTCTTATATACAACTTTTAGGACTTTACATAAGGGTGTCAGCTTATAATTCGCAATTCGCAAAAAAAGCGCTTCGAATACTTCGCTTACTTTGTTCTCGTTTTCTTTAGCTTTACGAATCATTGAAATTTTTTTTATTTCGTCATTGTTTTTCTCTGTCTTTATAATAGCTTCTTCATCCGTTTAGCAAATGATTTTGATTTGTGATATCTACAATCATAAAAAATTTAAACATAATTTGGCCAAAAATTGGCGAATATTTTTACGATACGACGCGCAATTAATTGATTTATTATATTTTATTCCAGAGAGATTTGAATTTCGAATATGAATATAGTCTATTTTTATTTTAAAATAAAAATGTT
Organism: Bradynema listronoti; assembly: GCA_024678965.1. Taxonomy (NCBI): domain Eukaryota; kingdom Metazoa; phylum Nematoda; class Chromadorea; order Rhabditida; family Allantonematidae; genus Bradynema; species Bradynema listronoti. The sequence continues at coordinate 1,436,601 of JANLNO010000003.1, forward strand.
TTTAACTGTTTGAAAAATTTTTTCATACATTTTTTAAATAAAGTTGAAGTTCCATTTTTTCTTTTTAACTTTCTACATCTTTTCAAATTTTCAATTTTCGAATTTCTAAAGTGATTTTTTACTTTTTAAAGTCAAGATTTTTTAATGTCTTAAAACTTGACTCATTTTATAAGCTGCAATCGTAAGAGGGAGTAGGTTTTGCGACTCCTTTTTTCGATGAATTGCCAAATAATTGTGGAGGAATCCCTCGACACATCTGGAACAAGCCGTGCAATAACATTTACCCAATCTTAACGTTTTACGCTGAACGTTAAAAAACCACGTGTTTTCATTTTCTTATCTCTCTTCCTTCTCATAGTCGAATTAATTTGTTTTCATTTTTCAAGGCAACGAAAATTGCATTCGATTTTAACAAAAGAAATAACAGGAAATAGTTTTTCATGATGCGGAAACTCTTAGTCTGAAAAAAACTGACGGCAAACTGAGCTTGCATATGACGATTATAGTAAAATATAATATGTTGTGCAAATTATTATTGGTTTAAATTCGCTTCTCTTTTTCTCTTTTTCCATACTGACTAGATAGAAAGCCGCAAAAGATTTTTTGAATTTTGCAAAAAATAATGCAAAGCGAACATTTTTAGCAAACTATATTTCGCATAAATTTATTATGGCGTTATCAGCGAGTTTCAAAGAAATATCATATTAAACTTTTAAAAATCTCACTTAAACTTAAATGACGTCAAGATTTCTTAAACGCTTGCCTAAATTTTTTTTGCCTATTTTTATTTAAATATGTAGTGAATTATATTGATAATGTTAATACTTTTAAAAAGCGAAAGGAATGAACTGCCAAACAAACATTATAAGAATAAACACTATCAATAAAAATAAAAACATACAATAAAAATAAATAACTATTTTTTATGTTTTTATTACTAGATGGAAAATTATCTTTTATCAGATTAAATCCACAAACTGATAATCAAACAATTAAATATATATATTATTTATTCGCACATAATTTTTGCTAAGTTCGGGTAAATAACAAAATGATAGCGATCGAAAGATACTGCTATAATTGAAAGATACTCTTTTGATTTCTTAATTTTGCTATTTAAGTTATTCCGTAACGCAGTGGTGGATGCTTTGTATTTATGACAACAACGATATTGTAAGCAGGGAACGTCATTTTGTCCGGTATAATAAAAACGCAAGAAAAAATTTTAAAAAAATGTTTTATTTCAAAATCGTTTAAGAATTTCTGAAATGAGAAATTTTTCTGAAATAAGACATTTTTCTTATGAGTACATTGAAAATTTAAAGTTTTTTTTTTATGAAAATACGATATAGCATTCTCGCAAGGTGATGTTATACTTTTTAGTGATGTTATACCTTTTTCTAAAAATTAGTCTGTAATGATTCTTCGGTCATTGTACGCTTGAATTAAGTCGGATCGCTAGCGACCTTCGCCAATCAATAGTGCTCGTCGAGCTACACTAATATACTCACTCTGTGTAAATAAAAATCCTACAGAAAAGCCAAAAATCAGCATTTTTATAAAAATAGATCTTTATTGCCCTAAGACGAATTTAATGGTTATGAAAATAATCAAGTTTTAAAGACAACATATTGTCTCATCAAAGTGTAAAAGAATCCATGTGGATATGATCATTTCCAACCGAGTTATAAGCAATACAAACCTAAAGACTTAAACATGAATCCTCAAAATTTAAATTTTTATCCAATGCCAATGTTCGCATAAGACAAATGTCTTATTTCAGAAAAATTTCTCATTTCAGAAATTCTTAAACGATTTTGAAATAAGACATTTTTAAGAAATTTTTTTCTTATATTTTTCTTATAAATCTTCGTTTAAGACAAAATAACGTTCCCTGATTGTAATTAAACTTGCTTTATGTATTCATCGAACAAATCGAAATATTCGATAATGTAGAGGATGTCTTTTCTTTTCTTTTTGATGCGCGAATAATGATTTATATATTCGACTTAAATGCATCGTATCTGGATTTTGTGCAAATGGCACCCTCACAACTAGACGTCTCTTTATCATTTGATGTATTTCCTTAGGCTGGGGCCTTAACAAAGGCCTTGTGTTTATATAGCTAAAAAATTTTATAGTTATTAAATTGAATTTGTCAGTAAAAATTAATTTTTTAAATAATTTACGAAAAAAATAATATAATGCATTTTGAAAATTAATTTTTTTGTTAATATTTATAACAAATAATTGCATTAGTTATTAAAATTAAAATCGTACACTTTTGGTTTTTGTTGAATGGAATTTTTTAACATATTGTAACGCATCCAGTAATCGCGACCTCTTTTCTTAATTCCAATATCGTCTTGTTGCTGTGTATACGTAACAATTAATTTTTCTGGTTCTGCTATGGTACTCTTTCTTAGCAAATTATAATTATTACTAAAATTTAAAAAAGATAACAAGATAAATATTTTATACAAAATGTTCCATTCAAATACTAAAATGAAATCTACAAAACTAAAAAATTTTTAATCCCTTAAAATTTTCCTTTCTGATTCTTAAATACCTAGTATAAAAATTTATTGTTATTAACATATTTATCATACTCTGTTAATGTGGAAGCGATTGTAAAAGCGTTGACAGCTAAGCGGGACGCCGGTAAGAAGGCAAATAATAGCGACAACAATGTTAATTTATTTGTTGAATCACTTAACGTTAAACGATTTTGAACATTCGCAGATCTCTTTTTGTTACTTCTTTTATTATTTTTAGCAATATTAATTTCATTGGAGCTAGTGTTTTTATTGTATTCTGATATTAGTACTCTGAATATTTTTAGTACATCATTTTTTTGTACTTGGTTGTTGTCATATTGATTTTGCTGCTGAATTTGTGCCCTTATCTTCATCGAATTCTGCTATTATTGCAGCTACTAGCGTCCCTAAAGTATCAGACTGTAAATTATTAAAAGATTAGTGAAAAAAATTTGCTAAAATTTATGAATCTTTAAGATCGATAAATCTTTAAAATTATCCCAACAATAAGTTAATCAATTATTCTAAATTTTTCCGACCGTTTGATTATATTTCAAAAATTGGCATCCCGTTATAATGGTTCTGAGAAATTTAATATAAAGTTTAGTCAAAAATCAAAGGTTTAAATAAATTGAAAGAAAAAAGATTTCTATTTTTCATTATAACAGAATGAAGGCAACATCGAAGTTTGAAATTTGTTCAAACAGCATGTTATAGAGTAGTTAAAAAAGAATACTTAAAGCAAAAAAAATTGAAATTTAAAAATTAAACATGAAAAAAATTATATATAAAAACTATAAGAAAAACTTCAAATGTAATATATGTTAGATATGCAAGTAAAAAATTACAACACAAATAAAGGACGATCGCAAATATTAGCAATTTTTAATCAAAAGGTAATTAAGCCTTATTTAGTTCTTGGGGGCTTTTGGCAAACCATAGAAATCAAAATAAAACGGAAAAAAATATGCAGGCGATTACACTCTTGATGAGGAAATTTTCGTCAAAAACAAATGACAAAAAACTGACTTATGGCAAAACACAATAACGAGCCTAATCTAGAAATGCTAAAAAATGAAAGCAAACAAGAAAAAGTAAAAGGGATAAGAAACAAAAAATGAAATAAGAAAAATAATGTGAAAAAAAATAAAAATATATTAGAATAAATAGAAAAAAGGAGAAACAGAATCAGCTAATGTTTTGCCATTTTGCCCTTTTGTTTTGATACTTTTATTAATAAATAACGTTAAGACAACATCGAATCGTTAAAAACACAACATTTACTTTTTAATTCATGTTGTTGTTTTTTGAAAAGTAAATCGAAAATAAATATATGTAGGTATATAAATAGTATATATAATCACTAAATATATACTGTATATTCTTGGAAGAAATATCTAGTTATACAAACAAAAAGTGGATTTTAGAATTTGTTGTCTACATATTTTAAACTATTTTTATTTTTTAGCATCTCAAATTTTTCTTGCGAAAATGGAGAATCGAATTATAAATTTACAACAAAATATCATATATTTTTCGCATTGTATGTTTAGCAAGAAATTTTAGATTTTTTATTACTCTAATTTTATTTTTTATATATAATTTGGCATAAACATAATAATTGTTATACATATTTCAAATTTAAATCTAATTTATATCTAAAAAAGTATACGAATATTTTTTAATGAAAAAGTATATAATTCAAAAATTGAAATTTTTATTTTAAAATTTGCACTGTTGTATCATATTTTATATACTGTTGCAATAAAACATTACGTATAATTCATAATTTTTTAAACAAGTTAAATTAATAAAATATTTATCTTTTTTTTACGTCAATGACATTTGAGGGCGCAATTTTTTTTCGAAGATAGGTTTTATTTTTACTCGTTATTCTTTATTTTACATTAATATATGTTTAGTTTGTATATTTTACAACAATTTATTTATTGAGTTATTTACTGGAATCAATTATTATTTTTATTATTTTTTAATATAATTTATATTTTATTGTGTTTTTTGATTAGAAAATTAACAAAAATCAAAAATTTTAAAAATTAAATAAAAATTAATATTTTTAAAAATATTTTCAAAAATTAAAATAAATAAATAAACGATACAAATTTGTCATTACTAAAATATATGCAACTTTAAATTGGATAATTGGATGAAAAAGATAAAAAAAATTAAACGAATATTTATAAATATAGCAAAATTAAAATTTTCATATTATGCATAAAATTTGAGAAATTTTGCCCTTTTAAGGGAGAATATTATGGCGTCATTATAGGATAAAGCATAAGCGTGTGGAGTTAGATATATGTTTACATGAATGAAGAAACGTAAAAAAATTAAAAATGAAAAAAGATATTTGAAAAAAGCTTGAACAAAAAGATTAGGTACAAAATCAAAAATTTATTTGATCTTTTTAATTTTTTGAAACGATATAAAAAATAAATTAATACTAGTTTCTCTTATTTACTAGTTTTTATTACATGGTGCGGCAAAAGTTTTGGCACAAATGTTTTTAAATCTAATTTGCAAAAAATTATCTGTTCGTTTTTTATGATTTGGTAGTTCATTTTGTAGCCCGTTAAATTTTCTAAAAGATAATATGTCTCTTTTTTTGTTTAGTGTTCAGAACGATGTCAAAAGAGAAACGAACTGCAGTGATCGAATTGTTCAAAAGAAGAAGTGATTCCAGCCCACATCATCACTGATTGCATGAAATGGCGGCGCGCACATCAGGATCCGTTTCCAAAACCAATCATACCATTAAAAAGCCCATAAAATTCTTACTCTAACCTGTCTTATTTCGAAGGAGTTGGCGATTATTTTGGCGGTTCATTGTGCGCTCGATTGTAGAGATCTTTCCACCTGTGAAGAGCGCCGAGCATCGTTGAAAACTTTCGAAATTGCCTGAAGGCTTGCGTGGGAGAAAGGGAGAAACTTCGAGCATTTTCAATTGATCTTGTAGAGAATTTTGTTAGCTTTTAAATGTTACCTTTTTTTTGAATTTCGCTATTTAATAAAAAAAATTAAGATAGAAATAATGTGCACCAGAACTTTTGCCGTACCCTATATACATTTTTATTTTTTAATTGTTTTTTTTAACTTATATGTTTACATTTCAATTGCTTTATAACACGTGGATTTAATATCCAGCAGAAAATAAATTTTAGTGATTACCATTTAAAAAGTCTAATTTTCCTTCTTTCCCTAAAACAAAAGGAATTAATTGAAATTAATAAAAAATAATATTTTGAAAAAAAAGCGGACGTAAGTTGTGACTTTTCAATAGTACGTTAATTATGTGTGATAAAATTTAAAAAATTATAAAAAAACATTAAAAATAATTACTATAAAATATTTTTTTCTTAATTTTTTCTAGTATAACTTTTTCAAATATTTTAATAAAGAAAAAAATATTCGATTTTTACAAAAATATGTACTTTCATTCAATTTCATCATTTACTAAAATTTGAACTAAAAATAACTTTCCTTTATTAAAAAACAAAACTAAAAAAAAATTATTATAAAACAAAACTAAAGAAATCTTCTAATACCTAAAAAATTCCAACTAATAATAAAAAAAGAGAAGTCAAACTGGAAATCAAAAATAACATCTTAAAAACAAAAAGAAAGAAAATAATAAAGAAAATATCGTTATAAAAATAAAAAAACTAAAAAATAATACAAAAAACAACTAAAACAAGAACAAAAAAAAACAAAAAGAAACGAAAACTAAAACCAAAAAGAAATAAAAATAAGAAAAATAAAAAAAACGAACCAAAAAAAACCAAACTAAAAAAAACCTAAAAAGACTAACCCTATCAAAAAAATAAAAAAATAAAATTAAACTAACCAACGTCATATTCAAACCAACTTTTTAAACCATCACTCCAAATAATAAGAAAAGAAAACAAAAAAAAAGGAAAAAAATAAAAAGTTCAAATCCAAAACTAAAAAAGAAACAAAAATAACTAACTCTATATCAAAAACAACAAAAACAAGCATAAGAACAAAAAACTGAACCCTAAAAGAAGACTGAACCAAGCCAACACTATCAAAACCACACTCAAAACAAAAAATTTTATCACAAACCAAAAACCTAAATTCAATAAAAAAAACCAAGAAAAAAAACCAAAAAAATTAAAACAAAAGAAAAAAAAAACTTTTAAAAACCCACACCCATTCCTTTCGTACTAAAACACAAAAAAAAATTACTAGATAAACAACCCTATCTCACGATGGGTTAAACTAATATCAAGTCATTTTAAAAAGAAGAACAGTCTAAAGGAAAATCTTATCCTATCCAAAAAAATACAACATCGATGTAAAACTTAAAAAAATATAAAACTAAAAAACTTATGAAATCCTGTTAACTCCGAAGAAATTTTTAAATATAAAAATAGTAAAAAAAAATTAAATAAAATACTACCCCAGTAAAAATAATTAAAAAATTTCCGAAGACTTATCTTAGTAAAAAAAAAATTAATTTTAAAAAAAAATAAAAATTCAAAAAAAAACAATAAATAACACTAAAACCCCCATTCATATTAGAATCCAATAAAAAAACAAATTATTATACTACTTTCATATCCTCACGCTAAGACTGCCATTTAAAACCATAGAGCAGAAAAAAATAATTAAATAACCACCTAAGAATTTAAAAAACATTTTTAATAAAAACAAATAAAAAAAAATCAAAAAAAAAAATTCTACTTATTAATAGATAAAAAATTAAACAAAAACTTGAAGAAAGAAAAAAAAAGGAAAACCTTAAACCTATAAAAAAATCACTTATAAGGTTAAACGTCATATTAAAACTCAGCCAAAACTAAAAACAAAATCGTAGATATAGATATTGCCTTACCTTAAACCCAACCTTTGTAATAAACCAAAAAAAAATAAAAATCCTAAAACTGTATGCAAAACAAAAACTAAAAAAAAAAGAAAAGCCAAAATTCTCCCAAACCACAAATGGAAATTTTAAAAATAAAGACAAAGTCCTTAAAGCAACTACCTTTTTTAAATCAACCTCAAAACAACATATAACCCTAGAAATAAATATTGTAAATAAACCAAAACCAACCAAAAAAAAAAAGAAAAAAAGAAAAACAAAAAAAAAACCAGCCGTAACTTAAGTCCTACTATGAACCAAGGAACTAACAAAAGTAGGAGTAAACTTTAATAAATAACTTTCCTTTTAAAAATTTTATTTCAAGGCTCAAATCATGTATTTAGAATTTTTTTATTTGTTCCTGATATTCAATATGTATTATGAGCTGTCAAAAAAGAAGATAAATTTTATTGCAAATTAAAAAAGAGGCTTTTTTCAAATTTTAATCGATAAAGATATTTTGATCTATAAAAATATAAAATTTGCTATATATGTATAATAAAATTCCAATTCCGTATTTGTTCATTTATAAGATAAAGAAACTTTTTTTTTGAAATATGAGAAATTTTAAAAATAAGTTTTTTCACATTTTAACTTGCAATTGACACTTAATTAATGATAAGTATTTTCAATTTATTTATTTTTTTATACTTGTAGTTATATAAAATATATGCAAATTAAAAGTAAATTTACAACAAAAAAAAACAAATTTATCTGTATATAATAAGAAATCTTAATATATATAAATAAAAAAAATAAATTATTATTTTACTTTCTGATATCATTTTAAAATTTTTTTTATTACTTTTTAAGTGATTTAACCCCATAAAAAATTCATATACATTTGCGTCAGAATTACGCAAGTTTAGTAACAAAATCTTTTAATTTCTTATACCGAAAGTTTCCTATTGTTTTTATCTAAAAGTTGTAAGCGGAAAAAATTTCAGCTCAAAATGCAATAATGCTATGTAAAAACATTTTTAAGATAAAATAAAATAAACTTACAAGTCAAATTTGAAATAATCAAAACTTTTCCAGATATTTTTTGTTTGTTTTTTTTAAAACATTTGATGAGTGTGAAGGAATCATGTTGGTAGAATTAACAGATGAACTAATATAAGCCGAATATGATGTTCACAATGTACGATTTGATTGCACTGGTGAATATATTTCACTAATTCTGTTATCAAACGTTTTCACTTACAGGGGAGGTGCTTAGATATATGATATTATTATTATTATTATTATTATTATTATTATTATTATTATTATTATTATTATTATTATTATTATTATTATTATTATTATTATTATTATTATTATTATTATTATTATTATTATTATTATTATTATTATTATTATTATTATTATTATTATTATTATTATTATTATTATTATTATTATTATTATTATTATTATTATTATTATTATTATTATTATTATTATTATTATTATTATTATTATTATTATTATTATTATTATTATTATTATTATTATTATTATTATTATTATTATTATTATTATTATTATTATTATTATTATTATTATTATTATTATTATTATTATTATTATTATTATTATTATTATTATTATTATTATTATTATTATTATTATTATTATTATTATTATTATTATTATTATTATTATTATTATTATTATTATTATTATTATTATTATTATTATTATTATTATTATTATTATTATTATTATTATTATTATTATTATTATTATTATTATTATTATTATTATTATTATTATTATTATTATTATTATTATTATTATTATTATTATTATTATTATTATTATTATTATTATTATTATTATTATTATTATTATTATTATTATTATTATTATTATTATTATTATTATTATTATTATTATTATTATTATTATTATTATTATTATTATTATTATTATTATTATTATTATTATTATTATTATTATTATTATTATTATTATTATTATTATTATTATTATTATTATTATTATTATTATTATTATTATTATTAATTATTATTATTATTATTATTATTATTATTATTATTATTATTATTATTATTATTATTATTATTATTATTATTATTATTATTATTATTATTATTATTATTATTATTATTATTATTATTATTATTATTATTATTATTATTATTATTATTATTATTATTATTATTATTATTATTATTATTATTATTATTATTATTATTATTATTATTATTATTATTATTATTATTATTATTATTATTATTATTATTATTATTATTATTATTATTATTATTATTATTATTATTATTATTATTATTATTATTATTATTATTATTATTATTATTATTATTATTATTATTATTATTATTATTATTATTATTATTATTAAATTATGAAATAAAAAGATCACACGGCTAACTTATTATTACATGCGTAAACGGAACAGTCAGAAAATTAATGTTTATATACATTTACACTCATAAATAAAAATATATTGCTACAAAATACATATGTAGATATGTATATACAAAAATAACACGATAATTGAGTAAAAAAAATACAAAATAAATAAAAATATAAGGAATGTATGATCAAACACAACGGACGATAGGGATTTACGGTGAGATAATCTCACAAAATGTTTTTATTCGTATTTAATTATTAGGTATAAAATTGAATTTAACAAACTTTTTTGTTAAATTTATTAAAATAAAATGGATGGTAGTACAATCAAAATTTTTATATATGATTTCAAAATATGGATTGTTATTTTAAATAATAATGTTAATTAACTTTTAATACAAAAAAATTTTAAATTATACAGTGAGTATACTAATAAATAGCTGATCTGGATTATACATGGTTTTTCACTAAGAATTACTTTTTAATAAAATATCCTGTATTTCCAATTAAACATTTATTTCTTTTAAAGTGTTTTTAGTTTATTTTGGTTTAAACAAACTTATGTATATGTATAAAATGTTATGAAATTAATACTTAGATGATCTATTGCAAAAATTTGGACTTATATTTAATAATTATTATTTCAACATGCTACAATCATACTATATCTCACATCACAGAAGACAATGTTATACCATTTGAGTCGCCTTTAAAAATGTCAAACCAAATTGATGGTAAAAAAATAAATAATGAGGTGAATGAAAGCAAAAGTGCTTTGATGAATGAAAAAATTATTGATTTGCTAAAATCGAACCAAGATCCAGCAAAAATACGAATAGCTGATGATATTGGAGTGAATTCAAATTCACAATCTAATGAATATGAAGAAAATGACCGAATTCCAATGACTACAAATGAAATAATACGACTAATTAAAACGACAACGCCAGTTCACGAAACCGTAAAGCAAATGGCAAAAATAAATAAAAATAAAACAATGGATTATCGTATTACGATTAGTTCGACAATATCTGGAACAAGTGCAACAATGACAACTACTACAAAAACAACAAAGAAAAGTACATTAAATTCAGATATATATGAGAACGACTCGTTCGACGTCGACCTCGATGATATCGCGCGTGCTTTAAGTGAAGGCTATGTGCTTAGTCGTACAAAGCGTGAAGTAGTAATACCTGAGAATTCAATTGATCCATTAAAACGTGATTATGATATTGATATTTCAAATGAAAAATTAATTGACTCGTCGGAAGAATACAACCGCAAAGAAGAAAATATAAAGAATGAAAATAGTAAAGTCTTAATAAACGAAGATTTCAGCGAAAAAAATGCTAAATCCTTAATAGAACCCGAAAATGTAATCAATAAATTTACAGGAATCCCAACAATTAGTGTTAAACCTAAAAATTTTATAGAAAATATGATTTCCGAAAATAATGAAAAGAATGAAGATTCAAAAAAGTTACTACAGCAAATAATTTAAGTAAACCCGTAAAAGAATTTTCTATCATTCATATTAAAGATTTAGATAACTCCGATGAAGTATTACTTATATTAAGTCAAAATGTCACATTTTCAAACAAAGACTATGACGAAAGTACAATTAACGAGAAAAATATAAATGCTGTTAAAAAGGATGAAACTAGGTACATCAGAAATTCACACTTTGATTCATTTGGTGGATCAACAAAAATTCCAAAATAGAAAATAATAATCAAAAGAACTTTGTTACTGACGATAATATGACTGATATTCGCAAAGAAGCTGGCGGAATAGCATATACGTTTAACTTTAGTAAAAACAATTCAAGACCTAGTGAATTGCGTCATTCACGATGGATTACACGTATACCTAAAACTAATCCAACAACTCAATTTTCAACTGTGGTTAGTTGATTAATAGAAAGTTTATTGTACTAGATGATACATCAAATAAAAAATATATCCTAACTTGGCGTGTATAAGGCCTGGTGTTTTGAGCCAAATTTGAATTAGCGCCAATGAGTTAATTCTGTTGTATCGGATCCATTGGGATCCAAATTTTAGACGAGTCTTCGTTTAAGTTTCATAAAAGTAGGCACAAAATTTGGAACCCAACGGATTAGATACATCAGAATGAACTCATTGGTGCCAATTTAAATTTGGCTCAAAACACCCGGCCTTATACACGTAAAATTAGGGTATATTAATAAAATAAATGAATTCACACAAAAAAATAACAAAATAATAGTTATTAACTTAAATGTACAGGGTGCGGAAAAAGTTCTGCTAATTTTTTCAGATATTTAAACAGCGCGAAAGTATGTATGTCGCGAAAGCGAGAAAATAAAATATATAAAACATAAAAATATTTAATAAGCAATATCAATATCAATATTTATCAATCAATTTATCAATTTCATTTACTTAATTTACTCAATTTATTCAATTGTCCCATTAATCATTACAGTAATCACATGTAGCTTAAAATTACAATATAATAGTAATCAAGTCTAACTCTACTTCTACCTTGCTCATATATCTTGACATTAGTAGCCTTGAAATACTCTATCTCAATGTATAAATCATTGATGTATAGAGTAGTATGCACTTTGCGTTCCGAACTATATTTCGCATTTATTCATTTTTCTTTTTTTATGCTGATTGCTATTAAGATAAGAAGCAACATTGTTTTTACAGCACTTATCTTAAAACATCTCTGTTCAAATTGTTTTACCACATTATTTAAATTTTAATTTAAATTTTTCTTCCTGCTCCTTTTCCATTACCAATCCATTACAAATTTACAACATTTTGTACTATTACAGGCAGCTTGTCCATCTTTTCAATAACATTGCACTTTTAAAAATTAAAATGGTATATGCTCACCATTTTCAATCATTTGTATCTACAATTTGTGTTTTTCAATGATTGTCTCAAACGCTATTAACTTACAATTAAATTTATATTTAATATTTTATTTTATTTATATTTTATTCTATTCTATTTTATTCCGTAATAAATATTTTCATAAATTATATTTGTCGACCTGCAAACCGCAGCTCAAGACAATTGGGGGCTCAGCCGCATCTAATCTTGAGCTGCGGTTTGCAGGTCGACAAATATAATTTATGAAAATATTTATTACGGAATAAAATAGAATAGAATAAAATATAAATAAAATAAAATATTAAATATAAATTTAATTGTAAGTAGTAATAGCGTTTGAGCAATTTTGGAGCACAAAGATCATTGAAAAACACAAATTGTAGGAGCACAAAGATGATTGAAAAGTGGTGAGCTTATATACCATTTTAATTTTTAAAAGTGCAATGTTATTGAGAAAAGATGGACAAGCTGCCCCTGTAATAGTACAAAATGTTGTAAATTTGTAATGGATTGGTAATGGAGACAGGAGGGGCAGCGAGAGAAAAATTTAAATTAAAATTTAAATAATGTGGTAAAAAACAATTTGCAACAGAGATGTTTTAAGATAAGTGCTGTAAAAACAATGTTGCTTCTTATCTTAATAGCAATCAGCATAAAAAAATGAAAAAATGAATAAATGCGAAAATAATAGTTCGAACGCAAAGTGCATACTACTCTATACATCAATGATTTATACATTGAGATAGGAGTATTTCAAGGCTACTAAGCGTGCTCCGAAAGATATATGAGGCAAGGTAGAAGTAGAGTTAGACCTTGATTGCCTATTGCTATTGTAGATTTTAAGCTACATGTTGATTACTGTAATGATTAATGGGACAATTGAATAAATTGAGTAAATTAAGTAAATGAAATTGAGTAAATTGATTGATAAATATTGATATTGATAATTGCTTATTAAATATTTTTATGTTTTATATATTTTATTTTTCTCGCTTTCGCGACAGTCCGGCTCTCTCAACGAAGATTGTTGAGTAAGTCTCTCATGAAAGTACTTGTTGTTGAGGCGGCTTCGTCTGTTGGGCGGTCCGTGGCGCGTGTTTCAGGGATTGTTGGGCGGTCCGTGGCGCGTGTTTCAGGGATTATTTGGACTTGACTCTCGCTCGTTCCTGTGCTCGCCGTGTAAAGCACACGTGGTGTAGGTGACGGATTGTGGTGTGGTGATGGTTGGAAGAGTTGTCGACGAAAGGATTGCGTGTTTCTGCAATAGCTCCACATAGCAAGAGCAGCGGCGATAGTTTCGAACCCGCAGATTATCGTAACCCAAATAGTCCAGCCGTACTTGATGTATTTCAGTACATCGAAGTAGTTGAAAAGGTCCTCGTCGAGATCTTGGTGCGCGAGTACTGACTGGTCCTGGATCAACATTTCGGCGTGGTTTTCTGCAGCTTTCTCCATTTCTCGAATGACTTCTTCATTGATGGTTTCGACGTTGTGTGCATTGAAATCCTTGAAGACAAATTCGTGAGATTCGGAAAGGAATTGCCAAGAGTCGTTCGACGTGTCGGTGTTGTCTGTTGCAATAGGTTTAGATAATAGGGTGAGTCGACCCGTCGTGAATGTGTATTCCCACAGCGTGTCCTTGAGCGAAAGTGTTGTTGTTTCGCCGCAATTTTCGTCTGCAGTCCGTGACCAATCTCGATGAATTATGTGCGTGTGTCGGTCAAGGTACCAAGGGGACGTGCTTCGGTGGATCTTGATGGCGATCGCGCAAGAAATGTTGCTGGCTATTAATTCATATCCATCGTCATCTAATTCATGGCAAAACTCTATTTCGAATAGCTTATCGGTTATTCGCGTAGCCTTCACATCGGTCCGATTCAAAAGTTTGCGGACGTAGGGCGTTGGATTATCGCTTACGTACTGCCGTAACATTGTTTCGTAATCGTTAATCGTATGGCAGACACGTTTCACCACTTGACGCATTAGTTGATAACTAATATGTTGTTCGAATTGCAATTCAGCTGTCTCCTCATCGGCCATTTGGAGTTGTTTCCTGGTTCTCTGCTTAATACGAGTAGCCTCTTGGTCGGGAGTCGCCGAAACGTCCAGTAGTTCGAAGGCGAGGCCCTGATCTGTTTGGGTCAGAGTTCGACTGCAATCTTGAATAGTATTTTTAGCGTTGTATGTCATCATTAGGTGTCGTGAGCTGACAATTATTGATCTGTTCGTTAAAATAACTGTTTCTTCGAGACTGCGAAGGTACTCGCACTGTTGAGTGTTGTTGGGATGCCAGAGGAATAATTCGTTCGGCGCCGTTCTACACCGTCCACTGGTATATGGACATTGACTAAGGTCGCCCATGATCGTATTGGCCACTGAGCTTCCATGGTGCGCAAATACCGTCACTTCGAAAAGAAGGCAATTTTGTTTGATGGTGCGTCTCGCTCCTAATAAGCTGGTGAAGCGGTTCGGGGGGTCGATCAGAACTCGATTGTGAGTCTGGTACGTGTTTTTGGTTTTTGTTAATTTTCCCCGGTTGCATTCCCTTTTGGTGATCATTAATTGGCACTCACTTACTGTAAGTGTTTCTGGCGGATTCGGAACTTCAGTGACATGTGGCTCGCCGTTGATCCCTGTTTCCTGGTAGACGGTGCTAGAGTCGAGGCGGCAGAAATATCCCTCTGTTCGGTACTCAATATTGTTATGTTTGTATATTCTCGCTATGCGTTTTGATGGTCGTGATTCGTAAACGAATTTATCGCCTTCGCAGTTTGGAAGAGGGGGCACCTGCCAGAGTATTTTATTTTTGCCGTGACAGATTTGTGGCCGCTGTGCTTGTGTAGAATAGAACGCAAGTATAGACATGAATATGGCAGCGAACGCTGATGTAAATTTGGTGTTGAGAACGTTATTAGGTGCTAGAGTCGTTCGCTTAATTGCTATCCGTTTGCTACGTTTTAACGGCACCTCCGGTACTGCGTCATTCTTCAGTGTGTATGGCAGTACGTCGTTTGTCGAATCTCCGCCGATTTCGAGTGGGTAAAGATGAACTGTAGCACGTTCGAGTAACTTCCGATTAGGCATCACAATGGAGCATGTACGGACAATTCCGTCGCGCGAGCGATGAAGGGAATAAATACGGCCGAGACGCCATTCTTCGCGTGGTCGTTCTGGATCTTCGATAATAACCAATTCTCCCACGCGTGGTTCACGTCGAGAAGTATCGTCATGATTACCTCGTTCGATTAGTGTGTGAAGATATTCATGTTTCCACGTCGTCCAGAATCGGTCGAGGGCTTTAACTAGTTTAGTATCGTGGTGCCGTAAGTCGTCGATCTTGGTCTTCTTCATCACGAAGTTTGGGTCGCGTAGGTCCTCTATTGTTGACTCGGTCATAGCCGGATTGAAGTCGTTCGAGTCTGGTCGCAAGAAATCAACTGGTCGCAAGACTCGATGGCATGAGGCGTCATCCACGAGTGGCATGAGAGGACGTTGGTTGACCGTGCCTTCGATTGCCGTAAGTAAGGCATCGAGATCGTGATAACTCAGCTTGATTCGGCCGATACTTCGACGTATTCCATTTTTGACAGTACGATTTAGTCGTTCATAGACTCCGCCTCGGAATGGAGCATGTGGTGTCGTGTGGTGCCACTGCGTGTCTTGTAGCGCTCCGTATTTCTGCAGGAACATGCCTCGAGCGGCAATAAAGTATGTTGCTTGATCCGATAGAATATAGCTGGGAATACCGCGACGTGCAACAAATTTAGTCAGTGCATTCATGATGTCTTCTGCTTTTATGGACGGAATAAGTTCCAAGTGTACAGCGCGTACCTTTAAACATGTGAAGAGTATTAAGTAAGCCGGTCCTTCCGTCGTCTGAAATGGTCCGGCTACGTCAGTGCCGATCATATCAAAACTCGTCCCGTTTGTGTGCGGCTGTCCGGTAGCGGCGGAAAAATAGGCATGCCAAAGGATCGTGCGTGATGAGGTCGGCAGGCTATGCACTGGCGTACACAGCTCTTGACGAATCGATACGTGATCCAGTACTTTTGTCTCATAGCTGTCGTTGTTGTCATGGCGTCAGCGTGATTCAAATGTGCATGAGTATAAAGAATTAGTCGTGACGTTAATAGTGCCTCAGGTGGAAGCCATACGAGTGTGTCTTGGCCTGGCAGATCTGCTGGCGTTACGCGAGTACGTAGTCGGAGTACATGTTTCTCGTCGAGGAAGAGTTGATATTTTTGTCGTACTGCTGCTGATGGCGGTTTGGCACATTGCTCGGCGCGAATGAGTATTAGGGTCGCGTCTTCTGTCGTTGCGGATATATGCTTCGCCTTGCCAAGTTTATGGCAGAAATGAATGACGGTTCGCATCACGTTGACAGCTAGTGGCCAGCTAAGGTCTCTGGTTAAAAGCCTGTCATAGAATGGCTGCGCAGTCGTTTGAGAAGACATCGTTAGACCTGAGTCTGATGATGGTACGACTAACGTGTTTGGCCATTGAGATGTATCTAGGCACAGAAATGAAGGTCCATGCCACCAGAAATTGTTTTCTTGTAATGCAGTGAATGTCGTTCCTCTGCTTGCGATATCGCTCGGATTGTTATTTGTGTCGACAAAACGGAATTCAATGTTGCTCTTCGATTGTTGGATCTCGCGAACACGATTTCTGACGTATATTGTGTTGTCGTCTGGGTGACTGAGTTGAAGCAGTGCGATTTGAGAATCGCAGAATATCGTAACAGCTGTGATTTGTGGAATTTCTTTTCTAAGGAAGTTGGCGCTGCGTACCGCAAAGAGTAATGCTGTGAGTTCTTTGCGCGGAATAGTCAGCGTAGTTTTCGTAGAGTCTTTTGTTGGGAATAAGCGTGCTTTCGCAAAAATTAAATTTGATTGTTGTCGATCGATCGCATATGCCGTTATGCCGAAGGCGTGTTTTGAAGCGTCACAAAAGACGGCTAAATGGACCTTGGCTTCTTTAAGTGCCGCCATGCGTGGTAAGAAGTGTGTCGTTGTAGTTTCATGAGTAAGTTTTTGCCATTGCTTTAGTTTGTCTTCGGCAAGCGGTTGGTCCCACGAATAATGCTCCAGCCAGAGATTCTGTATGAACAATTTTAATGGTAGAGTAGCTGCGCAGATTAAGCCCATCGGATCGTAAATTGACGCCACGTATGATAATATGGAGCGTTTTGTGGGAATAGTATTTGTCCAGGTCGGCCATTGGAGGATTATTTTGTCGTCTGTGTACGCCCATTCATGACCCAGTATCTTCGTTGTTGATGGGGATGTTGCTGAGTCGTCGCAATTGTTAAAGTAAGCATGGATATCGCTAGCGTTACTGAAGTATTCTCCTAGCGAAAAATTTGCTTCGGCTAAGATGTGAGCCGTGTTTTTGCAAGCTTCCATTAACATTGTCGGGTTGTCCGCAGTTTCAATAATGTTATCTACGTAAGTGTTGTTGAATCGTTCCTCGCCTACGTTATATTTTCGTAGATGATGGCGAAGGGTTAAGGCTAGAAGCGCCGGGCTGCAGGTAGCACCGAATAGTACCCTCTTGAAACGAAATATTTGAATATTATTTTCGTCGACTGGCCGTGACCAATCTCGTGGAAGAATAAAGCGCACGACGTCTCTTTCTGACGGTTGTAAGGCGATTTGTAAGAATGCTTTTCTGATATCGCTGATGGCGACGTAGACTCCAATTCGGAAGCGAAGTAATAAGCCGGCTAGTTGTGGCAGTAGAAGAGGACCGGGATGCATAACATCGTTGACGGAAAGACCATTTCGAAGTTTGGCACTGCAGTCGAATACTATGCGGAATTTGTGCGTAATTACCGCCTGATGAGGTACGTACGACGTAATATTCGATGCGTCAGTTTTGGTCACTCGTTCAATGATTCCATCACGTTCTTGGTTATCGAATACTTGTTTGTAATGGCTCTTCAATTCCGGTTCACGGTCGAGCCGTCGCATCGTTGAAATCAGACGGAAATACGCGAGTCCGAAATTTGTTGGCAAGTCACGCTCTCGACCATTCCAGAGCCACTTAACGGCGTAACGGCCGTTTTCATATTTGAGATCTTGTTCAAATCGTTCTGCCAAGGCGTCATTAATGGTTTCGTGCGTCTCTGGCGTAAGCCCCAGACTTTCGAATCTCCAAAATTCTTCGATGTTAGGTTCTTCCTTGTGAATGGTGCCGTACAAGGTTCTTGAAAGGCTAGCTGGAGTTGCCTGTTGTTGGATAATAAATTCGCCTATTTCAGTATCGAATTGCTTAAGGTTTGGTCCAATTTGGTGATATTGAAGTGGAATAAATCGAAACAGTTGGTCTGAACCGATCAATACTGAGGGTGTGACCGTCAGCTTAACAAGATGTCCCTCGTTGTCGCGTTGAATGACACTGGTCGAGCCCATAAATTTGGGGTGCTCCGTCAGAGTGATTGTATGTTTGTTATTAATGACGGCATCAACTATGCGTCCATTTTTGACTTCGCTCACATTACCACCGAATCCTACAATAGTGAGATTCTGTCGTGCTTTCGCGTCGAGTTGCAAGTTCTCGATTAATTCGCGCGTAATATAAGTAATTTCCGAACCGCTATCAAGCAAGGCATAAATATCGCGGCTTACTTGTGTTTGTGGGTGCGACAGTGTAATAGCAATTACTGGAAGAGTCGTGCATTGTGTAGTCGTGGAGAGGAGTGTTGGAGTCGGGTCCGTTATAGCTGCATTTGATGTATGTGCGACATTATTGTTATGAATAGGTGTGAAATGGGTTGGTCTGTTCGGTCCAATCGGAGTAGTGTTTGCCGAGTTTCGTGGAGCCGAGCGATGTCTGACCTCCGAGTGCTCTGCTGTATTATTGTTTGTGCGTCCTGTTGTAGCGTCCTTGGAACAAAGCAGTTTGTGATGAGTCCCGTTGCATCGATAGCAAGTACGTTCGCATTTGTGGCCAGTCTCGTATGGGCGCAGGCAGCGTAAGCAACGCCGCTTTTGAATAAGTTGTTCTCTGCGTTTGGAGACTGTGTCGTAACGTTTACAAGACGTTGATGAATGGTTGTCATCGCAGAAGAGACAGTTCCAACTTTTCTTGCCACGTAGTTCTGTGGTATTCATCGTGTGGCGTATGGGAGCCGTTCTTGCAGGTTGGCGAGTCTCGTTGTGAGATTTTTGCGAGAGTGTTTCGAGCTCTTGTAATACGTCGTACGCTGTAGTCATGATTTCGTCGACGTTCCAACTCGTTGCTACGCGTCGTCGATCCAGAAACTTATCAAGAGCCACGCGTGAGAAGTTGGTCTCGATAATATATTCAAGTTGTTCTGGCGTTGTTGGAATATGATGCTGTGCGAGTTGTTGACGGATTTGGTCCAAGTCAATAATAAATGTACGAGCATGTGTAGTTGAGTCACCTCGAATGCGAAGAGTGTTGAGAGCTGCCATTAGTTTTTTGGCGACCCGTTTCTCGTCTCCAAAGCGGTCAAAAAGGAGTTTCCGTACAATTTGATAATTTTCTCCTACGATGGAGAAACTATTTACCATACGGCGAGCGTCGCCGTGAAGTTGTCCAACCAAATAACTTAACTTGTCGACATCTTCTAATTCGGGGTTAGAGTTGACGCATGCATCAAACCGTTCGATGAAGTGTCGCCATTCGAGAATATTACCTCCGAATTTCGGAAGTTCAGTACGTGGTAATTTGACGTAATTCCGTCGCTGTGGCTCCGGATTAATGAAGGTTGGTGGCGGAGTACTGATTTGTCTGCCATTAAGTGTCGTTTTTGCGAACTCGGCTAGGTTAATTTTTCCTTGCGTTTCCGCAATGGTGTCCTCCGCCTTTACAAGTTTGTTGATTAGGTT
The DNA here is from genome assembly GCA_024678965.1 of Bradynema listronoti. Classification (NCBI taxonomy): domain Eukaryota; kingdom Metazoa; phylum Nematoda; class Chromadorea; order Rhabditida; family Allantonematidae; genus Bradynema; species Bradynema listronoti. The sequence continues at coordinate 1,457,170 of JANLNO010000003.1, forward strand.
ACTGGTTTCGTCGAATTGTTGGAAGATTGTTTGTTCCGGTATGTAAGCTACTGCTTTGTCTTCTGCTAGACGTGTTAAGAGTTGTTGCCATTGTTGAAAGTTATTATTGGCTCGTTCCAAAGATTTTTGTAGTGGGGTTAGAGTTGCGGTGCTACGTAGTATGTATTCAGTAGCGCGAAGCGCGTTATCCGAGTTAGACAGAGAGGTGTCTACTGAAAATGTTACAATATTGTCGCATGCTTCATAATGTTTGGTCATATTGTGGAGTGTTGGACCAAGAATGCGTCTAATATGTGCCGAAGGGCTTGATGTGGATGCTGATGCCATTAGAAAAGTATAGATATTGTGGTAGAAAATATGCGAGAGGTCCCGGTTTCGATCACCGGCTGAGCCCCCAATTGTCTTGAGCTGCGGTTTGCAGGTCGACAAATATAATTTATGAAAATATTTATTACGGAATAAAATAGAATAGAATAAAATATAAATAAAATAAAATATTAAATATAAATTTAATTGTAAGTAGTAATAGCGTTTGAGCAATTTTGGAGCACAAAGATCATTGAAAAACACAAATTGTAGGAGCACAAAGATGATTGAAAAGTGGTGAGCTTATATACCATTTTAATTTTTAAAAGTGCAATGTTATTGAGAAAAGATGGACAAGCTGCCCCTGTAATAGTACAAAATGTTGTAAATTTGTAATGGATTGGTAATGGAGACAGGAGGGGCAGCGAGAGAAAAATTTAAATTAAAATTTAAATAATGTGGTAAAAAACAATTTGCAACAGAGATGTTTTAAGATAAGTGCTGTAAAAAACAATGTTGCTTCTTATCTTAATAGCAATCAGCATAAAAAAATGAAAAAATGAATAAATGCGAAAATAATAGTTCGGAACGCAAAGTGCATACTACTCTATACATCAATGATTTATACATTGAGATAGGAGTATTTCAAGGCTACTAAGCGTGCTCCGAAAGATATATGAGGCAAGGTAGAAGTAGAGTTAGACCTTGATTGCCTATTGCTATTGTAGATTTTAAGCTACATGTTGATTACTGTAATGATTAATGGGACAATTGAATAAATTGAGTAAATTAAGTAAATGAAATTGAGTAAATTGATTGATAAATATTGATATTGATAATTGCTTATTAAATATTTTTATGTTTTATATATTTTATTTTTCTCGCTTTCGCGACATGTATAAATAACAAAACAATTTTAATGAATAATTAACAAAGTTTATTAAAACTATAAAGATTACTTTAAACAAAAAAAATTACAACAAATTTTCAAAATTGCCTCCTTCGGCCTCGATACATTTTTTTAAACGCTTTGGAAAATTTCCAACGATGGTCGCGCATTGTTCCACGCTAATCTCGTCCCAGGCGCGTGTTAAAGCCATCTTCAGTGTGTCAACATTGGCGTATCGTGTAGCCGAGATTTTTTACTCCAGGATGGACCACACCGAGTAGTCCATCGGGTTAAGATCCGGTGAGTTAGGTGGCCATACGTCTTTGTTCCAAAATCCCGGAAACAGCTCTTCGCAGGTGACGATGGTCGAGTTGGCAGAATGCGCCGGCGCCCAGTCCTGCTGGAGCACGAATCCACCCGGGCCGAAGTGATTCGTTGCCCACGGCTCCAGTACTTCACGGAGCACTCGCTGCTGATAGCTGGCGGCGTTGATTTTGACGTTTCGCTCAATGAAGACCAGAGGCGTCTTCCCGGTGGCGCAGATCCCGGCCCAGACCATGACCGAGACAGGAAAGTGGCTGCGGCCGATGGTTTTTGCCGCCACAGTCTTCTGCTGCCCCTTCTTGAGAAGTTGACGGCGATTCTGGCGGTTGTGGAGTGGCTCGACAGTGAAAATCTTCTCGTCGGTGAAAAGCACTTTCGACAAGCGACCAGCGCCGATCAGTCGACGCATTCTGCGGCATTTCTGCAGCCGTTTTGCCTTCATCGCTTCATTCAAGAAGTGTACGCGAGCGATCTTGTAACTGCGCAGTCCCAGCTTTTTCTTGACGATGTGACGAACGGTTTTCTCATCAACGCCGAGCTCTTTCGCCATCTTCCGCATGGACACTTCTGGATTTCGACGAATTCGGCATCTCACTTTGTTGACGTTCTCTGGAGTGGTCGCAGTGGTTGGACGACCACTTCGAGGACGGTCCGCAGTCCCTCCTGTCTCCTTGTACCTTTTTACGATCCTGTAGACTGTACTTTGCTCAAACCCAGTCGTTCGAATAATGTCCGCCGTCTTCATGCCAGCCTTGTGCAACTCGACAACGGTGACACGTTCATTTTCACGAGACATAACACGGATTTAACTAAATAAAAACAAAATGAAAACCACAATTTTTAGACCCAAATTTCACAAGGAATTCAATAAAATAATCAGAAATACAAAATAATCACAATGACAAAGCCATAATGGCGCAAAATTAAAATTAGCAGAACTTTTTCCGCACCCTGTATATACAATATATATTATTTATTCAATTTATTTTAGGTTCAAACGAATGGAACTAATGATACATAGAGTACAACTGAATTTTTGCATGTTACCTCACATTCAACCATAGTGTCGTTATGAGGCAGCAAAAGTAAAAAAAGATAATTAAAAAACTATTGCTTTTATACAACTGAATGTAAAAGAATTGCGCGACATTTATAAAAATGTTTAAATATTAAAATTAGAAAAATTTGTTAAAAGCGTACGCACTAATATATTGTTCAAACTTTTTTAATAAATCGCAAACTATTTAATTTGTAATATTTATAAAACGCGCAAGTTGAGCAGTGACCTAATGGTTGTGCGATAGGCTTCAATTTGCATGGGATGAAGTTCAGTTCCGCCCCGACCCCACCTCGGTGTTTCCATATTTGGAAGACAATAGGTACCAGATTGCACATTGTGGGTGATACGGCGGTGCTGACCAGGCCTTGCAAGCCGCATCAGCTCCATACCGCATGCTTATGCCGAGTAAACCAGCCGAGATTTCGGTGGCTGGATGGCTCTCATCCAAAACCTGCGAAATGACTAGTCCAAGGTCATTTCCAACGGGGGAGGATTGATCTGGGGCCTTCACGTTTTCGCGTATGAAACGCGCAATTCCAATCTTCGATTTTCGATTTTCAGCGATTTTTTCTTGTCAATTTCTGAGTTCCGATTTCTAAAAAAATGATCAACATTTTGGAAATTTCGTAGCTTTCATGGACTAAATATAACCTATTTTTTTAAAAAAGCAAAAAAAATTTTCTAAAAGTGACTAATAAATTTGCAACAATATGTAAAAAATAATAGAAAAATCGTAAAAATGATAAAAATTGGCTCGTTTAGGAATTAATAAATTGGAAAAATGTCTTCGAATTTTTCAGTCACTCTATAATAAAATGTCACATTTTATTACAATTCTTTTAAAAATAATTTTATTATTTGTTTCGATTTCTGACTTTTAGCGATTTTTTTGTACCTATTTCCTACTTCAAAATCGCAAACTTATTTCCGCAACATCTATAAATTGTTAAGTAAAAGAAATAATTATCGGACTTAAAAAATCTAAAAATAAAAAAATTAGTATTAGATTTTGGTACTTTATCTTTATATAATAGCCCATTTAGAACCAGATATGAAAAGATGCCTAAACCAATAATTTTATGTACTAATTTTAATACCATTAAGCGAGTAGGTATGATTGGACTAGTAATGTTCTAGACCAACTTTTCTCAAGTCTATATTTCAAAATAAAAAAATTGTTTTTCTATTAGATTATTTAATGCAAATAAAAAGAAATCTACATATCATATTTTGACAAAATTATTCTAATAATATGCACAAAAATTAACTCAAAAAAGCAAAAAGTTTCAAATTGAACTTTTGCCACTTTTGAAACTTGTTTCGATAGAAAAATACCTAAATCATTTTTCTTTATAAACAATTTATTAGTATATTAATTCCAAAAAATTTTTTGCGTGAAATCAAACTAATAATAGATAATATATTTTTTATATCCTAAAAATGACACGCTCTAAAAATGACACGCTCATGTATGTTTTTATATTTAATCTAATATTTTTATATTTTCAAATATACTTAAATATAACTTGATTTTAAGGACTTATGCAAATTTTGTTTATAAAATAAGAATTTTGATAGTATTGTATATTAAGATTATATAGTGTAAATAAAAAAGTGAACAAAAATTTGTTAAATGTTATTGCAATATAGTATATATGTTACGGGAAAATATGTTGCACGGCCATATACGTATTTTCCCGGCCATATACGTATTTTCCGGCCATATACGTATATTTCCGCCAACAAAAAGCGCCAATATATACGTATCTTCATATATGATTTTTTTTCACATTTGATTATATTTTGTTTTCTATTCACTTTTAAACGACATATTTTTATTTTTTTTTCAATGTTTATGACGTTATCATTCTTTTAATTGTTTTTAAGTAACTTTTTTCTCAATTGAAAACAAAATTTATATGAATGTGAAAAAAATCTTATATGGCCGTGAAAATACGTATATGGCCGTGCAACATATTTTCCCGTAACATATATATATATATATATATAAAAATTTAAATTATTCCAGCATTTAGATCAACATTTTTTTTATTATTTTTATTTTTTGTTTTTGCTGCTACCTTTTTTTCATTTTCATCAATTCACGCTAAAAATTTGACCTAAAATAAGAAAAATGGTGCAGTAATTAATAAGTTATTTTTACGTTTACCTAATTTTCAATTTTTTTTAATTTTAAATTTTTCAATTCTTAAATTGACATACAAGTTGACTTACACTCGTTTCTTTTATAAGTTAAATGTCAAAATTTAACAAATATATGCATACGAAAGCCTTTAAAATTTTCCAAAACATTTTCGAAATTTTGTCATTCATTACATAAGAAATTTTTTTGTTTATTTAAGGTTGATTCAAATTTTTTTAAAAATTTTTACTTTTAAAATCATTATCTTTTAAAGCAAACTTTTGCTACAAGATAAGCTATACGATACCAGAAATAAACTAAGTTAAAATGGTACAAAATTGCATAATATATGTCAATTTCTTATTTTTTTGCATAAAAAGATTGTATTCCAATTAAAGACCCCATAATCGAAAAATTTTCTCGTTGTATTAATAAAATCATTTTCTTAGATAATCATAGATTTTTATATGTATTATGTATTTTTAACAGTGTTGTGATTTGGCTCCAACGCCTTCTTTTCCGTCTCCTTGTTTTTGGTTGTTTTTTTTTGTTTTTCGCCTGCGTAATTGTCTTTTCATTTTGACGAGAGAACATTTCTTCATAATCATATTTACCCTAATTTTGCGTGTATAAGGCCGGGTGTTTTAAGCCAAATTTAAATTCGCGCCAATGAGTTCATTATGTTGTATCGGTCCAAATTTTGTGCCCGTCTTTGTCTCGGTTTCATAAAAGTAGGCACAAAATTTGGGCTCGCTTGAATCCAATACAACAGAATGAACTTATTGACGCGAATTTAAGTTTGGTTCAAAACATCCGGCCTTATATACGCGAAATTAGAGTAATAAAAACGGTTTTTGAAAAAAGAGGTTTATTGCAATTTTTATTCTTTACAAAACATAGTTTTTAGAATCAGAAAATATCTAACAGAAGGCAAGATAATTGGCGAGGAGCCACAAAAAACCAAGTGGCTCCCTGAAGAGAAGTGGAAAAGAAAACGATACGTGTATTTTTATCTTTTCCTCGTCTCTTATGGGACATAATTTTTTGTAGCTCCTGCTCCTCACTAATTATCTCAGTTTCTATAACAGGTTTTTAAAATCTGAAAACTACGTTTTGTAGAGAATAAAAACTGTAATAAGCTCTTTTTTCAAAAATCGTTTTCCTTAAATATGGGCCAAATTATGTTTGAAGAAATGCTCTTTCGTCAAAATGAGAAGACAATTATGCAGACGAAAAGCAGAAAAAGTCAACGAAAAACGAAAAGACGCCGGAGCCAAGTCACAACACTGATTTTTAACCATTTATGTTTTTATTCTGCTACTACTTTTTCTTTAATTTAATTTTGATAAGTCACACTTAAAATTTTTAATTATCTTTTTTTATGTGTTCATTTTATTTCCAATATTGAAAATTATCTTTAATAATTTATCGATATTTTTGCTAAATAAAATTCATATACATACATTGCGAATAATATATATAATGGCGGTCAAAATGCCCCGAATTATTTTTTTTGAAAAAAAGAATTTGTCATAAAATCCTTGAGACCGGATGAATTTTTATGATTTAATATTTAATATATGTTGGATAGCTAAAATAGTCCTCAATTGAATGCTTTTTTATTATAACTCTCTAACTATTAAAATAAAATTTTTATGGCAATTTAGATCTCGCGCCCTTTTTTGACGCAGACAAAATGCCCCAGATCACTTTAATTGAATTGTAAAATTTCAATTTAAATTTTAAAATTTATTGTCTAGAGAAGTCTAAATGTCTCTAAAAAATTGTTTTCATTAAGAAAAATCGACTCGGAGGGAAGTTACAGCTCTACGAAATTGAAGAGTTATTGAGCTTATAGTACCTTATTTACGTTAATTTTACCTTGTTGCTTCAGTGCGGTTTTTATACATTGCGAGAAAAAAAGATAGCCTCACTGAATTTTTTTGATTTTTTTATAATGCATAATTCATTTCGCCAAACCCTAACGCTGAAAAATTTTCAAAATATGCTTTACGTTTGTGAGCCATGTAATCTTGTAAAAATGAGTACCATCAACCATAGTAGTGAGTACCATCAATCATACTCGCTTATGCACTTAATTCACAGAGCAAAGAATAATTTAAAATGTAAAGCTAACTGAACAATTTATTAATAAAGAAGTGCCAATTTTAAAAATTTTATATTTTTATGACTTATAAAAGCATGATCGGAATTTATTTCTTTTCTGCCTTAAATACTTAAATACTGTTTTAAAAATTATTTAATAGTAGACCATCAACTTTTCTTACTCGAAAAAATGAAAATATTATAGGTCAAAGATGTCTGTTTAAATATAAATGTTACATAAACTCAGGCGCATTTAAACTGGGATTTGTATATTGCCAAAAATTACAGTCGACTCCCCCATTAACATAAATTCCCATTAACATAAACCTCCCATTAACATAATCGTTTTAGCAGCTTGGTTGGTTTTCACCCATTAGCCCCCTTAACATAACGCTCCCCCATTAACATAACGCTCCCATTAACATAGTTAACGCGCAGTCTCTTGGCGTTATGTTAATGGGGGCGTCGACTGTACAATCGTTTTATTCCGTAATCTTTTTTTTTATTTTCTTATATTAATTTCAAGTTTAATTTAAAAAAAAACAGTCACTAATTTTATAATAACACAGTCTTTTACGTTTATGACATATTTTATTGAGTTGTATTCATTTTTTTATTTTGTCTGCGTCCCTTCCATTTTTCGCCAATAAAATTGCGGGACATTAAAATCGATTCTTTTATCATGGAAAAGAAAAAATGTTCTCTTTTATTTCGTTGCCCATTTTCGATCTTTGCTTCCTTTTTTTCAGATTTCTCCTCATGATGAAATTGAATTTTATCAATCCCACTTATAAAAGTTCTCGATTGATAGCAATATGCCTGATTGTGAGTTAAATATTTAAAATGAACAACAAAATATATGTACATACATAATTAATTTTTAAATTCAAATCACATTTTGACTTTTTTAATTTGTTTAACATAGATTTTTTTTATGAATTTCTAATTAAAAATTTTTTGTATAAGTTAAATTTACATGTTGAATCAACATTTAAAATATTAACTGCTCTATGTTTTTTTATTATAATATCATTTTTAATAATAATTTTTTAAATAAAAATTTTGTCTTTTTTATTGTTATTCCATGTCGAAAAATTCCATATTTTTTTAATTTGTATTTATAGATTATTTTTGTGTTTTCAATTTTGCTTTTACCTAGAAATTTAATTTTTTCTATTTGCTCTGCTAGAGAATAAATATGTTTATTTTTATATATTTTTAAAAAAAATCTAATAATATTTACAGATTTATGAGGACACCCTAACGCATAAATAAATTATAAAATAAATAAATAAGCTTGAAAAAGTTGCAAAAACTGATTGAAAAATCTATAATAATTTGTTAAACACGTAATGCATTTAATTTGACTGAGTTTATTTTTGGTGTGCTATTGCACTAATTTAGTGTGGATAGGCCCGGGTGTTTTGATTCAATTTAAATTGGCTTTGGCCATTTCATTATGTTATATTGAGTTCAAGTAAGCCTAAATTTTGTGCCTGCAGTTATGAGATTAATAAAATTAGGCACAAAATTTGGACCAGCATAAATCCAATATAAGAGAATGAACTTGTTGGCGCTAATTTAAATTTGGCTCAAAATACTCAAGTTTATCCACACGAAATTAGGGTAAAATGTTTTTGATTTTTTTGTTGAAATTTAATAATTTAAACTACCAACTTTTTTTCTTTACCTATTATTTTTTTATCTACCTTTTACATTTTCTGCAAAACTAGCTTCGACAAATCTTTATAATGATTTCTCAACAAAAAAACTCATATTTACCAATTTATATAAATCAAATTTGAAATTGAAAAAATTATCTTTTTAATTATTTAAAATTGAAATTGAAAAATGATTCTATGAAACGTGACAGAATTCATCATAATAATGGAACTTTAAAAATCATGCGGGAATGAATCAAAGCAAAAAAAATGAAAATAAACCAGATGTGAATTATATGCCGATTTTTATTTTTTTATACTAGGCTGGTAAGAAAGTCTTGAAACAAAAAATTTTCTTTGCTTACTCATAATTTCATAAAAACAACTTACTAAGTTTTTTTATTAGAAAAAGTTTTCTTGTGAATATTATGATACAAAAATTATTTGTATTTAATAACTCAATTTTTGAGGCAAAAATTTATATTTATGGATAATCGACCAAAATTGAAAAGTGCCGAATTTGCAATAAAAACGTACTTTTTGAAGCAATCTTTTTGAAATTAATTTTTGTATCTTTTCTTAAGCTTAATTAATACTATCATAGCGAAAAAGAATGATTTTGAAAAACTTTAAAATTTTCCATATGTCGATGGGGATATCGAGGCACCTAAAAATTCTAGGGTCCAAAATTGAAATTTGTATTTAATCGGTTAATATGTCAGATACAAGAGCCGTTTTGGTACTGCCAAATAGCCCAGAAAAATGGCTTCTTATCCCTCATAACTTCGAGCTGTTATAATAAACAGTAGCTGAAATAGAAACAAGAACTTTAAGATTGCAAAAATTTGGCGATTTGAATTCTTTGAGTTATAACCGCCAAGTTCTTCAAGACGAACATTCATTCTTTGCATGAATGTTGACAAAGAGTCATGATGAAAAATACCACTTGGATTAATGTGTTGTTTTTATAAAATTATGATTAAATAAAAAAAATTTTTTTTGTTCAGACTTTCTTACCAGCCTAAAATATAACTACATACTAAATGTTTTTTACAAAATTTTAAATCAGTAACATGAATAAAAAAGAATTGTGATATTACTAACATGATAGATTCTTCAATTTTTTTATAATTAGTCAAAAATTTAGAATGATTGGAAAAAGGATAATAAACTATAAATATTTACATATTTTCGTTATCTTATGTTGTAATTAATACAAAAAATATATGTATTGGATAATGGTTATTTCTTTTTTTCATTTTTATGTTGAAAAATAACTTTTATTGAAAATAAATTATTAATACAAATTCAAAAAAAGATTCAAAAAAAGAACTGCATTATCATAATAAAAACTATGTAAATTTCTATTTTATTTGATATGCTTTTTATTTAACAATTTTTTTAGAGTGTATATTATATTTTAACGTGGTATGAAAACTGAATTTACAGCAAAAAGTTGTGTGTTTTTATTCAATAAAACAAAATTAAGAGTAAGGTGATTATTATTATATGTATAATGGATGACGCCTTAGTTTTGAAGATTGTGCTTCTTATTTTCATGGGCGTAGTTCCACTCATATTTGGCCTATTACCTCTTAAAGTAATTTTCGTTTAATTTTTTTGCATTATTATTATTATTATTATTATTATTATTATTATTATTATTATTATTATTATTATTATTATTATTATTATTATTATTATTATTTATTATTTATTATTATTATTATTATTATTATTATTATTATTATTATTATTATTATTATTATTATTATTATTATTATTATTATTATTATTATTATTATTATTATTATTATTATTATTATTATTATTATTATTATTATTATTATTATTATTATTATTATTATTATTATTATTATTATTATTATTTACTTATATATATAAGGAAATTGTCGTCTTTCTCCTTCAACGCCCATAAAAATGGAACGCAACGTTGGATTGGTGCGAAATTTGCGGGGTGGGGGTATTCACCGGCGGCGCGTCGATTGAGCCGGGTGCCGTACCCGGGAAAAATCATCTTCGGGTCCTATTTGGGTCCTATTTGGAGTTCCTCGTGTATTTTCGAGGGTTGGGTGTTCCCGATGCGCTTTGCGATATTCTTTGAAAAAGTGCTTTCTCTAATGTAGAGAATGATAGAAAAAAAATTTTTTTGATTTGGTCCATTTAGGAGCCAATACGGTGTGCAGAATACGGTGCATTTTGGGGTGCCAAATTTTCAATAGTTCAACTTTATTGGGTATTTTAGGGGTTGGGAGTGCCCAACGAGCTTTGCGATATTAGAAAGGGAACATCTCTGAAGAATTCTCTACATGAATCGTGAAAAAATTTTTTGATTCGGTTCATTTTAGGACCCGATGTGCTGTTTACAAACTCTCCCATTTTGGGGTCCTAAATAGGGTCCCAAAATTGAATCTGTTCAATTTGTATGCGTGAGTAGTGTTATATGGGTAAATCGAGGACGGGGATCACGAATTTGATATTGGTTTTTTGTAATTTTGACTTTCAAGGGTCCCAGGTGGTCCTAAATAGGGTCCCAAAATTGAATTTGCTCAATTTGTATGTATGAGTCGTGTAGTAGGGGGTAACCGAGGACGGGGATCACGAATTTGATATTGGTTTTTTGTAATTTTGTGTTTCAAGGGTCCCAAGTGGTCCTAAATAGGGTCCCAAATTTAGATTTGTTATTTTTGTATGTATGAGTCGTGTTATATGGGGTAATTGGGGTCGGTGAATATGGTTTTCTTATTAATTTTTTGTAATTTTGACTTTCAAGGGTCCCAGGTGGTCCTAAATAGGGTCCCAAAATTGAATTTGTTATTTTTGTATGTATGAGTAGTGTAGTAGGGGTAATCGAAGACGGAGATTACGAATTTGATATTGGTTTTTTGTAATTTTGTGTTTCAAGGGTCCCAGGTGGTCCTAAATAGGGTCCCAACCTTGAATTTGCTATTTTTGTATGCGTGAACAATGGTCGGATTGGGCTAAAAGTGCTCAAAAATGCTTAAAATGGTCTTAGAACACCATTTTGAGTGTTTTGGAGCAAATCTGAAAAAATTTTTTTGACCATTTTTGGACCCCATGTGACCCCCTTTGGTGATTTTCGAAATTTTCCTTTTTTTCCAATATCTCGCGATGCGTAAGAGATACCGTAACGATTATATAAGATCATAAGTAGAACTCATGAAGACGCGTCGAATAAGCATATTTGCGTCGAAATTGGTCACGCGGTTGGCGCGCTATGAGGCGCGCAAATTTTGGCGAATTTTCGATGTTCGCGCTCGATTTTCGAGTTGCGCGCGCAACTTTTTTTCCAAAATTTTTATCGCATCACATCGGGCGCATCGAGATCCATCATTTAAGCCTTAAAGCAAGTCGATTGGCCGTCTCCATCCCGAGATATGGTCGAAAATGTGAAAATTCGAAATTTCGGCCACCACTTTTTTTTCGGTCCAAATTTGGCCGTTGGGCTCGCTAACAGCCGATATGGGTTTGGTCGAAAATGGTCAATGGTATAGTGTTATATGGGGTAATCGAGGTCGGGGATCACGAATCTGATATTGGTTTTTTGTAATTTTGACTTTCAAGGATTCCAAGTGGTCCTAAATAGGGTCCCAACCTTGAATTTGCTATTTTTGTATGCGTGAGTAGTGTTATATGGGTAAATCGAGGACGGGGATCACGAATTTGATATTGGTTTTTTGTAATTTTGACTTTTATGGTTCCCAAGGGGTCCTAAATAGGGTCTCAAAATTGAATTTGTTCAATTTGTATGCGTGAGTAGTGTTATATGGGGTAATCGAGGTCGGGGATCACGAATCTGATATTAGTTTTTGTGTAAAGTCCCTCTAAAGGGTCCTAATGGTCCTAAATAGGGTCTTAAAATTTTACACGCTCTAGGCTCCCCCTGGGGGTTAGCGGGGCAGTGTTTCCGTTTTTTTTTTCAAAAAAATTCCTTATTTCGGATCAATACGAATGGATGTAGTGGGTAGCCGCTGTATACCGTACCCCATCGTCTGGTTTACTTATATATATAAGGAAATTGTCGTCTTTCTCCTTCAACGCCCATAAAAATGGAACGCAACGTTGAATTGGTCCGAAATTTGCGGGGTGGGGGTTATCGCCGGCGGCGCGTCGATTGAGCCGGGTGCCGTACCCGGGAAAAATCATCTTCGGGTCCTAATGGTCCTATTTGGGTCCTATTTGGAGTTCCTCGTGTATTTTCGAGGGTTGGGTGTTCCCGATGCGCTTTGCGATATTCTTTGAAAAAGTGCTTTCTCTAATGTAGAGAATGATAGAAAAAAAATTTTTTTGATTTGGTCCATTTAGGAGCCAATACGGTGTGCAGAATACGGTGCATTTTGGGGTGCCAAATTTTCAATAGTTCAACTTTATTGGGTATTTTAGGGGGTTGGGAGTGCCCAACGAGCTTTGCGATATTAGAAAGGGAACATCTCTGAAGAATTCTCTACATGAATCGTGAAAAAATTTTTTGATTCGGTTCATTTTAGGACCCGATGTGCTGTTTACAAACTCTCCCATTTTGGGGTCCTAAATAGGGTCCCAAAATTGAATCTGTTCAATTTGTATGCGTGAGTAGTGTTATATGGGTAAATCGAGGACGGGGATCACGAATTTGATATTGGTTTTTTGTAATTTTGACTTTCAAGGGTCCCAGGTGGTCCTAAATAGGGTCCCAAAATTGAATTTGCTCAATTTGTATGTATGAGTCGTGTAGTAGGGGGTAACCGAGGACGGGGATCACGAATTTGATATTGGTTTTTTGTAATTTTGACTTTCAAGGGTCCCAGGTGGTCCTAAATAGGGTCCCAAAATTGAATTTGTTATTTTTGTATGTATGAGTCGTGTTATATGGGGTAATTGGGGTCGGTGAATATGGTTTTCTTATTAATTTTTTGTAATTTTGACTTTCAAGGGTCCCAGGTGGTCCTAAATAGGGTCCCAAAATTGAATTTGTTCAATTTGTATGTGTGAGTAGTGTTATATGGGTGAATCGAGGTCGGCGATCACGAATTTGATATTGGTTTTTTGTAATTTTGTGTTTCAAGGGTCCCAGGTGGTCCTAAATAGGGTCCCAACCTTGAATTTGCTATTTTTGTATGCGTGAACAATGGTCGGATTGGGCTAAAAGTGCTCAAAAATGCTTAAAATGGTCTTAGAACACCATTTTGAGTGTTTTGGAGCAAATCTGAAAAAATTTTTTTGACCATTTTTGGACCCCATGCTACCCCCTTTGGTGATTTTCGAAATTTTCCTTTTTTCCAATATCTCGCGATGCGTAAGAGATACCGTAACGATTATATAAGATCATAAGTAGAACTCATGAAGACGCGTCGAATAAGCATATTTGCGTCGAAATTGGTCACGCGGTTGGCGCGCTATGAGGCGCGCAAATTTTGGCGAATTTTCGATGTTCGCGCTCGATTTTCGAGTTGCGCGCGCAACTTTTTTCCAAAATTTTTATCGCATCACATCGGGCGCATCGAGATCCATCATTTAAGCCTTAAAGCAAGTCGATTGGCCGTCTCCATCCCGAGATATGGTCGAAAATGTGAAAATTCGAAATTTCGGCCACCACTTTTTTCGGTCCAAATTTGGCCGTTGGGCTCGCTAACAGCCGATATGGGTTTGGTCGAAAATGGTCAATGGTATAGTGTTATATGGGGTAATCGAGGTCGGGGATCACGAATCTGATATTGGTTTTTTGTAATTTTGACTTTCAAGGATTCCAAGTGGTCCTAAATAGGGTCCCAACCTTGAATTTGCTATTTTTGTATGCGTGAGTAGTGTTATATGGGTAAATCGAGGACGGGGATCACGAATTTGATATTGGTTTTTTGTAATTTTGACTTTTATGGTTCCCAAGGGTCCTAAATAGGGTCTCAAAATTGAATTTGTTCAATTTGTATGCGTGAGTAGTGTTATATGGGGTAATCGAGGTCGGGGATCACGAATCTGATATTAGTTTTTGTGAAAGTCCCTCTAAAGGGTCCTAATGGTCCTAAATAGGGTCTTAAAATTTTACACGCTCTAGGCTCCCCTGGGTTAGCGGGGCAGTGTTTCCGTTTTTTTTCAAAAAATTCCTTATTTCGGATCAATACGAATGGATGTAGTGGGTAGCCGCTGTATACCGTACCCCATCGTCTGGTTTACTTATATATAAGGAAATTGTCGTCTTTCTCCTTCAACGCCCATAAAAATGGAACGCAACGTTGAATTGGTCCGAAATTTGCGGGGTGGGGGTTATCGCCGGCGGCGCGTCGATTGAGCCGGGTGCCGTACCCGGGAAAAATCATCTTCGGGTCCTAATGGTCCTATTTGGGTCCTATTTGGAGTTCCTCGTGTATTTTCGAGGTTGGGTGTTCCTGATGCGCTTTGCGATATTCTTTGAAAAGTGCTTTCTCTAATGTAGAGAATGATAGAAAAAATTTTTTGATTTGGTCCATTTAGGAGCCAATACGGTGTGCAGAATACGGTGCATTTTGGGGTGCCAAATTTTCAATAGTTCAACTTTATTGGGTATTTTAGGGGTTGGGAGTGCCCAACGAGCTTTGCGATATTAGAAAGGGAACATCTCTGAAGAATTCTCTACATGAATCGTGAAAAAATTTTTTGATTCGGTTCATTTTAGGACCCGATGTGCTGTTTACAAACTCTCCCATTTTGGGGTCCTAAATAGGGTCCCAAAATTGAATCTGTTCAATTTGTATGCGTGAGTAGTGTTATATGGGTAAATCGAGGACGGGGATCACGAATTTGATATTGGTTTTTTGTAATTTTGACTTTCAAGGGTCCCAGGTGGTCCTAAATAGGGTCCCAAAATTGAATTTGCTCAATTTGTATGTATGAGTCGTGTAGTAGGGGGTAATTGGGGTCGGTGAATATGGTTTTCTTATTAATTTTTTGTAATTTTGACTTTCAAGGGTCCCAGGTGGTCCTAAATAGGGTCCCAAAATTGAATTTGTTCAATTTGTATGTGTGAGTAGTGTTATATGGGTGAATTGGGGTCGGTGAATATGGTTTTCTTATTAATTTTTTGTAATTTTGACTTTCAAGGGTCCCAGGTGGTCCTAAATAGGGTCCCAAAATTGAATTTGTTCAATTTGTATGTGTGAGTAGTGTTATATGGGTGAATCGAGGTCGGCGATCACGAATTTGATATTGGTTTTTTGTAATTTTGTGTTTCAAGGGTCCCAGGTGGTCCTAAATAGGGTCCCAACCTTGAATTTGCTATTTTTGTATGCGTGAACAATGGTCGGATTGGGCTAAAAGTGCTCAAAAATGCTTAAAATGGTCTTAGAACACCATTTTGAGTGTTTTGGAGCAAATCTGAAAAAATTTTTTTTTGACCATTTTTGGACCCCATGCTACCCCCTTTGGTGATTTTCGAAATTTTCCTTTTTTTCCAATATCTCGCGATGCGTAAGAGATACCGTAACGATTATATAAGATCATAAGTAGAACTCATGAAGACGCGTCGAATAAGCATATTTGCGTCGAAATTGGTCACGCGGTTGGCGCGCTATGAGGCGCGCAAATTTTGGCGAATTTTCGATGTTCGCGCTCGATTTTCGAGTTGCGCGCGCAACTTTTTTCCAAAATTTTTATCGCATCACATCGGGCGCATCGAGATCCATCATTTAAGCCTTAAAGCAAGTCGATTGGCCGTCTCCATCCCGAGATATGGTCGAAAATGTGAAAATTCGAAATTTCGGCCACCACTTTTTTTTCGGTCCAAATTTGGCCGTTGGGCTCACTGACAGCCGATATGGGTTTGGTCGAAAATGGTCAATGGTATAGTGTTATATGGGGTAATCGAGGTCGGGGATCACGAATCTGATATTGGTTTTTTGTAATTTTGACTTTCAAGGATTCCAAGTGGTCCTAAATAGGGTCCCAAAATTGAATCTGTTCAATTTGTATGTGTGAGTAGTGTAGTAGGGGGTAATCGAGGTCGGGGATCACGAATCTGATATTAGTTTTTGTGTAAAGTCCCTCTAAAGGGTCCTAATGGTCCTAAATAGGGTCTTAAAATTTTACACGCTCTAGGCTCCCCCTGGGGGTTAGCGGGGCAGTGTTTCCGTTTTTTTTTTCAAAAAAATTCCTTATTTCGGATCAATACGAATGGATGTAGTGGGTAGCCGCTGTATACCGTACCCCATCGTCTGGTTATTATTATTATTATTATTATTATTATTAATTATTATTATTATTATTATTATTATTATTATTATTATTATTATTATTATTATTATTATTATTATTATTATTATTATTATTATTATTATTATTATTATTATTATTATTATTATTATTATTATTATTATTTTAATATTTATTTAAATTATCAAAGCCAAAAATAATATGTATATTAGATTTATAATATTTTCCTCAGATTCTTAACTACTTTGCACGCCGCAAAAATGACTCCAAGGATGCTCATACATTATTCTCTGTGTTTTCGTGTTTTGCTGCTGGTGTAATTCTCGGCGTTTCGCTTATTGAATTATTCCCGGAAGCTAGGTTAACCGATATAAATTTAGTTATATAAATGCATGCATATTAAATAAGCATAAATTACAGAGAAGGTGCATCTCAATTGATCAAAGATAATCAAAATTATGGAGACTACCCGCTTGTAGAATTATTTGTTGGCATCGGATTTTTGCTTGTATATTTTATTGAAGAATTTATGACCATTATATTTGGACATGAACACACTCATCATGGTCACCATCATAGTAATCAAAGCGATGACGCATTATATCAAGCCAGGCGCACTATATCAAAACTTTGTATTTCTAATGAAGCAATGTGCTCCGATTCAATCAATGAATCTCATGGCAATATTTATAGTTAAATTTTCTTTTTTTGTTTTAATAAAAAATCAAAAATTAAAATATACTATAGATAACTCCACTTTTAATGGAAAAACTCTGCATGCCCCCTTATCTGTATCTATAATAACACAAGACTATGAAAGCATGACACCTCGATATGTCGCAAATAGAAGCAATGCCATAAATGAGCTTGATTCACCCACCTCACGATTGTCTTCCGATGAATCAAATGTTGTCAATGAAAATGAATTTGGCTCAGCAGCGCATATTACAACATCGTTTCATAAAAAGGCACTGATGCCAATAATGAATACACGTGTAGTTGAAAACGAATTGGAATCGGTTGCTGATATACATTATGATGATTGTGGTGGTGAGGAAGATCGTCGCAAGTCTATTATTGGTGCAATTACGCTAGTTGTAGCTTTATTTCTTCACACAAGTTTAGAGGGTTTCGCATTTGGAATTCAGGTAATATAAATAGTTTATAAATATTTATTCAAAAATTATAAATATGTAATAATTTATATGCACTAATTAATTTTTTTTAGAAAGAAACTGTCAGTGTGAGCTCTCTTTTCTTCGGTATTGTTGTTCATAAAATCGTCGTTTTTTTCAGTGTAGGCATAAATCTAACACAAGCATTACCTCTTAATCCTCGTGTAGTAATTGTTCTTATTACATTACTTGCCACATTTAGTCCTGTCGGTGCTATTGTTGGAATGATAGTAGAAGTAAATTCTTTCAAACATACGTATATACAGGGTAGCAGGCATGTCGCGGAATTCCGATTTTTGAAAAATGTCCAAAATTTCATATTTTTTTAATAATTTTTATAAATTTTGGAATTATAGGGTAGATGAAAACAACCAAAAAATCTTTTGTAAAAGCTAATGCCATTTTTATTAATTTTTAAAATTTTGTAAATCTTTGTATTGTAAGGGAAAATTTACATTAAAAAAACGGAGAATTCGAAAATAAAATAAAAATACTAAAAATATATAAAATTAATTCGTTTACAGTCTTTGAACTTTTCAGCCACTCTGTAATCATTTGAAGTTTTTTTAAAAATAATTTTTCGATTTCCTATTTCCGGTGATTTTTTTACAGATTTCCAATTTTTGAAATTTCAAATTTTGGAAATCTGCGACATTCCTGGTACATAGATATATTTTAATTATTTTACCTACAATACATATTTGCATAATTTTATAGAGTCTTGAAATGGATGGAAATATTAAAGGCATTGTGTCAACGATTCTAATTTGCATGTCGATCGGAACGTTTATTTATATTGCTTTGTTTGAAGTACTGAATTACTTATCTTTTATTCTTAATAATTTATGCAAATATCTTTATTTAATGCTTCAGATTCTTTCTCCGGAGAGACACAAACCTGTTCCGCGCTTGCTTCAGTGGTTTGGATGCGCTTTCGGATTTGCAATTATGTGCATTGTATTATCGTTGTCAAGACATGTGCATCCGCATGGTAGCTTAGAAACCACTTATAGTCATAATCACGATCACAATACAATGTAATTGTTTGTAAAGTATAATTTCAGAGCATTTTTTCTTATTATAATTTACATTTGTTTTTTATTACAAAAATTTTTTAATGCCAAAAATGTAGTATAGAACAAATCGAATAAATAATGCCTTACGCTTCAAAATCTTCTTTATTAAAAGATTCTACTTTGCATACTGGATTTCAATTTTAATTGTTTACTTATAGAATGTTTGCCAGATTTTTTTGTTTTGTTTTATTTATTAAAAATTTAAATTATTTTTATTATGAGAAAAGAATTGTCGTATGCGCTCCAAAAGAATAGACATTTTATATTAAGCTTATAATTAAAAAATTAATATGAATAAGATATTTTATATTAAGCTTATAATTGAAAAATTTAAATGAATACTGTTATATTTCTTACAAATCCAAAACAAAACTATTAAAATAATTAGTTTTAAAAATTTAATAATTTAAGTCAATTAACTAGTTAGTTGGTTTTTAACTTACTTTCAACTCATGTTTTATAAATTTTGGTCATTTATATATGTTCTATTATATACATTTTTTGTATTTTAAAAATAATAAATTTATTTAAATTTTAATTATTATTACTTTTAGTGTGTAGTTTGTATTTAAAAAATTTAAAAAGAGTTTATTTTGAAATTCATACAATAAAAAAGTTGAAATTGATTCAATTTTAAAATCTTTAAAAATTTAAATTTGAATACGTACATAAAAAAAATTTTCGTTTTTAAAATTGAATCGACATCTAATTATTCTCATAAAAAATTATGGTAAAAATAGAAACGAACAAATAGTATAATGAATATTGTATATAGTAATGCTCAAATTTTTCAAATTCAAACAAAAATCAACAAAATTTAAAAAGTTTTAGAAAAATATCGTGTAGTTTAGTAAGTTGACTGTCACAATAAAAATAAAAATGATAAAGGTTGTGGAAATGATAATAAATATATGTACACATAATACATTTCATATGTGCTCTAAATACGAGTTAAAATATTAAAAAATTAAATTATTTTCGTACGAAAATGTGGCCTTGTAAAATAATTAAAATGAAAATATTTTTTAATCTTAAACTTTTTTTTAATAGTCTTATGGACATTTTTAGTTTTTAAAGTCTTAATTTTAATGGATATCTTAAAAAAAAGAAATAAAAACTAACTTTTTCCTTTTTTAAAATTTAAGATTAAGAAAGTTCATTAATTTATTTAAGTTTTAGAATCTCGTATTTAGTAAAAAAAATATGTTTGCATACACACAGCGTAAAACACATTGCGTACGAGTACTTTTTTCGAAAAAATGCTTGAATGGCAAATGTATTTTCCAAACTCATAAACATGTTTTAAAATTTTTTTCACAATAATACAATCTCTCCTATCTTATTTTTCGATTTATAAACTAAAAAAATACATTGTTCGTAAAATTCTTTAATTTTTTTTGAAATTTTTGTATTAATTTTGCCGTGTACAACCGTTGTACACGTTGTACCCAATGTGTTAAGTTAATTTAAAATCTTTGTTGTACTCAGAGGAAAAGTATTAAAAAAGAAAAACTTAGATGTGGTTAAAAACAAATAAAAAATACCCTAATATCACTTGTATAAAGCGCGGTTGTTCGATTTTTGAATTTTTAATTAGGCTTCATTCCTCTGCAGATTAGCTATTCATTTTTGCCCTATACCTTGATTCCATTTCAAAGAAAATATTTGTTTAATTTTGTGTATATTCAATATATGATAACAGAAAAAAGTCCAAGGAAAAATTTAAAAATTATTCGAATAGCCGCGCGTTATACACGTGAAATTAGGATATGTATTATAGTTATTTGAATTAATATTAATCATTTTTTTATTTTTAAAGTAGATAGCAATATTTGGCAAAGCTGAAAGTAGGACTCAATACTGCTTATTTAATAATATAATATACATAATTATTTAAAAATATTAGCATTTTTCACATTACGAAATTATAATATTGATTATTACAATGAATACTAATTGTCAGAAATAATGAGATCAAAAAATATAATTTTGACTATGTGACAACAATGTTAGAGTTTTCAAATAGAAATTTGACATTTGTTTAATTATCTCGATTTTATAAAAAATAATAATATACATATATAAAGAATATTTGTGGGAAGTCAATCTTTAACACTCATTATGCATACATATAGCAACAACACATTGCAAAAATAGAAAAATGGCACGGGGCAAATTTATTCGTAAAATTTTAAACACAATAGCTTTTGTTGTGAGTAGACCGTGTGGCCGGGAGAGTACAATCATCCCATTCTAAACGCTGTTTTGCGCTATCCGAATGTGGCAATAATGTGCCATTTGCGGAATTTTCACTATCATCGCACAATGTTCTCTCTTCTTCTCCATCATCATCAGTTAGTTCGTCTTCTCCGCGATAACTAAAAACACATAAATACAATTCTTTTTTTTATGAAAATATAAATGTATTATCTTTTATATCTTTGAATAAAAAAAAGCCTTACCTTCCATCTTCATCTTCAAGACTGTCGTCATCATCTTCTGCATCCGAGGCATAAATCGATCCATTTTCAATACCAACACCTAACTCGGACACACCATGTTGTGATTCGCTTGTATTCATAATTGGGTTTACTGTAATGTTTATTCCCAAGCCATTATCATCCCATTCCATGCCTTCCTATAACGAACAAAAATATTTTAGAAATTAAACAATTGAACAAACATATTTAATTTAAATTAAAAAATATTATTGATAATAAGTTAATAATAAAAAATATATTACCATCGTTGGCTTGCGACTGCGACGTTGACGTCGTGATGGAAGTGGTGAATCACGCATTTTTAGAACTCCTATTACAAGGAAAACGAGCAATAAACCGATGCAAATTACAACCAAAACAGCCATAGCTCCGCCTAAATGAAAAAAATTTAATAATAATGAATTTTAGAGAATTTTACATTTTAATTTTCAGCTTGGAAGCCATTTTTTATTAATAGATCTATAACCTGCTACAGCACCCTGACCCATTTCATATCCATGATGCGTGCCCATAAAAGCTTTTGGACGCGGCAAATCCATCTCCAAAATATTTTGAAGACGATTTGAACCAAGCTGATCAAATGAAGTTTCGAAATGCTTTTCGAGCTTTAAAATCTCTTGTTCATCGGAATTAGCAATTGGCGTCGAATCAAATTTATTAGAGAGTTCTGAGAGCTTGTCAATTGCTTCTTCCAAATCAGCATTATCCACAACATTCATCTAAAAAATATGTACTCTATTTTTAAGCTTCTTACTGAAAAATATAAATAATTAAGTTATTTCTTTGAAATCTAAATTACATCAATTTATTACATTAATCCATATGCTAATAAATTTTATAAGTATACCTGCACAAAAAGTTCGTTGCTAAGAATTTTTCCACCTTGCATTGCACATTGAATAGTGTAAACGCGCTTATTGTATGAATCCGGGCGTGTATTATAATAGCGAATCTTTGAAAGAACATCCGCATAATTTTTTATGCTTTCTGCTCCTTTCAACATGATACCCTAAACAATATGAAAAATTAATTTTTTAATTACAAGTTGTAATTAATAACTAACTTGTTTATCGTGTTCAAAATCAATATTGAGGAAAGAAATTAATGCCGCGGGACTACTAAAGTATTCAAGATCCATATCACGCGATGGCTTTAAATGAATTTTACACCAATCCAGCTGATGTTCCGCCGTTACATCTTTATCCATTGTACCATCTATATTTTTTTTCATATATTAAATAGAAAACAATGAAAAATTAGGGCCTGGTGGCGATGCAGGATTATTAGTTGTCCTAATCAAAAAAATATTATCAAATATGGGATCAAAAACTTCTTATTAGCAAAAATTTCCAACATTTTGGTTGTAATTTGTCAAATATTATAGTACTACAAAGAGATTCAATTAAAAAAATACTGCCAGATTATATTATTTTACTCGGAAGCTTGCAATTTTTTAGATTAGATAATTTTCTTTAAAATCAAAAATTAATTTCAAAATTGAATTTTAAACTAAAAATTGATCTTGTTTTAAAAAAACTATAAAATAGATAATGGAATTTTCACTATATTCTAATATCGAAAAAAACTAATTTTTAGATACACAAAAATATACATTACAAAGTCAATTTTTAGAGTTTAGTATTTGCGGCTTGTACGAATCCTAGATTTGATCTTCTAATTTAATTTGAATATTTTGGTTATAATTATCAAATTAAAAATCGCAATATCATTAATAGAATTAAAAGCAAGAAAAAATAGTGCCAATTTTAATAATTTTCTCACTCCAAACGTGATTTTTTTTTTGAAAAAAAGTACCCTAATTTCTCGTGTATAAGGCCGGATGTTTTGAACCAAATTTAAATTGGCGCTTTTATGTAAAATTTTTACTTTAATACTTTTTATATAAAAATAAGTAGATTTTTATTTAAAAAACTTTGATTTTTGTTTTTATTCTATAATAAAAACTTTAAAAAATATTAGCTTGGCAAAAAAGTACTTCGACAAAATTTAACTTTTTTTTCAATTATTTATAACTTTATTCAGAACAAATAATTTTAAACAATATATTCACCGTTGACATCAATAACTTTTACCCATTTATCAGGTAAAGCACCTATGCCTTTTTCCCAGAATTCAGAGGACTGAGATAAAAAAAAGTTGTCGACTGCCATTTTGAGGTCGTCATACTTGTCGAACTTTTTTCCGTGCAAATAATGCTTGAGCGGTCGGAACAGGTGGTAGTCAGAAGGCGCAATGTCCGGTGAGTACGACGGATGGGCAACCGTGTGCCAGCCAAGTTCGGTTAATTTTTGGCGGGTGAAGGAAGCAACGTGTGGTCGAGCATTGTCATGGAGCAAGTGAACTGTTGAACGTCTTGGACGTTTTTCTTGCATTGCATCAGCCAATTTCTGGAGCTGATCGATGTACACAGAAGCTGTGACAGTCATGCCTACGGGCAGCAACTCGTAGTAGATCGGTCCCTTCGCATCCCACCAAACACACAGATGATCTTCAAGGCTTGTATCTCCGTTCGCAAAGCGGTTGAACCAATTGTTGACCGTCGCATGATGAACAGTCCCTTCACCAATTATGCTGTTGATATTTGCAGCAGCCGCGCTTGCACTCTTGCTTTGGAGCCACTCGTAGAAGATGATAGCTCGAATATGGTTTTTACTAATCATTAGTGAAAATTAACAAAACTCTGCGCGCGTGTCCTTATATACTCATATAATAATAGTTTCGAGAATGTTCTACAAGGCTATCAAACTTATAAAATTATTTGAATTATTTCCAGAAAATTTTAGAATTTTGAAATTTTTGTCGAAGTACTTTTTTGCCAAGCTAATACTTTACTCTAATTTCGTGTATACAAGGTCAAATTTAAATTAGCGTCAATGAGTTCATTCTGTTATATCGAATTCATTGAAGTTCAAATTTTGTGCCCACTTTTATGAAACCGAGACAAAGGCGGGCACAAAATTTGGACTCCAACGGATCCGATACAACAGAATGAACTCATTGACGCGAATTTAAATTTGGCTCAAAACACCCGGTACACGCAAAATGAGCTCAAATTAGGGTATAAAAATTAGGTATATAAATTAGGGTAATACAATTTTTGTAAACCTGAATCCGATTCTTCACAAAAAGAGCTACAAAAAATTCTTTTGGCCAGCTCGAAGCAAGATACCGTTATCGAGGTACAAGCTTTAAAATTTTTTTTAACGGTATCCGGATAATTATTTCCGTTACTGTAGATGTGCAAATTTTCAAATAGGTAAGATTTATTTTGTTAAACAATACCATCAGTAGGCTGTGTAACGACAAGTTGAATGTTAGGTATAAGTGGTGTTCCAGATTTAAGCTTTTGACGCTCAACACTTATAAGCGTTTGGCCACCAATTGAAAGTTGCGGCTTTCGAATTATTAACGGAGACACATCAATTCGCGCTGTATATTCCCCAAGCGAAATTGTGCGGTTCTCTTCGGCACATTCAACGTGTGTTAAAGCACTGAAATGACGCGAGAATTTTTGTGCAGGAATATCGGTTTCAAACTTTACAGCGTGTAGAAGAGTAGCAAGATTTTTAAGATTGTAAGCCTTTAGAGTCAGTTTATGTTGAGCTTTATCGGATACAATAGTCTAAAAGTATTTTTAATAATTATTTATTTATCATGAATAATAATTTTTATAGAGATGTTTATTCAACCTCGCCAGGTACAAGTTGATCAATAGCGTTGAAAATTAATTTTCCTTGTTCTGTGTGTAAGCAACGCAATGCCGATGATAATTCAGCACCTCCTGCCCATAAAAACATCCGAGCTAAATGACCACGGAAATGTTGTACCATTGCTTGATTACGTCCATGCCAGCACGCACCGACTACGAGTCGCGTTTTCTAAATTATTGTATAACCCATTTAAACATATTCAAATTTGAAGTGTGTGAGAATTAAATAAATTACATGTGATTTTGTTTCATGAAGTGGCCAGTCATCGAGAATTTCCGGATTGCGATCTGTTTGTCCAAAGGGATGTCCGTCAACAAAAAGTTCTACATGGTCAAGATCGGTAAAGCGAATTGCGTAGGCATGCCATTTATCATCGCAAACTTCAGGAGTATCCCAGCGCCATTCGGCAGCGCGAAATTCGGTCTTTGAATCGAGAGCTTCACGACGCAACAACAATTCCAGCTTGCAGTGACGTATGTAAACTGCGAAATGGTGACGATTCATAGCTACAAATCATTTATTAAAATTTTTAATTTTTTAAAAATAAATCCAAAAATATAAATTTAAAAAATCTAACCAAAATCATCGGTTTCGCAAAGAATGTTTTGTTTTATCGACTGCTCAGATTTAATTCCCCCATCGTGTCTCATCGCGAAGCTAAGAGTAAATTTTTGAGGGATCACCCCCATCAATTTATTATTCGGAACCGTAATCTGAAATAATAGTCACAAATTGTTATTTGTCTTTAGTAATATAAAAAATTAGAAACAATTTAGAAAATGAAATGTATTTATAATAAATTAATATTGTTGTAATAATTTTAGTATTTTAATTTACGAATATTTTTCAAGATTTTTGTCACTCTTGTAAAAAATATTTTACAAATTTTTGTTTATTTTTCCTTAGGCTTTTTCGGACTAGTCTGCGGACAACATAAAATTTAAATAACAAAGAATTTATTTTAATCTAAAAAATCTTGCCGAAGTTGTTTTGCCATCAAAGAAGTGCATAGTATCGTCTTCAATTTTTTTATCAACATTGCTATTTCCACTTTCGTCATCGTTTTCATCCTCGTCATCATCAGTACTAGAGACACTAGATGAATTTGAAATAAGATTTATTGTGGCTGGGCTAAGTCCGCAACGCTTTAGAGTCTGTTCGTCAATGAATGATAATGGTGAAACATTTGCCAAAGAAATTGTAGTTTTTGCACTTTTTAAAGTACATGATGGTTCCTATAAAATATATTATTATGTAATTTCTTTTTGATTTTAAGATTTAATGTACACATTTGTTTTATCAGCCATTAAAAAAAATAATCTGCCACTAATTGTGAAGTAATTCTTTGTTGGATATAAAATTTATCAAATTTTTTGATTCTTACAGGTTATCAAACACCAAAAAAAGAAAATTTTTTTTCAATTTTACTGATTTTTTTTAAATTTTCTGGTACGGGAAATTCAAATCTAATAATGTTTCTTACTATTTTTTTTGTTTTTGAAGTTTTTGACGTCATTTTCTCATCATCAAAGAAAAAAATTGGCTAAATTGGCGTGATTTTGTATACATATCATATACCACTAAAATCCTCGTGATTCATGGAGTCCGAATATGCATTTATTTTTTTCGGAATCCCTTACAGGACATTTTATGACCCTTTGTATGATAGTGCTTCTATATAAAAAATAGTGAAAATCCCCGCTTTCATTTCGTTTTGTAATTTTTGTCATTTTCCACTTTTGTCACGGAACATGACAAAACAAGCCAGACAAAAATGCTGTTTCAATCACCAATTATTTTTACCTGCTTTAAACATCTTTCCGAAACTTTAAATGCGCGTTTTAATGACTATCGAGTGAAATTCCACCAAAAAATACACCAATTTTATGCAAAACCGGTATTCGCCAAATATCCCAAAAAATTATCATTAAAGAAAAAAAAATTTTTTGGCGTCCGATAACCGGTAAGAAATAATTTTTTAGTGTATTCATTACTCGAGGACATAAAATGACGTCGGTATTGGGCATGATGAATGTTTCAGTAGTACTAGTTTTAATGATAGCGGGCGGCCGATGTGCCACTGCATTTGGTTCTGGATTACCAACGTCGGCAATAACAATACCATCAGAACATTTGGCGCGAACGTGTATACTAACGAGAGTCGATTTAGAGCTGAGCATACCACAATCGTGTGCAACAACCGTTAGCAAGTGCGACTCAGCATAGGAAGCGTTAAGTGGGTGAATTGTCGTTAATGCGCCTTGATCATCAATACAAAATGGACTTTCTGATAATGTGTTAGTAATTTCGTAGCGACAGATTTCTCCATACGGATGACCACAATCTCCATCGGTGGCATAAATACGAGCGATTTCTCCTACTTTATCTAAAAAATTAGAAGAAAGTTTAATTTTCATTTCTTTTAACTATGATTTATTCTAATTTACCTTCATCGACGTCAAATGAATACCAAGGGGCTTCAAATTGTGGAGCGTGATTATTCGTGTCTTTGATTGTAATTTTCATTGTCACTCTGAATTTTATGCAAATATTATATATCAACAAAATTCTATATTAGTAAGAATGAATGATTTAAAAAATTCTAACGGTTCGGAACGCGCAGTGTCGTCTGCACAACGCACTGCAATCAACTGTAAATGCCATTCACCCACGTGGCAATCAATTTGTGCATTAGGACGTAAGCGTATTTCTGCAGTTCCTTCTGTTTTATCCAGTATATGGCTTTCAAAGGGAAGCACATCATTAGCGCCATTCAAACGATTCAATTCATAGCGACAAATTGGACCTAAAAATTTTATTTTTAAAAATTAAATAAAAAGTTAAAAATTGAAAATAATTAACAAACCAGTTTCACGAAGAATTCGCAACTGTGGAGAAACCGTAACAATTCGTTCATCCTCACTAATTAATCCAATTAACTCTTCCGCGCCACTTAAGTCGATTATGGGTGCTAAAAAATTATAATTATATATTAAATAAGTTAATATAAATAATTTCTATTGATAAAAAATATTTATTAATAAAAATAATTGTATAATTAAATTACATCGATGAAAGTGTTTGAATCTGGATGCATCGCTGTATCCGATTATTAATAAAATTACGGCAAAATAAAAGCGCGCGCTGAAATAATCGCGCAGCCTCATTGTTTCCGCGTTTTTGGGAAACAGTTTGTATGCTTAGTGTGAAGCTGAAACAGAATTTTAGATTTATTTTATTTGAAATAAATTGTATATTATATAAGTAGCTAATTATCCGCATTGTTTTAAATTATCAAAGAAAGTAGATAAATCCAACAAAAATTAAATGATACAAAAAAGATGAATTAATTTAGAAAAGAAAATTTAAACAAATAAAATGATTAAAAAATGTATATAAAAAGGATATAGAAACAATTCTAGAAATTTATGTTTTTATTAAATCCTGTGATAAAACTGAATTTTAGATTTTGATAATGTATTTGGAAATATCAAAATCAAAAACTGAAAAAAAATTTTTCTCAATACTTTTCCAAATTTATTTTTACTTGAAAAACACGAAATTTGGTTATTTTGACAGAATAGACTCGCAAAGATATTTTTTCAATATAATATTTTTCCACATTTATTTAAACGAAGCAACGAAACGCAACACAGTTTCCAACAAAATTATTTTCCGACGATGAAATTCTTAAAGCACTCTTCATGAAGTCTACGCCGCATTTCTCGCACATCTTTCTTGCTCAGCCATCGCAAAGAGTACATCTCGGCACCGCATTTGCATCGATCATTTAGTGGTTGAGGCCATCGTACAACCGCTTCAGTGACACGCTTCGATCGCTTTGATTTCGGTTCGTTGGATTTGCGGCCAACTGGGGATGCAGGAACAGCATTCGATTGCAAGTAGAATGTCGTGACGTAACGTCGGAAAGCCAGAAAATCCATTGTTCCTTTCGAAAAACTGATTTCACGGTGCTCCTAATAAAACAATTGGGCGCAGCTTTACTGGGTCATTTTAAAAATAACTTTTAACTAAAAAATACATCACAATATTATATGTAATTTTTTTATGCAATTAAAATAACCGAATATCAAATGCATATAATAAAAAATAAAACTTAATTATGCATGTATGTGTGTCTAAATTCTAATTATCCCATAATTGTAAAAATTAAATTTTGTTTCCATGATCCTTACACGGATTAAATTTTTAATGTTATAAACACGCATGCTTATTTTATAAAAAAATAATACACGATATTTGAACGTAAATAATGCTTACGTCTAAAAATTATCACGCGCATGCGTCTCTGTAGTTGAAATTTTTATACACAATATAGCTAATAAGCAATAGTTAAAAAATGAGGCTTAACAATTTTAATAAGATTTTTTATTTATGTGATTGAAAAAACAGAAAAATTATTTAAAAGAACAAAGAAGTAAAATTTTTATGTGACATAAAAAGCAAATAATTTTGAAAAATCAATAAAACAAAAACTTATAAGATAATAAATAGTGTGAATGTGTGATTTCTTGTAAATTATAGACAAGAGAAAGAACGAACGGTTTAAATGCAAAAAACTACAGATATAACCGATGACAATAACAACCACAATACAAATAACGACGAAGTCATAAACGGTGCGTCTAGCTACGCAGTAAGTAGTAAGACGTGCTAGTGCATTAAAAGCCAGAAAAATGCATGTACTCATTGTTTCTTGGTTGTTGTTGAAGAAATTTGGCATGCTCCCCCTTTATTTTGTCTTTCTTTAAAGCTGCTCAGACAAGCAGAAAACTTAAGAAAACAAATGCCGTTGGCCTTATTAAACATGCACACAATTCGAATGAATAGAATGCCATTTCCGTAAGCCCATAACAAACTTTAGTAAATATCCATACTTAATTAGAGACATGCACACGTTTTCGTAACAAAAATACATGTGCTGAAGAAAGAAAAAGTGAGTATCGGCACCTTACACTATTATACATAGAAGTTTATACCTTCTGTGAGAACAATAATAATTGACTCGCGTTTTTGAACGGAAACGAATGAAATTTCAATGGTTTGATGATGAGTAAAAAAACAAAGGTTCTCGCTTAATTTATGCTGTTATTGTATAAAATTCGATAAAGGTTTCCAAAATATCTTAGCTAAAAATAAATAAAACAAATATAAATCAAGGCAGATAAAATGCACAACCATTTGCTCAAAAAATAGATCTAGCGTCTTTTAATAACCTCATATGTTGTTATTATCAAATAATATTTTTTAAATTTAAATTTTTTAAGGCTAACGAAGTTTTCAACATTTTCTCTAAGATGAAAAATTCTACATATATCTATGGCAAACAACTAACATAATAATAATAATAATAATAATAATAATAATAATAATAATAATAATAATAATAATAATAATAATAATAATAATAATAATAATAATAATAATAATAATAATAATAATAATAATAATAATAATAATAATAATAATAATAATAATAATAATAATAATAATAATAATAATAATAATAATAATAATAATAATAATAATAATAATAATAATAATAATAATAATAATAATAATAATAATAATAATAATAATAATAATAATAATAATAATAATAATAATAATAATAATAATAATAATAATAATAATAATAATAATAATAATAATAATAATAATAATAATAATAATAATAATAATAATAATAATAATAATAATAATAATAATAATAATAATAATAATAATAATAATAATAATAATAATAATAATAATAATAATAATAATAATAATAATAATAATAATAATAATAATAATAATAATAATAATAATAATAATAATAATAATAATAATAATAATAATAATAATAATAATAATAATAATAATAATAATAATAATAATAATAATAATAATAATAATAATAATAATAATAATAATAATAATAATAATAATAATAATAATAATAATAATAATAATAATAATAATAATAATAATAATAATAATAATAATAATAATAATAATAATAATAATAATAATAATAATAATAATAATAATAATAATAATAATAATAATAATAATAATAATAATAATAATAATAATAATAATAATAATAATAATAATAATAATAATAATAATAATAATAATAATAATAATAATAATAATAATAATAATAATAATAATAATAATAATAATAATAATAATAATAATAATAATAATAATAATAATAATAATAATAATAATAATAATAATAATAATAATAATAATAATAATAATAATAATAATAATAATAATAATAATAATAATAATAATAATAATAATAATAATAATAATAATAATAATAATAATAATAATAATAATAATAATAATAATAATAATAATAATAATAATAATAATAATAATAATAATAATAATAATAATAATAATAATAATAATAATAATAATAATAATAATAATAATAATAATAATAATAATAATAATAATAATAATAATAATAATAATAATAATATATAATAATAATAATAATAATAATAATAATAATAATAATAATAATAATAATAATAATAATAATAATAATAATAATAATAATAATAATAAATAATAATAATAATAATAATAATAATAATAATAATAATAATAATAATAATAATAATAATAATAATAATAATAATAATAATAATAATAATAATAATAATAATAATAATAATAATAATAATAATAATAATAATAATAATAATAATAATAATAATAATAATAATAATAATAATAATAATAATAATAATAATAATAATAATAATAATAATAATAATAATAATAATAATAATAATAATAATAATAATAATAATAATAATAATAATAATAATAATAATAATAATAATAATAATAATAATAATAATAATAATAATAATAATAATAATAATAATAATAATAATAATCAATTGTTAATTCATAGATCAATATATGCATATATAAATAATCACTGTTATGAATTATTTTGTGCGTAATAAATAAAATGTATAATGTATATATGATAACAAAAAATTGTCGCCGTTGTCGAAGAAACAGCGCAATCTGTCAAGAGGAATCAGACTCCATTTTTATTTCTCTATATATTACTCGTGTACATGTTTTTCTTCTTAAG
Organism: Bradynema listronoti; assembly: GCA_024678965.1. NCBI lineage: Eukaryota > Metazoa > Nematoda > Chromadorea > Rhabditida > Allantonematidae > Bradynema > Bradynema listronoti. Next base: position 1,489,482 of record JANLNO010000003.1, read on the forward strand.
CCTGCTTTCTTTATGTATAGGCATGAAGCGTGGGAGAATATTCAGTAATATACTAGCTTTTTCCACTTTTCCTAAATATGTATTTATTTCCATTTTTATCTTTCGTTTTTCATTTCCATGCGCTCGATGTAACCTAACACATGGTTGTCGTTTAATATAACCAAATGCATGTCTACAATGCCGAAAAATAAGCTGCATAAATCATATAAAGAACGGCAAAGAACCAATGTATGTGCTTAAGCATAGACGTGACGCTTATTTATGGCAATGTCTCGAGTTAAGTGCCCTAGCTAAAATAAAAAGATAAAAAAATGCACAAATAAAGTTGACGCGAGCGTATATTGATTTTTCTATCTTTTCTCGCAATATTTCAATTTGACTTTTTTTTTCTCTATTTTTTCACTTTTTTTATTGATAAGTAGAAAAGTAATAAAAAAATAATCAATAAAGAAGCTGCGCATTTGCACGAATAAAAAAAGAAATGATTATTTGGATATTAAAACATTCTACATTTATCTATTATAATAAAAATCAGCGTTCCATTGCTATATTAAATCCAATACAATACGATAATAATAAATAATAAATATATAAATGTATAAAAAAAGAATGAAATTAATTAATTAAAAGTGTTACCGTAATTATTAAAGTAAAAATGAATAAACGGTCATTCACAAAATCACTGGGAAAAAATGAATTGTGTGCTCCTTTGGTCTTTCTAAATTATTTCGAATTATTTTTTGTTTTTCAATTTCCATTTGCTTTTCTCAATGATTTCTTCGTTTCATTATTTTGTGATCGAACATTTTTGCGCATAATACATATTGCATAAATGATGCGATGAAATAAAAATTTGCAAATGATGAAATTTTCAATTATAAAAAACGCATAACATTTAAAACGCATTGCCGCGGCCTCGCTTTTTTTTCTCGTTTTTTTCGCGCAAATTTTCACATTTCATTTTTCTATTAATTTTTATTAACATATATTATAAATCTTATAATTATATATATTTCTAAGAAATGAAATTCATTAAAGACATGGATTTTTAATTTATAAAATAAAAAATAAAACGAGAAATATGATTAAGGTTTTTTATTTATTAATATAAATATTTTTTGATTTACTTTTTTAAATAAATTATGAAAATTTAATGTTAAACGCGAAATCATAAAAAAAATTTAATTTAACAAGTACGTATACACTTTGATAAAATGTTAGATTTTTGGTGTAAATAATAGAAAAATGAGAACATGAATGTTGATATAATTATTTTTTCGAAAAGTGTCTGCGCAAAAGATATCAAAGTCAGTGGTAAAAATTAGGACACAAATGTTGATATAATTATTTTTTCGAAAAATGTCAGTGCAAAAGATATCAAAGTCAGTGGTAAAATGTTAAAGATATTTGGTACACTTTATATTAATAAAAAAATTATACCCAAAATATGCTATCTATTTTAAAAATTATTCAATTCTATATTGAAATATTAAAAAAATATGTATAATGGATTATTTGTTAAAGGATTTGATAGTTTATAAAAAATATACTAATGAAATATACTAATGCTTTAAAAAATTAACTTGATTTAATAAAAACTATTTTTTAATCTTTAAAAGTTCTTAAAATTTAAAATTTAATAAACTTAAAATTTAATAATCTTAAAATTTAATAAACTTAAAAGAATATAAATATTTTGAGAACATGAGCATTTTAATTATATATGTCAATATTTTTATAAAAATAATAATATTTCATTTCATTTAAATATATAAAATACCTATCTGTCGCCATTAACGTTTTACTATTTCACAGTAATCCTAAAATCATCTTTCTCCAAAAATCATAATCTTTTCCACTTCCGCTTCCGTTTTAGTTTTTGAACAATTTTTCTACTAATTCAAACAATAAACTATTTAAGTATCAAATTGTTTCAAAATTTTTTATTTTTATTTAATAATAATAAACTCTTGTCTTTTATCAATTTTTTGTGTTATGCTACTCAAAGTAGGATTTTAGCGGGTTCGAAGTTTTTTTTAAATTTTAGCTTAAATTCACTATGAGCCATTGTTTGCGACATTATTAATATCACTTATTCATGAATTTAAATGAATTTTAATAGTTGGTTTTAAAAAAAGATTTAAATTTACATTAGAAATCTCTATATATCTATTTTTTAAATAGTTATATATTGAGCGCATGAAAATAGTTAGTAGTTAACAAAAATGCAATATGCAAAAAAATCAAACATAAAAAGTGCTTGAAAATGAAGAATTGCTTTTAATATAGTGAAATGAGCCAAAGATAAAATTTTTCGAAAACGTTAAAGCATTTTTTGTTAAGCATTTCTAATAAGATAATAACACATTTCATTATTGCTTTCTTTTGTGCGATTTAGGAGCATTTTAAATAGCAAAAGAATTCCATAAAGAGGTAAATGTTTTTAATTCCTTAAAATTTTCTAATAATGTATAAATAATATTCCTAATACATATGTGCTTTCTATTATAAAATAATGAATAGTTTTGAAGTATATCGAAATATAAAACTTTGTTAAAAATATACAAATGTATATATACAAATTTGTTTCTATCTTTTTACAATAATAAATATTAGATACATCAAAGAAAATAGGTAATTTTAAATAATAATAATATTATGATTAGGCAAACAAAAAACACAAAAGTTGAATTTTTTTATATGCCTACATCTTAAACCTTTATAAATTCTATCGATGCTTTCGACTTTTATCTTTAGTCGATACATAATTTTAAAATTTTATTTTGAATTATAAGTAAAAAATTTGTTTCTTCTTTTTGTCTACATCAATAAACTGACAAGTAATGTAAATTGAAAATAATGGAGTTACTGGAATAGCAATTGGTCATTTCTGATGGTCGAAATTTTGGAAAATTAATGTAATTTGCATTTTTAGCATTCTTTTTTTTCTTTATTAGCTTATTTTTCTTATTATTTATTTTTATATCAGCCGCTATTTATTTATTAATTTTTAACATATTTATATCTGGCTGCAATAAAAAAATTTTATTTCTATAAATGAAACTTGGCGGTTATAGAAAATGAACTTTTCCGAAAAGTTTATTTTATAACGTCTAATGCAAAATAAGCAAGGAATAATACAATAATTCTATTTTGCGGTTTTATCTGTTATCAGAATCGATCAATTTGACTTTTTTTAAACGTTACTTTTCATAAATATCTATTTTTTAACTTACGCCATTATAAAAAAAAATGTTTGAAATAAACTTCGAATGTGTTCATAAAAAATATTATATATATTGTGCATAATACATTAAAAAAACCGGCTTTTATGTGTTAAGGTTGCTAAAAAAGATTATCTTATGTTATGTTTATTTATGTTATGTTTATTTACACAATTTATGTTCATATTTAATGAAAGATTTTAAATTTTACTTTAACAAAATTTTTATTACCAAGTTTAATGTAAAAATGCCAAACAAATTTGGAAAGTTTTTAATTAAGAGCAAATTTGAAAATGATGAGGCATACCGACTTCATCTCAGTTCGTTTTTGTAACCGATTTCTAAATTTTTTATTTATTTATATAAAATATAAATTTACGTAATTAACATAATGCAAAATTTAAAATGCAAAAATTTGTACCTATACATGTATATTTTTTAATATAACTACACTCATTTTTTATTATTTTGCTCTTCAAGTTCAGTATTAGCATTCTGTTTGACTTGATTTTCGATTTCGATTTCATTTTCGATTTTATGTGCAAATCTACGTAACAAAAGTTTTTCCCAGAGCTGAGACGATGGAATTTTTGAATTCTGAATACATACATATTAGTTAGAGATTTTATATACACATATACGCAAATATTGTTATAATAATAAACCTCTGGAATTTTGCCATTGAGAGTCTTGCGACCATCACCCAAATAAGCTATTTTCTTAAGCGTATGTTTTTTTGCGAAAATGTTTAGCCAATCTTGCTGGTTAAGAGATGAATTTTGTCGTTTTATGCTCAGACTACTCGCGTTCCGTTTAATGGCACGACTCGGCAACATAGACATATCCGCTACGCGACAACCGTTATCACGTTTTGTACTTTCACGAGTCAATTGCGGTGATGAAAGTGACGAACGAAGAGAGGACTTTATGTTATTTTTAGTAATAATTCGCATAAATTTTGGGGAAGATTGATAATATTCAACCGGTGAATCACTGGGCAAATTAATGAAGCTGATCATTTTCCTAAAAATCAAAATATAATCAAATCGTACAAATTCTTATCTTAATATTGCGTAAGAAAATAATATATTTTTGGTAACAATAAAATTTTTATTATTTTTAATTTTGAAAATCAATTGAAAATTATACGCACGTTAACGGAATAAAAATAAGGTAAGAAAAACAACAGAAAATGCAAAAATTATTGTGCTTATCGTTTTAAATAGAAGCATTTTTAAGAAAAAAAATTCGAACTACATTCAAACAGAAATCAAAAATGTGAAAAAAACATTTTTTGAATTTTTTTCGATGAAACGAATGATTTTTTTGTGTAAGATAATGATTCATACAATTTTTTTCCACTTTTAAGCTTCATTTTTCTTTAGAATTAGAATTTTATGTGCATATATTTTATTTAACTTTTCCTCATTTTTATACTTTTATTATATTTTTTTAAATTTATGAGATTCAGGAAGAAATGATATAAAAAGTAATGACGTGTTTTAAAAAAATAAGAAGAGAAAAATTTTAATAAAATGCAGCTATTGAAAATATGTATGAAATAATATAAATTAAAAATAAGAATTAATTAAAAACATTCGAAATTTCGTTATCGCAGCATAACTTTAACTCTTTTAAAAAATAAAAATGCCAACATTGATTTGTTTTAAATATTTTATTAAGAAAAAATATTAATAAATATACATTTTTATACATGTTAAATTAAAAATATTCTTTTATATTTAATAAAAATAAAAATTTTTTAATACTTTATTTAATAATTTGTTCACAAAGTTAAATATAAAAGTTATAAACAGAAAAATTTGGAAAATTTTAAAAATTACCGACATTAATTTTTAATATTTTGATATCGTACGGTAAAATTGATAAATTTTAAAAAATAAAACTTTGAAAAATAAATAACATTTGGTGCAACTTGATTTGTTTGCCAACTTTTATGATCAATAAACATATTTGATCAATCTACGATTCCATATTTTAACGCAAACAGGTAAAAAAAAATTTTTGTACTAGTATTTATTTTAAAAATCTCAAAGCCATCATTTTCATTATGTATTATTTTTAACGTTTATAAGGCATTAGAAAAAGCTTTGAAGCAGTCCGCATTTGTACGTAGCATTTCCATTCAGCACGAATAGAAAGTAAAAGAATCAGAACCGTAAATGCGCACATAAAAATTGAAAGCGTGAAAGAATCGCTAGCGATGAGTACCACTAATACAAATATTTTGAATATTACTAAGATTACCTATAAATTAATCACAAAATGGCGATAAGAAAGTGCATATTTGTATTATTTAGTAACAAAATTATTAAAAAAACACACGCAAAAGAATAAATGCGGTAGAATTAATCCACATCGATTTGACATAATTCCGTAAAGTAAGATAAAAATTACAATCATCCAAGCCAACGTTATTCCCCAGATAAATAAAATAACATTTCTATTAACTTTATTTATATTGAAAATTTATTTAATATAAATAATTTGAAATAAAAACCTTGTAACTGCATGGCGAAATTGGTCAATGTTGAGAGAAGCCAAGAGACTATTTTCAATTAGTTGCACGCTGGCAAGCATTAATTGTGCAATTGCCAGCATGGATACTGGTGCTTTTGATATACTACTTTCTGATTGTAATTCGCAGTTGTTCAATCGGTCGTGCACAACTTTGTCTTGAAATTGTGAAATTTCTACGCTCATACTGTTTAATTTTCCGTATTATAATATATAAATGTCATTCATTTTATATTTACTATTGTTGAAAATTTACAAATTATTTATTAATCCTTTTTGTAAAAATAAAAGAAACGTTCACTCGCTTAAAAATTAATTAAGATAAATAATTAAGGAGAGGGTAGTTCAGTTGATTTCCATTCGGCACTGCCGTAAATGTATGCAAAAGGTAAAAGTGACGAAAAGTATAAAAGCAGTACGAAACCAACAAGAAATGGTGCACCGCTTACAATGCCGCCAATTATAATGCACAATGCTAGTGGCCAACTTGCAGCCTAGAAATTATTTAAATTTTAAGAATCAGAATTACAGGGTAACCATAAAATTATTGGAATCTGTATGTTTCATAACAACATTTTTAGTAAAAAAAATTTAAAAAAACTATGCCAAAGAAATTGAAGCGAATAAAAAATTAGCAATATGGTATTAGATTTAATGATTTAGCAAATATCGCTTTCATTTTAAACATTCGAATGGAAAAAATAAACAAAATAATTTTTTTCGAAAAGTTGCAACACAAAGATTAAATTGCGGCATAATTAATGATTTTTTAACACATACAGATGAATTTAACAAAAGTTTAATTTAAAAAATTATTACCAACGCGACAACATGATGTTTGACGATGCCAGGGCGATTGAAATGTAGGCCGACAAAAACGGAAAATAATGAGAGAATTAATAGAAAAATGAGAATCATCAACATTGCGCATGTCCACCTAAAACAATTTTTAAAAAACTCATCAAGATTTAATAATTTTTTATCCGTCTTTTCCTTAAAATTATCATCTTAACTAACTTTTTATTAAAATTAAATAATAAAATATTTATTTTATGATAAATTGCCATTAATCATTTTATTTAAACATTTTATAAATCAAAATATTTTACATTGGTGTGTAATATTGTCGTAAAGCATAACCAACACCTTCCGTCCATCCATGTACCACTAAAATGCTTTTGAATTATAAAATAAATTTTTTTAAATTAGGTAATTTTTTATAAAAATACATATGTATTAAAGACTTTATTTTAAATTAAAACAAAAAAAATCAATAGCAGTGCTGGGACTTGACTCTTTAAACGACTCTGACTTCTTAAACGACTCCGGGTCGCTGAGTCATTTAGACGTCATGGTTATTCTTAATGACTTCTAAATAATCTGAATGACTCTTAAATTCAATAAAAAGAATCGTCTAATCATTTTACATTCTAAATGACTCCGAGTCAAGTGGGAATCAAGTCACAGCACTGGTTAGAGATGACCAAATTTGAAAATTTTTAAAGCCTGGAAATTTATCGGCTGTGTAAATCTCTACTATGCACATTTTTATATGTATTTCAATTAAAATACTCACTGGCTACAGCTGTTTCACCTGTAATGAGCAATACCATTTCGCCAGCCAAAACTACCTATATAATTTTTTATTTAAATGTACTAATGTGATTATACAATATAAATTTATAAAGAAATAATTTGTATTTTAAAAAGAGCACATATGTATGTGATTTTGACCAAAAATTTACCTGATAATCTATTGGCATTTGATTTTTAAAAAATAAGGCTTAAAAAATTTTTTGAGCTTGAAACGTTTAAAATCTATAAAATGATAATAAAATTTATTAGTGATATTAATTTTAAAAAATGGAAAAAAACTTTGAACTGCTTTAAAGTTAGTAAAACAAGATCTATATCGACAAATTTGATATTAAAAAAGAGATAAACTCTCAAGAATCGAATTTAAAAAATTTTGAAAATCGGCTGAAAAATTAAAAAGTTATGACAAAAAACAAATCCCGGCACTAGGATGCCACACTCTGTATTTATTTTTGTGCTATTTTTTTGCATTTTACTTTTTCACTGCGCGCCTTTGTTAAAGTTTTACTAACTGACCACCAGTCAATATCTTTTTAGCAGATAATAAAATACTATTTTTACTTACGCATTAATGGTGACCATTGCATCGGCCAGCGGGCTATTCTGGTGTCATGGTAACGCATATTTATAGCTTCAATTATTTTTATTCATAAAATTTCTTTCTTTTTTTCTCCATCATGTTAGAATTATGTTAGATTTAAAAATGAGTCATTATGGAATTTAGATATATCGATTTCGAAAAATATTTTTACTAGGAGTGTATTTTGTTTATTACCAAGCATATCAATATTAGTAATGCAAATTTTATGAAGGCGGTTTACATATACAATATGGATTGTCAGCCAAAGTTTTAAACTTTTTTTATTGAGGCTTAGTTATTGAAATAAAAGTTAAATTTATTGCAAAAAGTCTTTATTCGCAAAGTATGAAATTTTAGTGGAAACCAAATTGAAAAATTAAAGCCAATTTATTTAATTTTACAATTTTAAGCCTCGGAAAAAGTAGGTAATCAAAAAGTTCAAACGCTTACCAAGTTAAAATATCCAAATAAATATCGACAAGTTTTGTAGCAAACAAAATGATAAATTCTTGAAAATGCAATTACGTAAAAAAGAATTTTTAATCGGTTGAAAATTTAAAAAAAACGAAAATTGTGCCACTTTATTTATTTATTAAAAATTATATAAAGGGTGGCCCAAATTAGCGGCGAGATTTGTTTTTGTTATAAATTTTTTACTTTTCAACCAAATTGTAAAATTCTTTTCGATTCCCTAGACTTTAGGATCTTATTTGACACCAAACTTGTCGATATTTCGAATTTACTAATCATTTAAACTTTTTTGCCACTTTTTTAAAGGTCAAAAATGTGCAAAATTGACGTTAAATTGGCGTAATTTTTTAATTTCTTTTCGATAATTTTTTATTTGATAGCTTAAATAATACTTTCCAAAACGTTACCTTCATTTTCAACTAAAAGTCAAAATAGTCCAAAATCGACTTAATGCTTAAAATGAGTTGATCCTTATACAACCCACTTCGAATAAATGTCTTATTTTTTTAAAAAATGACAAAAGTTTAAATGATTAGAAAATTCGCAAATCGAAACCAATATCAAAGAACGCATGCCATTCAATATAGAAAATTGCAGGTTGGCCCAAAAGTTTTGATAGATTTTTTTTATACGTCAATAAAATTTTTTTATTATCATTGGTATGTACGACGAATATATGGTTTGAAAGCCCGTTTTCTTGCAAACATTTTGATATATAAAAGTTCGATTTAGTTTAAAGGACGCGTGTCGTTCAATACAGAAAATTGCAGGTTGGCCCAAAAGTTTTGATACACCTGTATTTATACGTCAATAAAATTTTTTTATTATCATTGTGGAGATGACGAGCGATAGTATTTTTTGAAGAGTGAAAGTCGACGGCCAATTTACGCGTGGTCTGTGTTGAATCCGATTCGATGGAACGGAGCAGTGCCCGTTTATCAATAGTCGAGGTCGTCCGGAACGTGCCTTGTCTTTTCGATGTGTATTGCCAGAACGAAATTTCGCGAACCAGCGGTGCCATGTGATATATGTAGTTGTCTTCTTGCCCAATGTAGCGCAAATGTTTCGAGCTGCCTCGGCTGCATTGTGTCCCTGCTTGAACTCGTGAAACATGAGCATGCGGATTTCCTGACGATTTTTTAATATAATGAGCTTCCTTTAAAAAACCTATAACTTTACAATAAATTAAACTAAACCGAACTTTTATATACCAAAATGATTGCAAGAAAACGGGCTTTCAAACCATATATCCATCATACATAACAATAATAATAAAAAATTTTATTGACGCATAAATACAGGTGTATCAAAACTTTTGGGCCAACCTGCAATTTTCTATATTGAATGGCATGCTTCCTTCAACAAGCCTGATGTCAAATAAAATCTTAAAGTCTTAGGAATTAAATGCAAAAAGAATTTTACAATTTGGTTGAAAAGTAAAAAAGTTATAACAAAAACAAATCCCGCCGCCAATTTGGGCCACCCTGTATATGATTATTAACAGCGTTAAAAAAATCTAGCAATTTTTCTTATTAATTTAACAAATCAACAAGAAAAATAATAAAAAATATGTATAAAAGATAAATTACATAATAATTCTTCTTTCCATTTGCAAACCAGTAATTCCTTACTTAAAAATTCATTTTAGATACATCATTTACAAAAGTTAACTGAAAATTGTAGCTATTTTTCAAAAAATAAATGTGATCGATGGATTAAAAAATTTTTAAGATTCAAAAGGCAAAATACCTTTTATAATCCTGAGTACAAATAATAATCCTGAGTACAAATATATTTTTCATAATCGTATTTTTAGCGTAATACATTTAAAAGGCATCAAAAATATCACAGAAAAATTCAAATTCTTTGATAACATTTAAACTCGAGGTAAAGTGCACTTATTGTGATTGACTGCAAGAATAATGCACCCAATACAGTTGTAAATGCAGTTGGTTCATCTATACCATAACCATATCTAATAGGCGGCCGACTACTGCGCAATGGCGGAAGCCAATCAATAAATAACCTTATTGTATGAACTGTTTCAAAAACGAATAGCACCAACTAAATGTATTTTTTTACATATACATAGTTTTTAAATTTTAAATTTGTTTTCAAATTTGTGCAGAGTGGCCCAATTTCGTCCCCTCTTTTGTTTTGTTAATAACTTTTTTATTTTGTAACAGATTTCCAAAATTCTTTTTGCATTCGATTCCAAAGGCTTTATCATTTTGTTTGATAATAGACTTGTCAATATTGGTTTCGATTTATGAATTTGCTAATCATTTAAACTTTTCTGCTATTTTTTCCAAAGGTCAAAAATGTGTAAAATATTTTTAAAAAAATTGATTTTCACGAATTTTTTAGCTTAAATAATGCCTTTTGGGACGAATTTTACCTCCATTTTCAACTAAAAAGTCAAAATAGTCCAAAATAAGCTTAATACTTAGGATGAATTAATCCTTATGCCACCCACTCAAATGATTAGCAAATTCGTAATTCGAAACCAATATTGACATGTTTGGCGTCAAATAAAATGGTAAAACCTTAGAAATCAAATGCAAAAAGAATTTACAATTTGGTTAAAAAGTAAAAAAGTTATTAACAAAATAAAAAGGGGGGACGGAATTGGGCCGCTCAGTATTTAATTTTTTATTCCTATTTTCAATAATAGGTATTTACTTTTTTATATTTAAACAATATTTTAGATACCGTAATTCCAATCAAGGGTAGAAGCATATTGGACTTTTGTGAATTTAAGCCAAACATTGCACAAATAGCGGATAATACAAGCCCGAAACACAGTGCGCAAATCATTACCATTGTTGAGCTAAACAATTTAAAATTATGGATAGGTAAATATAATTTTATTAAAAATCGTTATAAATTCTAATATAAATAGATTCTAATAGAAATAATTTGCATTGATAAAAAAATGAATGGAAAAACCTTGGTTTTTGTGGAATACCATCTCTGGAAATAGATTGCGCCTGGGCGGCAACAATAGCCACAGACGCGATTAATGCTGCGGCCGCAAGAACTAGTTGTAACAACACGACCGTCCATGTTGCCGAACGCACCGAGACCATAACCTTATTCTTTTAAAAGCTGTACTTTAGTCATTCTCTCGCGGCAGTTCATATACATTGATTTCCTAAAAAACTACAAAATTTTAGCAAATTGTTAAATTTGGTAGACAAACAATCATTTTTTATAACAATAAAAAAATTTAACAAAAAAAAACAATTAAAATAAAAAAATAATCAATTTAAATTTAGTGCCGGCCAAAATGCCCCGGATCACCTTTTTTGAAAAAAAGAATTTTTCATAAATTCTTGAGACTGAATGGATTTTCATGATTAAAAATATGTTGGATAGATAAAATAGTCTTCAATTGAATACTTTTTATTAGAACTCCCTAACTATTAAAATAAAATTTTCATGGCAATTTTAATTCCTCGCCCTTTTTTGACACCGACAAAATGCCCCGGATCACTTTAGTTTAAGAGCCCAAATTGTAAAATTAACTATTTTTTTATAAGAGAATTTTTAAAATTTATTGTCTACAAAATTCTAAGTGTTTTGGACTTCTTTATAAAATAGTTTTCATTAAGAAAAATCGACTCAGGGAGAGGTTCAGCTCCAAGAAATTGAGGAGCTATTGGGCTTAAAATACATTATTTACGTTAATTTTACCTTGTTTTTACTCCAATATGGTTTTTATATTAGGAATAATTAAGGAAATCCGAATACTAGATTTTATAGAGCTCGAAAAGCTCTATCGATAGGCATAAGATTTAATACTTTTCGTTAATGTGTTATTGTGTAAAAATACTTTTAAGCTTTTCTAAAAATTCTCAATATTGATTATAAAAGACTATTTTCGACTAAAAATGAGGCAAAATCGGCTATTTTGAACAGGGTTTAAAATTGAATTTCCTTTTAGATCAATATTCAATTTACATCAAAATTTACCCATTCATACAGCTTTTCGAGCTCTATAAAATCTAGTATTCAGAATTCCCTAATTATTCCTAATATAAAAGCTGTAGTAGGCCAAAAACAGGATAAATTTAAAGTAAATAAGATATTTTAAGCTAATACACTGCTTCACAAAATTATAACCTCACCCAAACTTTTTTTTATAACTCGTGAAAATAAATATTGTCTCAAATTTTAACCAAATATGTGTTTTTAAATTAAAAACAATGTCCTAAAAAAGTTTTTGATTTTGGATGTAAAAAACGAAAATACTGCAATTTGGGGTGAGGACTATGGATGCCCTATGGGATCCCCGAAACGCGGGTGTTCCCTTCTCGTCAGCACGCCGTATAGTTGTGGCTACTCGATAAGGTCGTGTTAAATTTTCACCTCCACAATAGTATAACCGCACCTACAATAACTTCGTTTTATTAGGACCAACAATAAAAAATTTGATAACAAACATTTGATTGATAATTTAGAATTATTTTACATCTAAAAATTATTTAACGGGATCCTAATCTATTTTTAGCCTCATCTTGGGACTTGACTTAAGGTAAGTGACCTTAATTTTAAAAAATTAATTTAAATTAAGATCACTTGCATATCATACAGCACAAAATTTAATATCATTATTCAAAGATTTAACGGTAGGAATTTTGGGATACTCTATCTATTATAAATCTAAATTAACGTAATTTTTACACTATTTTGTAATTACCTTATCTCTTAAATTAGGAACATTTTTAAAATTTCGAATACTACGTTTTGTAGTGCTCGAAAAGTTGTATATTTTTAAGATCTTTCCATTTGTTAAGCTAGAATAATGCTTGAAGTTTAACTAAAAATTCAGAAAATTGCTAAAAAATTAACCAATTTTTAATAAAAAATGAGGCTAAATTGTAAATGTAAGTTTGAAATTGTAAGTTTGAAATTGAATTTTTCTTTAATTAAATGTTCAATTGGCATAAAAATTTAAATAGATACAAATTTTCGAGCACTACAAAACGTAGTATTCAAAATTTTTAAAATGTTCCTAATTAAAGAGATGCGGTAATTACAAGATAGTGTAAAAATTACATCAATTTAGATTTATTTAAATACACTCCTGCCCAAAATGATAGCCGAATTTGAAAATATAGCACAACTCGAGTTTTAATTGGCCGTTTTTTATAAAATTTTGCACGAACATGCCTTTCTCGATTATAAATCATAATCTTAAAACAATTTTACAATTTTCGAAATTTTACCCGCCTGTTTTACTGTATTTACTGTATTTTGAATTTGTATCTGTGCTCAAAATGATAGCCGAGTTTTATATTTTCGTTAGTTCCTAGGCATTTAATGAGTTTTATGTGATTTTTTTGTCATTTTTGAGCTTTATCAATGTTTTGCTTTATATTTGTAGTTATGGGCAGAGGAAAAGCGCTCACCGAATTTGAAAAAAGGCAAATTGTCGCACTGCACGCTGAAAACTGGAGTTATCATCGAATAGCAGCGCATGTCGGGCGTTCGGACAAAGTTGTGTGCAATTTTTTGTCGGATCCGGCTTCTTATGGAACTGCAAAATCAAGTGGTCGCCCTAAGTCCACTAACGCACGACAACGACGACGAATAATTGCGGCTGCATCGAACTCGACTGTCACCTCTGCTCAGATTGTGTCTGATTTGAGTCTCGGATGCAGTCCGCAAACTGTTCGCCGTGTTCTACATGAGAGTAAAGTTATCGTGCGCTCTAAAATGATTAAGTGTCCGTGTCTAACTAATGCCCACAAGGTTGCTCGCCTTCAGTTTGCAGAAGAAAAGCTTGTGCAGCAAATCGACTGGTCAAAGGTTATTTTGCCGAGGTATGAAGTATGCCAGTGAACTAATTTAACGTTTATAGATTGTCTAATCCGATGAGAAAAAGTTCAATCTTGATGGGCCGGACGGTTTCTCGGGCTACTGGCATGATTTACGTAAGGAGCCCATCTACTTCTCAAAGCGCAACTTTGGAGGTGGCACGCTGATGGTCTGGGGAGCTTTCGAAGCTTCTGGTACTCTTCCTCTTGAGCAAAATGAACAGCGAAGAGTATCAGCACGTGCACATTTGACGCCGTTCTGGCAAGAAGACTATCTCTTCATGCAAGACAATGTTGTAAAAGCTAAAGGAGGGCCTATTAAATATTAAATGTTAATGTTATAATGTTATTTGTAAATTTTTTTATTCATAAAGCGTTAATTTTGAAGGTTCGGCTATCATTTTGAGCACAGATACAAATTCAAAATACAGTAAATACAGTAAAACAGGCGGGTAAAATTTCGAAAATTGTAAAATTGTTTTAATTTATAATCGAGAAAGGCATGTTCGTGCAAAATTTTATAAAAAACGGCCAATTAAAACTCGAGTTGTGCTATATTTTCAAATTCGGCTATCATTTTGGGCAGGAGTGTACAGTGATTTTCCTACTATATTTTCCTACTATATTCCTATTATATTCAGATTAAATCTTTGAATAATGATACTAAATTTTGTGCCGTATGATATGTAAGTAATTTTAATTTAATGTATTTTACTAATCTCTTATTAGTAAAATACAGTGAAAAATACAAAATTAAGTAAACTTACCGTAAGCCAAGTCTCAAGATGAGGCTAAAAATAGATTAGAATCTCGTTAAAAAACTTTTTTAGACATAAAAATGATTACAAATTATTAATCAAATGTTTATTATTAAACTTGTTATTGTTGGTCCTGAAGTTATTTTAAGTGCAGTTATACTTTTGTGGAGGTAAAAATTTAACAAATTACAGTATTTTCACGTTTTTTACGCCGAATTTTTACGTCGTTTTTTACGTCGAATTTTAACAAAATCAAAAACTTTTTTAGGAAATCTAAAAACACATATTGGGTAAAATTTGAGACAAAATGGTATTTTTTTAACAAGTTAAAAAAAAAAGTTTGGGAACGGTTATAATTTTGTGAAGCAGCGTAGCTCCTTAATTTCTTGAAGCTCCCTGAGTCGATTTTTCTTAATGAAAACTATTTTTTAAAGAAGTCTAAAACACATAGAATTTTGTAGACAATAAATTTTAAAAATTCTCTTATGAAAAAATAGTTAATTTTACAATTTAGTTAAAGTGATCCGATGCATTTTGTCCGCGTCAAAAAAGGGGCGAGGGATTAAAATTGCCATGAAAATTTTATTTTAATAGTTAGGGAGTTCTGATAAAAAAAGCATTCTATTGAGGACTATTTTATCTATCCAACACATTTTAAATCATGAAAATCCATTTAGCCTCAAGGATTTTATGACAATTTTTTTTTTCAAAAAAGGTGATCCGGGGCATTTTGGCCGTTACTGTATATGAGTTGAAAAAATTAATTAATAATTATTATTCTATGCATATAAAAAAATACAATAATTTAAAATTATTATAAGGAATTAAAACAAACATTATTAAAGCAAATAATCACCAAATATTAATCAAACGGTTGAGTAATACGAATCTACAGCTTAAACAGGTTTATACCAGATTTTTACAGTGTGTTCCAAAAGTTAAAGGCAGTCACATTTTTTATGATATCTTGACTATACATAGACTATTCGATCTGAAATTTCAGTGTTAGCTGCTCCTTATGATATCCAAACGAATTTTTTTTATACCGAAATTTTTTTATTGATCCAATTACGGTAAAAAAAATTGTAGCAAAATTTCCGCTTTTTTACAGTACAAAGTTTAGTACCATTATTTAAAGATTTAAGTTGAATACAGTAGGATTTTAGGATACTGTAACTTTTATAAAATTTTAATTAACATATTATTACACTGTTTTGTAATTAGAGCCTCTCTTAAATTAAGAATATTTTAAAAATTTCGAATACTACATTTTGTAGTGCTCGAAAAGTTGTATCGATATGTGCATTTTCAATATCTTTCGTTTATTTGTTAAGCTAGAATAATGCTTAAAGTTTATCTAAAAATTTAGAAAATTCAGAAAATTGCCCAAAATTGACAATTTTTTATGAAAAATGGGGCTAAATTGCAAATAAATTGCAAATGTTGAGTAAGTTGGAAATTGAATTTTTTTTCAATTAAATATTCAATTGCCATAAAAATGCACATATCGATACAACTTTTCGAGCACTACAAAACCTAGTATTCGAAATTTTTAAAATGTTCTTAATTTAAGCGAGGCCTTAATTATAAAACAGTGTAAAATAGGTTAATAGTATCCCAAAAACCTACTGTACTCAACTTAAATCTTTGAATAATGGTACTAAATTTTCTGCTGTATGGTATTTAAATGATTTCAACTTCAAATATCAATTATAACGATAATAGCAACAAAACAAATTTTTGCCTTTACCTTTTTGAAACGCTTAAAAAAGTGGAAATTTCACTAAAAATGCTTTAAAAAATTTTATAGTAATTGGATCAATAATAAAAAAATTTCGAGCACGCTTGGGTATCATAAAAAGCAGCTAACACTAAAATTTTAGATCGAAAAGCCTATATATAGTCAATATTTCATGAAAAATGTGACTGCCATTAACTTTTTAAAACACACTGTATTCCTCAAATTTAAATTTTTTTTTGACATTGCATAATTATATAGCAACTCAATATATAATTCTTACGCATATTTATAAATTATATTTGGTAAATTTTTAAAAAGTTAATTATTAACATTAATTTTAATTAATCACAAAAACTTAAAAATTATTTGCATATAACAATGAGAAAATTAAGAAATTGAAATATATTAATACAAAATTGCGTGCGAAATTCTCACCCATATAAATTTCAAAAGCATGCTTAAAAAATGTCTTTCAGGAATTTTGGAAAAATCAAAGAACATTTAGAAGGAATTAGAAATATAATTAAAAATATCGTGCCGATTTTATTATTTTAAATTTTATAAATTTATTGGAGCCAATTATTATAATGTCATTGAATAAATTTTAAAACGAAATATAACCAGCTGTTATTGCATACATACATAATAATGATGGGCCGAACCGGCTCGGCTCGGCATGATTTTTGTGGAGTCGGCTTGACAAAACTGAGCCATTTTCACACCAAAATTAGCGCAAGTTTCTCTCTTGAAATTTTTTAAAATATATTTTTTAATTGCTCATACATATAGGTAATACAAATTGTATCATCAAATAATAATCATCAAATCATAAGTTTAACCAATAATTAATTGTTAAGTGTTATTTGTCATTGATTTATAAATGTTTTTGTCTAAAATAAACTAATAAATAATTATTTGATACCCGAGTTTCATAAAAAATTGTAAAACGGATATAAAATTTTACAATTTTTACATGTATTAAAAAAAATATTTACCTAAATTTCTATTATGTATTATAATTATTTAACATCATAATCATTTAATATTTTTATCAGAATTATAAAAATATTTATATAATTTATAGAATTAAAAATTTAAAGAAAGCAAATAGTTTAAATGAAATAGAATTTAATTAAGAACTCTTTCTTATAAAGGATTAGCTATATGAGGTATATCAAATGAGAATGAAATCTAATTTTTTAAGCAACAGTAGCATTAAAATTTTTTGGGTGATAAATTTTTATGTACAATATTGTAATCTATCATCCGTGTGATGTTGAAAGTACTTGTATAGCAGGGATATGAAATTCCGATTTCCATTTTCTGATTTCTGAAATTTTTAAGCGCTTTTTTCCAATTTTTCAATTTTCTTCAAAATTTCGATTTCGGTTTTCCTAAATTTTAAAATCATTTTCGATGCACACCTGGTTTGTATATATGAAACTTAAGGATATGAGTTAAAGTTTGCAAAATCTCTTATAATAGTAATTTCTTTTAAAATATTTGTGTTATTTTCCAAAGTATGAATTGGGAATGAAATTCTTAAACTAAATGGCCTAATAAAATACAAACTTTTTTGTATAAACAAATCTTTTTTGTTTCATGTTTGTAGGCAAAAATTTTTTAACACACAGTTGAAAGAATTTGTGTATGAAATAAATTAACTAATAAAACAAGTATCAACATAGTTAAGAAAATCACTACCACTTGCTACAAATTTGCATTTCGGCTAATTCCAAAAATTTAGAAAATAATTTTTAATACAAGATAAACAATTTTCTATTATTTTCATGTGCAGCGTATCTCATAAAAACACATATAAAAATGTTTAACGCATTATGAAATACATTTATAGTCGTTTTCATATAATATTTTTGTTATGATTTTATAGCATTTTCATGGTTCTACGTCTATTGTGTTCCAAGATATTTAATTTAGAATACTGAATAACCGAGAAATTGTAAGAACGGTTTTACGGAAACAATTTTTACAAGGTTATAAAATCATTCTCCCTTCTCGGACAGTTAACCAAATAATCAAATGTCCAGTCGTTATGCAATATTGGGAATGTTAATGACGATGATTCGATACTAGATAAAGATCAAACATTTTGTTCATTCCGCGAGCATTTGTGTATGAAATTTCATTATCCTATTCAAACTGCTTGAAAAAATGTTCTTAAATTGTTTGTTTACTCTATATTCCAAATCGTATATCCCGGGACACAATAGACAATAGACGTAGAACCGTAAAATAAAAACATACGGAAGTCCATAACAAGAGCTATCCAACAATTAGTATGTATAAGCATCGAACAAAATTAAATTAATTTTTTAAGTATCCGGAAAAACGGCAGATAGAACGACTCAATATATTAGGATATTTTTGTTAAATAATTTTTATTAAGCTAGATTCCCGGATGATCTGCCTAGTAGATGGTATCATTTTAGCTCCTTTGGAATTAAGTACCTGCCTATATGATCACTTAAAATATATGATCACTTAAAACTAATAACAAAAAATATGCCACTTTGAGAGAGCATAAAAATGCAACAAAACCATTATAAAATTATTTTATAAAACGGCTTTGAGTTAATTTTTAATGCGTCAAACATTTTCATATAAATTATAAAAAATATATAGTATTTTATTTTTTAGACATACTATATATGAATGCAAATTTATTTGCATGCAACAGAAAAGCAAAAGTCGGCAAAGCGCCTATCAAGAAGAAAAATTTGTTTCCAATAAAATGCATTGTTTTGCATTTTAATGATGTAAATGCCACGATATGTAAATGTCTCTTGGGAGGAACAAAAAAACGACTCACGTAATGTATGCGAGTAATAAACAAATTCTTAGACATTTGTAAACTGAATTATGTACATATATGTACATAATTATAATTAAAAACTAATAATTTTAAAGACCACATATGTTCATAATACATTCTTTTAAAAGATGGATGCTATACTATTCAGCTAGTATACTAGCTAGAAAATTACCTTTTTTGTTTTTCGCATTAAAATTTTGTTCGGACTAAATTACATGCTTTTTATTTTTTACCTGCTACATCGCACTATCTTTCGTTTACTTACTCCCACTCTTTATCCTACATACTTTCGTAAATTTGTCATAGAACAATACAAGAAAAGAACTAGGTGCGCGAGTGCCCTTCAGACACGTTCATATTTGTTTTTTGTTTTGTTCATCTCCCAACTTTTTTTTGCTTATTTTTTACTCTAATGACTTTTTTCGTCTAAGTAAACGTTAACAAAATATGCACAATTTTTCGAAATATCAAATAATGCGATGTATGCAAAAAATTCACAACTACTCATTTTTGACTACCACAAATTTTCATTTTTCTCTTTAAACAAGAAGCGATTTTTGTTTAAAATTTATTATGTTTTAAATGTATGAAATAGTAAAATATAAAAGAATATTAATTATGAATTTATCAAGTCGTTTTATAAAATAATTTGCTACTGGTTTTGTTGCATTTTTATGCTCTCTCAAAGTGGCATATTTTTTGTTATTAATTTTAAGTGATCATATATTTTACAGTAATAATAGGCAGGTAATTAATTTTTATTCCAACACATGCGTAGAATTAGAATATTCTTTAAAAATTATTCTTGATCAAATAAAAAATTATATTGTAACATACAACTTTTTTATATTTACTTTTAATTATATACCTTTTTCTTTATCAAAATTAATTAAAAAAGTTGCTGCAAAAATGAAAAAGACATTTTAAAATTTCAGAGCGCATTATTCGATACAAAAAAAGTTCAAGGACTATCATGATTACTTTTAATTTGTGTTAGAACAATTCTAATGTTTACCTATATGTTGTAGTTAAGATTGAACTTTTGTCAAAATTGGTCAAAACTAAAATTGGCTGGCCAAGATTGATTTTGATATCGAAAATGATTTTAAAATTATCAACTGGGAAATTAAAATTTGAAAATAGAACTTTTTTAAGAAATGTCAATGCAATGGGTTGGTAAAAATTTCGAAATTGTCTATTTTTAAGGAATTAATAGTAGGGAAAATGGCTAAACGCTCGAGAATTAAATTTAAGGAGGCTGGTAGAAAAACCTGCACAATTTGTTCAATTTTAGGTTATCAATTAGTATGACAAGCAGGCTTTCTAAAATTTAAATTGAACTTTGGCATGAGATGTTCAGGTGATACAATTTTAAAAATTTAAAAGATAATGAGTGCAATTTAATAACATTTGGCAGTTTTCTATGTTTATACTTTTCATACTATCGTTCAAATGGACAAACATCATAAATTTGGCAGCTTTATTTATAATATAATGTGAATTCATATTATGGAGTTTGAAGCATTGAACTGAAAATATGTTTCAGACTAGAATAAAACGAATTTTTCAACGTTTTGTTTAAAAATTCTAACAATTATAAAACATTTTTAAACTTTGCTAATAAGTGCTTCTTAATTCAATTTAAAGTTGAAAATTCAATTATTCAATTAAAATAATAAAAAATGATTAAAAAGATAATATATGTATTTTTCGATAGCTCTTTAAAAAACCAGAACATTTGAAAGAATAATTTCGATCGAGGTATTAATTTATAAAAAAAAAGAATTTTTTGGGGTGAAATGACAATTAAAAAAGTAGATGCGCAACATTACAAGTTATTGTACCAGAGATTACACGGGATTTTCTTTTTCCGATAGGAAAATTATCATTATTTAATTTTTAAAAATTTAATTTTGGTTACAATTTAATCGAATTTTAAGTACTCAAATTTTAATATTTTAATTTCTATAGAATTGATTTCTCGTTTTTAAATTCGATATTTTATCAATTTTTTCTGTCTAAAAAGTGACAAATCCAAGAATAGTTTCTCGACATCTCTGATAATCGAAATTAGATAATAATTTCAATGATAAAAAATATTGTTAATTTTTTAGTAGATAAATAAAAAGATAAAATAATCTATTATATAAAATTTACAAGCCAAAATAAAAATGTGCAATTCTGTTAATCTATATTAACGTTTTCGATTATTAAAAATTCACAAGAAAGTAAGTTAGAAAAAATTCACGCAATTTTTTAAAAAATCCAAGAAAGCTTCTTTCCTTAAAAAATCATTACTTTTTCTTTACAACTTATTCAATTGTTAATAGTCATCAGTTGTTAACGAAATCTAAGACATATTAACGTATACTGTTTAAAAAGAAATTTTATATTTATACTTTTAAAAGGACAATATATTTTAATTTTGAGTGACGTTATAAAGCTAACAGAAATATAATTACATGTTTATATTTATATTAGAGATATAGAAAGACCAATTTAACGTGTAAAAGAATATCGTACATAATAAAATATTAAAGCATGTGTAAAATTATTAAAATTATCGTACTTATTTTTCAAGACACGTCAGTGCTTTCTGAATGCTCGTGTTCGCTAGTAGTGGTGCCAGAACGGCGTTTTAACAGCCCCAAGCGAACACTTTCGGGCAGCGGCTCATCTAATGTGAATACTTCGTCCTGATTCAACTCAAGTAAATCAGCATTTGTAGATTCCCGATGATTATTAACATTCTCATCCCTAGTTTGGTTACATTTATCATTCACATTTATAATGCTGGGTGAAGAAATGGAGATTCCACAACGTGACTTTAATGGACCATCCAAGCGTACAAAATATTTTCGTACAGGAGATTTACCGCGATAATATCCATCATACATCACACCATCATGCCATTGAACGTAAACCTTAAAATGTATCGCTAGAAAAGACAATAAAAAAGATTCTAAAAAATGGAGGCAAGTAACAAATTATAAATTAAACCAATTTGCCATACAATATTAGCTATGCTTGAAAATTGTTTAAGATAATAAATAACACAATTTATAAATAAGTAATATAGTAAAAAAAAACCGACTAGTGATCCAGGTAAATGGCTTCCATTTCTGCATCCAAACAATTGGCATTCGCAGCGACGTATATCACAAGGAAAGAGATCCGTGCTTATCGAGCCATCCAAAAAGTCCACAGTGCAATAGAGGCTTTCGGATGTTTTTGCAACACGACCTTTGCCGACAAGCAAACTGGAATTGGCTTTATCATCATTGTCCTCGTTATGTGTGATAATTTCATTTTGGCCGTCGTTAGTCACGACTTTGTCGCTATCAATGGCAACGATCACACGCTCGCCTTCGGTGATTTCACGCACGTCCGGCTTAGGAACAACTGCAAATTTGTTATGATAAAAATGCAAATAAAAATTTATCAAATTACTAAAAGAGCAAATAATTTTTTTCGAGTTTAATATTTCAATACAAAAAATATTAGGTAAATAAACTCACCATAACTGCTGTTGTGAAAAGGACAAACGGCAACGGCATATGGGCCGCCGTCACGTCTTTCAAAGGACATATCAGCCAGCGGTGCGCATGTGATATGATAACGAAGTGAAGATGCGGAACTGTTTGGCTCCACCGTTATGCAGACATGACATTGAATGAGGTCCTCGGACAAACCACGACACACCTCGCATTCGTAGCGCGCCGACGCCGACAATGGCGATGCGTTCTTTTTCGGCGAGGTCAATAGTGACGAAGATGGCGTTGGATGACAATCCACGCGTAACGATGTTGCTGTTGTCGCCGAATTTTCGTCGCCGCCCGCAGAAGTTGAAGGCAATTGTGGGACGAAGTTCTCAGCGTTAGAAGAAACGCATTTGTTCTCCTCGTCGTTTTCCACGTCCTCTGGCACCAGCCACTTTGGCGGTGGCCGATGAACGGTACGCCTTTGCGTGGGCTCCAGAAAACGTGTGCTCGCATGTAAAAGTGCACAAATGACGTGTACGAAGAGCTTTGTAGTGCCGGTACCGACGTTCTGCATTTCGAGCAGTGCCCCACCACGTAGCTCACATAGCGCGCACATCGCCGCCCTAATCACCATGTCGTCGTTGCCGTGACAGCGCACGCATAAAAATTTTGAAGGCGAAGTGGCGGATGAGGCAATGTCTATGAAAAAAAATATCATTATATGTAAAATAACAAAAAAAAATCGACTCTTCTTTAAAGCTTTTCCAAGCTAAACGTATGAAAATGAATCAAATGATTCACAAAAAGAATTATTGCAAAACGATTAACATCGCTTTAATGCAATTACAAGCTAAAGAGACGTAAAATACACATACTCTGAAGTCCGACACAATCGGCGTAACATCGCTTATGCACAACAACTCGACAATTCAAACACTCAAGAAGCTCATCGTCTTGAATTTGCTGATATTCGGATGAGAGAGTTTCGTCCTTGTGAAACAATTGATCCGTGACATATCGTCGAGATCTGAATTAAATTCCATTCCTGCCTCATTCATAAGTCGAAATAAAAAATGGAAGGCTGACGATTGGCTTTTCATTTGTTTCCAGGGTGGACGAATACTTACGTTTTAGGGATGGCTGAGCTCGACAACGCTTTTTGCGCGACCAAAATTTTACGCGGAATAAAGTATTGACAAACGCTACAATGGGGAAAGAAACGAGCTCGGCGAATATTGAACTCTTTCTCGTGAAAGAAATTCACCGGCTGCGTAGACCAGAGATTCTTAACGGTTCGCTTTGCCTGTGCGAGTCGGCGTTGACGTTCCGTGCAAATCACGTCCATGACGGGATCGATGGCCAGTGCGGCTGAACGTCGTAATTTTTCATCTAAAAACATTAAAAATATTTTAAAGGCAAGAAAAATTTGTTGTTTCATTAAATCCGAAAATAATTTAAATAAAATCAGATTTAATTAAAATTTATTCCAAGCTAATTTCGCAATTAGACAATCCAATTAGAGGCACCTTTCGTAGTGGACTGGCGCTCTCCATACCAATAATCATACCAATCCTGAAATTCGTCCGGCCGATACTTTCTCATAAAGGGTTGCATGTCAATTTCGACACCATCGGAACGACAATGACATAAAACGGCGTTCTTACCTGCAAATAAATTTAAAAATCTTAAAGTTTAAAGTTTCTCGCACAATAATCATAAAATATGGCATAAACAGCTTTACCAAAATCGATCCATCGTTCCAACGCAAAATTAATGGCTTCCGCACAATTGTAGCCGACATTAAAGCCCATATGGTAGCCCTATAATAAAAAAAAACTCTCTAACATTCAAAGTTCATATTTTATAAAAAAAAAAGAGATTTTCGTATAAAAATATAATTGAATAGCTTAATCTGTATTTAAAAAATAATAAATACCTTTGGAAACGTAATTACTATTTCATTGGGATACTGGACCATTGTTCCGTACGGTCTAAAAAACAATTAATTCAATTTCCTTATGTCTTTAATAAATTACCAAATTAATAAGTTAGCAAAGACACATACATTGAGTGACTCCTCAGGACTTTCGGTGAAATAATGTAGAGTTTGTGGCGAAGAAACGCCTTACAAATATTAGAGCCGTCGGGAAATTGCTGACAAGCTAGGCGTTCAAAGCGTTCCGCCGCCTGCGACGGAATCGCATACCAAAATTTGGGCTCACCATAATGTAGATAATTAATCGAGTAGAGATCCATATCCTCGACATGCCATGGAAATGTGGTCTTCCACATTCCAAAATACAAAAATGGCGTATTAACGCCGGATATTTTTATCTAAAATACAAAAAAAAAATCAACCAATAAAATTATGAAAATATTTCAAATAATTTAAATAAGAATACAAAAGTAATTTACATCGTTTTCGTCCAACAAGTCCAAAATTGTGCCAAGATTACCGATATTAAATTCCTTAACGTCGTCCTCGAAAAGTGAGCCCGGAGAATCGGCGCCGTAAATTGGCTCACCCAACAAAATCGTTCGCCAATAATGCCTTAAAAATAAACGTAAATAGCGTATGCGGTTAAATTAATGTTGAAATATTACTTTTCGAGGTCGGCAAGGCTAAGTTCAGATTTCGGATTAGACATTTCTTTTGTGAGCGCAATTTTTCGAAATTCCCGAACTGTCATTTTCTTTCGATAAACTTTAATGGAACGAGTAAAACTACCAGTCATTCCCTCAATTGCTTCTTTGACAGGCCTAAATTAATTCAAATACTTTTATAAAAAAAAATCAAAACAATTACAAATTAATAAAAAAAAAACTTACGAATAAATTCGTACGTCCTCAACATCGGAATAATCGCCTTCGGGTCGCGATGGACGAGGCGACCACCCTTTTGGCGGTACAATCTATATAGAATAATATTAAGATAAAACAAAAAACTTATTATAAATAAAATTTAATTTTGAAAATGTGAAGATTTACTTTGAATTCACATTCACAAAACAAAAATTACTTACTTTGCAAATACCCGACGCTAGGTGTGCACCGCGTTTTTCGATCTTTCTTATTAGAGCAGGAAAATCGGATATTTCGTCGAGAGTAGGATAGAATACCATGACTTCTTGCGTGCCTGTATTAACCCATTCTTCGGTTTTCACATAATGATTGCGATAGTAGGGAATGCCCGGTGGCTCATCTACGCCAAAAGTCATTTTGCAGCGTTAATAAAAAATTTAAATGCAAACGGACTAAGGAAAACAAGTCGAGACAATGTCTAAATATTTTTATAAAATTCAAACAAATTGAAAACAAACATTTATAACAAAACTATTAATTAGTATTATAAATAAAATAATTTAATTTAATTAAAAAAGCATGCATTCAATGACAAAAAAAAATTAAAATTAAAAAGTAAACTAAAAAAGGGGAAAAAGAAAAAATTCTCAAAATTCTCAGCATAACTAAGCCGAAACAAGGTTCAAATTTAAAAAAAAAATGTTCTGAGTTTGAATAAAAAGCTGGGATCGGCCATTCACAATCTATTACCCTAGGTTCGGATAAATAAGACGCGGCAGTTCGAAGAATTTTTGAATTTTGACTTGACCTTGATTCTGCTATAAACGAGGTTTAGCTCAAAATTTTTAAACTACAGCTTGAACTCAATGAAGACGTTCATTATATTTTATGCTTAACCGACACAAAATGAAAGCCAAGTTAATATTCAAAAATTCGCGTTTTATTTACCCGAACATAAAGTAAATATGTAATGTATGAATGAAAAGATATCGGAAAAAATTTAGAAAATCTGATTTTAGTAATTCATTTTGCCAATAAACAATTCCACAAATTTGAAGCTGTAACGAATTTTAGCAATACTGTAGATGATTTACGAGATTCTGCACGTAATTTCATTAAATGGGCGTTTATTTTTTTCAATGAAGAATTGGATGCATAAACAATTACATTCTTATTTAAAAATTCAAATATTTATATACAACTACATCAATTCAGGCATCCCATATCGCTTAAAATAATAATTGAATATTTCGGGCAGTCCATGTTCAAGGAAGTAAATTTAGTATCAACATGCTATTTTCTTTTACAAAATAATTTCGACAATCGCAAACATTCATTATTTATTTATGCTTAATGAACAGTTATAATCAACTTTCCTCATGCATTCTATGATTTTTTTTCTAAAAATGGATAAAAGTGAAATAATTTATTAACTAAAAATATTCGCGATAAAATTGATAATGAAATTTTTTGATAGAAAATCAAAAAAAGCAAATTTTGCTGAATAAAATTTTTTTGGCAGCAAAATTTCAAATTTCTTAAAAATAATACATAATTTGATTTGCCGAAGGCGCAATGAATTTATAATTTCGATTATGGTTTCTCACTCCTTGGAATCACTTTTGAAATGTACACGTATAATTTATAAAATTGTATAATTTATAAAATTTTATTGGTGAAGAAACTAACAATAACAAATATGTTTAATAACAACCAATAATCAACAACCAAAAACAAACGGAATTTAAAAGTCTTCATCGAGTACGAATTTTGCTGCGTTTTCGTACAGATCCTTGTTGACTTTTCGAAGACGTTTTATTTCACGTTCCAGCTCGCGAATTCGCTCAGCCGAGGATTCCGTCATACCCGATAAAGAAGGATTGACGTCCTCGGACGCCGTCGAACCGTTTGGCGTTTCACGTTTTCGCTTGGAAGTTTGCGGCTCTTTTTTTGACGAACCGAACGAAGTTCCGATTTCCATACTCGGTACTTCGAATGCTTCGACGTCCTCGTTGATACTATTTGGATCCGCATGTGAGAAGAGAGCGTTTTCGAATCTATTTGAAGTCTCTATCTATGCGTATTTATCGCTTTATAAATTATCAAGTAAAATTAATTTTTCCTTTAAAAACGAAAATTAAAATTTATTTAAAAAAAAACCTAACTGCAATATCTGATAATAATGATGGATTTTCCTCAGCAATGAAGTATTGCAATTCCTCAAAATTTGAGTATAACGCATTTTCGATCTGAAATTACGCCATACATAAAAAAAGTTCCGATGGTCTTTCAGGCGTTCAGACAAGCTCACGAAAAAAGGCTTGAAAAATACGCATATTTATTGTTTTCTTACGTCGGCGGTGCTGGCTTTATGTCCCGGCTTTAGGAGCGTACACGAGATGGAGGGAGGATGCGTGGAAATGGCCGACTTCAATTGCGGCATACTCGTTCCGGCGCTTTGCTTAGGTCGGCGACAAGCGGCGTTTTCGTCCGGCTTCTTCGCATCGGCCTCCACCGATGGCCAATATTCCGTGAATTTCAGAACCGAGACTTTTTCTTGAATAAAATAACAAAAAAAAAATATTCCTCTAAGACACGGTTGCCAGATGTCCTTTTTAAAAAAATTTGTTCTTTTTTTGTGGGAGTCTGTTCTTTTTTATTTTTTGTTCTTTTTTTCTTTTTTTTGTTCTTTTTTTGTTCCTTTTTGTTCTTTTTTTCCATGAAGAATGGCTCTTTTAGGCACAGGATCAGGAGTTCCGAGAAGTATTATTTGTTGAAAGAATAAAGAATCTGACCCGAAAAGTTAACGAAATAGACCAATTCAGATATTTTTAGAAAAATCTTTTTTGTTATTGGAAATTATCAATAAAATATTTTTTTCGTGCCCAGCGTTCTTTTTTATTTTATTTTCATCTGGCAACACTGCTCTAAGAGAACATTTTTACAGCTTTTTAAAATATCAAGGGAGAATTTATGATATAAAAGAGTTCATTTTTCACCTCTACAAAAAAGTAAATCTGAATATTTTTAAATATTTCCAACTCAAACTCTAAACACTAAACCATTTGATTAGAATTCGAGACTATTTAGTAAGAAGATTACTCTTCATCGATGAAGCCTTCAGACACTGTCCATTGTTAATGTCCCAAATACAATAATTGCCCGTGACGTCCGCGGACGCTAGCAGAGTTGCGTCCATATTCACGCAAAGCTTACAGACATTTTCGCTGTGCTGTTCGAAGAACTGAAGTCCGCTAAGTGTGGATTTTTCAGCGGTATTCAGAATTGTGGTCGAATCGCCGCCATACGGAAGCTTTAAAAAATTATTTTAGATTCGAAAATAAATGTTTTCAAAATAGCCTTTTAAACTGGCTTTTTGTTTAAATTTTTTTTAGCTTTCTTTTTTTAAACATTCTAAAGAGATTTGTAGAAGAATTCTCACATAGGACATGAGATCAACGATGCAGATCCGACCGCTTTTAAGACCGAAAATTATTCGTGATTCCGCAGGATCCATACAACACGAAGTAATTGGCTGATCGACGGATATCTACAAAACAGAACAAAAAATTGTTTAGAATACATAATAAAAAAATTTAAAGGCATTTTATAATAATAATAAAAAATTATAAGCGGGAGCTATTAATTGTATCCGATGATGAACAATAAATGACTAAAACATAAAGGTCAATCAATGTTGCAAGTAGCAAAAATTCATGACCCACTTAAATAGGAAAAAGAAACGAAAACCCCACTTTAAGCAACGGCTGCGAGACATTCAACCCCGACAGAACGACGGTGTGATCTAACGAGGCGGAAAGAATTCGCGGCGTCGCATCTCCGCTCACGTACACATCGGTGACGGCGAGGCTGTGCGCGGGAATGCTTCGCACCGCATAGATCGGATCGACTTGGCGTTGGCGGTCGATGATCAAACTTTAAAAATTTCGTTTCATTCAATTTTTAAAAGAAAAGACATAATATTAGAAAATAATTTTAAGCCTAAGATTTCAACTTCACTCAAACGACGAATACTGCTCACTACTAGCTGAATATGAAAATCCAATTTTATTGTCAAAGTTTTCAAAAATTTGTTCAAAATAACTGATTTAATCTTCAATGAATTTGGGAAAAATATATACCTATAAATGGTGTAAACTTTGATATATCCCTCCGCTAAACCAATCACCAAATATGAAGCACAAGAGGAAAGTTTCAACACCGTCACTTCTTGCAAAGCGTCCTCGGCAATAGACAACAACTCTCCAGTTGAAACCTGACGTTGATTTAAAATGTTTTTGACAATGGTAAGAATGCAAGCTAGATTTCTAATTTTTTAAATCTCAAAAAAATGACTTCCCAAGCTAGAATTTAAAATTCACACATTTAATAACAAAAAAAAACAAAACAAAAGACTTAAACTTATACTCACTGCCCACGTGTAGATTCGGTTTTCAATGCTGGCGAAAAGAAATTCCCCGCTCGGATGAGCAGCTAAGCATTTCACGGTGCCAGGAAGAACGGAACGACTAACGAAATGACCCGATTTGGCGTTTATGGCCACGCAATAAAGCACGGCCTTATTAAAAATGCTCACAAATGCATGCCTTACACTAGTACCTAAAAATTTTAATGCTTTCAAATAATAATGATGTCATGATCATTAATATAATTATAAATTAAAAAATAATAATCCAAACCTAATGGTTCGAAGACGCCGGAAATTCCACCTTGCAATTCCGTTCCGCGAAAGCTCCAACAGCTGGTGCCCGTCAACGGGTTAAGCAAAAGCGTGGAAAACGGATCCGATGATACACAACTAACTAATAAACACTAAATAAAATTTAAAATATAACTTGAAACTTCAAGCTATAAAAGCCTACCTCAGAGGGCTTGTTCGAACACATAATAATATAACAAATCAATTCCTAAAGCAAAATAATATAAAAAATTAGGCTATCTTAAAAGTTATTTAAATGATACACTTTCATGCATTTTTCATACAATAATTCATTTTATAAATGAATTTTTTGTAAAAAAATTGAAAATTTTTTAATTTTAAATTTTCGTTTTGACGTTATGTTATGAAATATTTATACATAAAGGTTTTTTTCGTAGGGTAGATCTCATTGTTTTTAAACCTTTTTTTAACATTTTTTTGCAAATGAAAGCAAAGGAGCTTAAGTCGAAGAATTTGGCACTATAAAATACTAGTGA
Source organism: Bradynema listronoti (assembly GCA_024678965.1). NCBI lineage: Eukaryota > Metazoa > Nematoda > Chromadorea > Rhabditida > Allantonematidae > Bradynema > Bradynema listronoti. The sequence goes on from JANLNO010000003.1 coordinate 1,520,546, forward strand.
ATTTGAAAATTATGAATTTTTTTTTTGTTTTTTACGAAAAATTATTGATTAAGCGATGTAAAAATTTTTTCACTTTGACAAGAGATCGCGAGATCGCCGTGTTTGGTGAAATTAAAAAACGGAATTTGTTAAACATCGTCCACCTGTTATAACACGTATCAAATTCAATTTGGTATCTCGTTATTAGGTATAATTAAAAATTTAATGTGTATGCATCAGGAGTGAAATGAATTTAAAATTCCGAAAATCGGAATTCCGAAAAAAATTGAAAAATCGGAAAAAATCGGCCCAAAACTTCGGAAAATGGAAATCGGAAATTTTTAGAAAAATAATTTTTTTTTAATTTCCGAAAATTAATTTATTGTTTTTATTATCAGTCGCGATTTATCGTAAATAAATTATTATTATTAAAATTTGCCCATTTTCTCAGAAAAAAATGACTAAAAATCTTGGAAATCGGAAAACCTGTGTGCACACAAAAAACTTAAAAATTAAAAAATTGATTGATTGACACTTATTTTATTGAATTTAAACAGTAATTGTACATATACATTTTTAAATGGATTAAATATGCAATAATTTGTTGCTAAAGATGCGATGTTATGATCTATATCATCTGTATTTTATGATCCGTATTTTATGGGCTTTGTTTTGAAAATGAAATTGCTTTTTTAATCAAAATTTTATTTTTTTTCTGGTGTGCTTTTGAAGAATCTCAGAATGCGTCCGAAGAGTCCCATCGAGGACGGCGAAATTTGCGAGGACAACGAAGCTATTACGAACAAAAACCAACTTAGTTTTCTTGATAATTATGAACACTTAAATATGGAAATTGAATCGGACTCGGGTTCGTCTTTGATTTTTTGTCTATGTTATTCGTCAAATTTTTATATGTATATGTTTCTAGATAATGGAGCAAAAGCTACACAAGAAAGAAAATGTGAAGTTGACGACGCAGACACTTTGAGGCAATTGCTTTTGATGGAGGTTATTTTTGAAGCAGTTCTTCAAAATAATTTTAAATGGCTTTTTGAGCCATATAGTAAATATAAATAGAAAATTTCACACGGCATTCATACACCACCTTTTAAAATGTTTATAAAAATTACTAAATTTCCGATTTCTGATATTTAAACTTTTGCGGGTTTTTTTTTAATAAATGCAATGATCAAAGAATTTGTCTCAATTTTAAGGTGAATAGCAAGAAAAACAACGCGGGATTAACATTCGCGAATACGAATAGCACCAAAATCTTAAATTTATCGGCTGAGACAACTCGTTCGACTCCACAAACAACATCACCGAAAGAGACAAATTTTTCAAGGAATTATCGTCCAGCTCACAAGGACTCTGAAAAGCGCTCGAGAAAAGTAGGCGGAAAAAACTTTAAGATATATTCAGTTTTTTTTTCTTATTCGCTTTTATAATTGCCATACGATAATTATGTAATACAAAATTTATTTTATTTTATATTTTGTCGAAAAATCCGACGTAAAATTTGCCCACTCTATTTTTATTTATTTTTTGATAGAAATCGCAAAACGAAATTTTCTCAAAAAAGAAGCTCGCCTTTCATAAAAACACGTACATTCAAGAGTTTCGTGCCGACAACGATAGGGTGTCGCGTGAAATTTTTTCGTTGAAGCGCAAGTATCGTGACTTTCAAAATCGACTTGCCGCGGCACAGGCCAGCAGAAAAAAGATTATGGTAGCTTTTTGGCATTTTTTTGGGAATTTTTCTAAATTGTCAATATTTTTTAAATTGATTTTACCGAGAGAACTTGGCTCACAAATATACGGCATAAATTTTTATTAGAAATATGCTTTTTTTTGAAAAAATTTTTATGGATTGATTTTTTTCAAACTCATTTTGTGGAATTTTTTTCTTTAGCAATCTCTGAAAATCAACAATTCAATTATCGATGAGTATCAGTCGGAATTGGAACGCATTACAAGCGCCATTTTCAGTCTTTGTCAACGCGCCACGGTGTCCACTTTCGAACATCTCCATCAGCTAGAGCGCGCCGGCGTACGCATCGACGCTTGCGATCCAAACGAGACCACGTACAGCGCTACGTGCGCGACCATCATTAGCAGTGGACAAATTGCTTCTGCCGTTAACGGAGACAACGTGAAACCGCATTTGGCATCTGACGGGAGAAACTCGTCGAAGAGTAAACGAACATGTGAGTTTTTTCTTTTTGCTTATTAGAATATATTATATTAACTAGCTAGATTAAATTTTTGCGCCAATAAGAATTTTATGAATGGGGATAAACTTAATGACTTAAAGTGATTGAATTATGAGATCTAGACACAATTTGAACACAAAAAATGTTCTAAAAATTTTGAACACGCTGATTGAATGTTCTAAAAAACATTTAGTTTTTTTTTATATCATTGCATGTTATTTTAAAGTTTAATTTTAGTACCTGTTAATCAGCTCTCACCAGTCGACAAAAAGAAGGTTAGAACCGAAAAAAGCAAGAACGAAATTCTCGAAGAAAAATTGCGCGAATTGCAAGAAGAGTTGGCGACCATTGCGAGCGTGAGCAGCGAAAGTAACGTGAAATCGAAGCCAACAGCGACTAACAATAGTATCGAGCCGGCTGACGACGCCGGCAGGAATGTTCACGACGCCGGAAATGAGATGGAGTTGGTTCTCTTGGACGAGGAGGCGGACGACGAACTCGTCAACTGTCTAAATACGAAAAATTGGTGTTCAAATGCGGACAACAATACGACTTTCACGATTATAAGCGCGGACGGGAATAATGCACGCGACAACGAGGAGAGTTTGATTTCGGCACACAAATCACCTTCTTTGATTCTCTTGCCACCGCCAACGCCACCGCCAATGTCGGCTATGTTGTTGAAGCCGCCGCCGCTACCGCCAACAGCGTCGGAAATGCGCAAATCGATGATTTCAATCGAAAAAAATCCTCAGGTCTCTCTTGCCGTAAATGCGGAACGGGTTATTGAAAAGGCTTCCGACGGACAGCAGGTTGTGGAATTATTGAGCAACGTGAGCGAGCGTCGGGAATTGGAAATTCTTGGTCGTATTGTGCTTCGTCGCACGGAGAAACAAATATCGGATCATCAACGACGGGTCGCCAGCACGAGTACTTTGACGTCGTCGACTGATAAAGACGCAACTTCAAATAATGTCGACGATAATTCGGCCTCTTGCGATATAGCGAAAACAACCGCGGAATCCGCCTCAATTGTCAATGATGCGGACTCGACCGTTGGCGTGTCAGCGGCTAGTTCGATAGTTGACGTCGCAACTCTAACATCAGACAAAAAACGAAATACGGAAAAGGAGCGCGCACAACGCGGATTGGAATTGGGTTTTCGGAAGACGAAGAAGAGAGCTCGACAACCGGAGGAGGTGAATGCCTCGAGTTCTACTCCAAACGTAGCCAAAATTGCGACGACATTGCGTGAGGCTTCATCGAATCCCTTTTCTATCGACGAGGAGATATCGAAGTTTAAAAAATGTATCTTTTGAGTATTTAAAATTTTTTATAAGTTAAAAATTAACTTTTAAAAAATTGTTGACTTAAAAACAAAATAACTTTTTTTCTTCAATTTCTCGTGTTTTTTTTTAATTTTTAATAATATGTATTAAATATAAAAGATCTTTTTAATTATAGCCATTAGTTTGGCAAAAAATGTTACCAAATCGGAATCTTTGGCGTCTAACGGAATTAATGAATCGAAATTGCCGCGAAAAGGTTCAGCAAAAAATGTTTTGAACGCTTCGAAAGAATTGCAAAATAATCCGTTGATTGCCTTCCATTCGTACAGGTGGGAAAAGGTTTTCGTTATTTATTATTGAGCTTTTTTTGTTTTTTTATTCAGATTGAATGAGAATTTCCCATTCCATTTAATTAGTCATCCCGCAGTTTCCAATCAAATCGATTTGAATCGTCCGTTGTGTCCATTCGAATTGCACGGGCGCTGCGCTGATGCGAACTGCCCCTGGTTAAACCTTTTTATTTATTTTTTTTTAATTTTAATGTTGATTGTATTATGAGTCGGAAATTATTTGCGTTAAATGTGTATATCTATTGTTGGTTTGTTTTTGAAAGGGATTTAGGCAACACTCATCCGAGTATAAGCTTTCCGATGTTGAAATCGTTTGCGACTTTCTCAAAATCCATTCTCTTTGTCCGCCGAAGATATCACCCGGTAAAATATATTTTATTATGCTTATTATTTATCGAAAAACGAATATGAAAACGTATTAGAAAATTATGCCAAACGCCTTCTGAACAATTATTCCGTCGAGGACGTGGCGCGTTTTCTAGTTTTTAAACTTCCCGAAGCCATACGTGTCAAGGCGTGGTCGGACTTTGCATTTCATAATGATAAAAAGAACAATAAGAAAAACCGCAATGGAATATCGTATCCGCCTGGTGCGTTTTGCATAAACAATTTTGTGAAAGCATTTTGTGTGAAAAATTTAAGATAATTTCTAAAAAAAAACTACTGACTGAGATTAAAAAAGTGTGAAAGATTTTTAATTTTTTTGGTTTTATCCACCATTAGTTTCCTGATTACAAATATTTTTTTTAAATAAGTTAACTCATAGACGGCAAGATCGAGTATCAGAGTGTTTCGCTCTGCATTCACGACGATAACGATTCCAGTCTTCCTGTTTAATTTTGACATTCCATTAGACCTCATTCACGCAAATTTTGCGGGCATCTTTTGTGTTGCGACAACATTAGCGCTACCGGTTGGTATAATTTTTAGTTGGTTATATTCGTGTTTTAATAAAAAAAGCGTGTATTGTTATTATATGTTTTTTACAAATTGTTGTATTTATAAGTCAGATTTTACACAGTTAAAAAAGAAATAATTATCAAGCCGTTTATTCTACTATATTTTATCGCTTTATATGAAATAAAAAGTTATAAAGAATTGTCAAACTATTCGCAAAATTTATTACAAATTACAAGCTAAATTTTAAAATGTAAATAATCCACAATTTTTATGTATTTGGGTTAAGACATATACGTAATGGAATTGAATAGAAAAAATTGATTACAAACATTATGAGTACAAAAAATATTATCTACAAGAAAGATTATAATTAAAAAAATAGATTCATTTTTAAAATTCAAATTACATTGAATTGATTCTATATGAAAATATTACTTATTACCCACTTAAATTTAAAATAAAGGGCTAACGATAATTATAATTATCAATAAACAAAGAAATTATGTTGACATTTCATTTATTGGATATTACTTTGTTTTTTTCTGAAAATGACTAAATAACTTTCACATTATAAGCAAAATATGTAGTGTTTTTTGTAAATATTCACATAGATATATAAATTTTTTGTTGTGAAAGGACAAAAAACAAATATTACGGGAAGGCGCACGCGGCGGCTCAAGAGTCGGCCGACTCAATAATTCGTGAAACTTGCGCGCTTGATCCGATGCGCTATAACTTTTGTTTTCTGCATCTTTGTTTCATCTTTTAATTTAGATTCGCAATACTGTTTCCTTATTTTCTTTCTATCTTCAATATTTCATCACGGAACGTCATTTTTTTTTATTTTGCTTCTTTTTTCAAAAAATATTTCGAAAATGAAAAAATCAAATTAAGTTTTATGATGAATTTGAGCAGTTTTGGCGTACAATTTTTATGCTATACCGTTTTAAAGCATTTTTCTATCTGGCTTTTATGTACTAAAAATACATATATACGCTTATTCTTATATATTCAAATACATCTGTTGTGTATAATTGATTTTTAATTATTAATAAAAATATCCACATGTATCTCTGGACGTAAAATAAATTAACTTGAAGTAAAATTTGTGGAATTTGTTACCTGATCTAAAACAAGTTTTTAGCGTTCTAAAAATAACGATTATGAAAAGGTCCTGTAAAATTTAAATTTTTACAACCTAGTGATTGTTACGTGAAACTGACACCGTTATATAAAAAAAACTAAACAAACAGGCAGGCAGGAAGAAATTTACAGCTAAAAGAAGAATAGCGAAACAAAGAAAATCCAATACAAACTTTCTATTCAAATCACCCTACTAGAAAAACAAAACAAAACATAACTTCGCCGCTTTTCTTGATCCAAAGCAAGTACTCACATTTATTTTTAAAATAGTCAAGTGAGCATACAAACTTGAGTGTGAAAGTTACTCTATTTTGAATACAAATCACGTTTCAGATAATGCTTGGAATTTAGATTTAAAAATATTAAAATAATAATTTACATTATTTTGAAAAAATGCACTTTTTTAATCTAATGAAGCCACGAAGATTTTGGTCAGCAAAATTAATTTAAAAGCCACAATCGAGAAAATGTCCACATTAGGGGATACAATTCGTGCACACTCTGATCTTAATGCTAGCCATTTGAACGCGCCAGCGCCAAGCATCGGAAGAGCAACTGGTAATGGCACTCCCGCCGTTGTGCCTAGTAGTTCGACTATATTTGCCAGCTATCCAGTTTACAAATCGCCCCGTCCCAATACGATAAACTACTTTATTCTGCCTAATTTCATTGTTCATGTTATCGGGCTTGCGGCACTATTTGCACTTTGGTATTACTTAAGGTAATATTTTAAATAAATCTCATCACAATTTTTTTCATTTAGTTACATATAATTTATAAAATTTTAGATTTACCGATGTCTTTCCTTATCATCACAGAGTTTTTTACTGTCGAGATATTTTATTATATAAACCAAATTTTCGGCCAGAAGACTTCGAAATTTATGTATCAGACGGGTTATTGTATATTTTTGGTTTCTTCATTCCTCCAATTGTGGTTCGTACTTTATTACCTCAAATATTTAAAAAAAATAATATATACCTACATTAAAAATAATTTAAATCATTTTTTAGGTTTGTATCGGTGAGGCAATGTTCTGGTTATTTTCAACAAAACCACGCAAATGGGTATTTGGGACATGCCATGAATGCAAGATTAATCTCATTACCAGACGTATTCTTCGATTTCTTGGTAGTAACATTAATCGTTTATTAGTTTGATTTATCGAATATTTTTAGCTGTGTATTTTTTTGGTGCATTGATCACACAAATATTCGTGGACACTATTAAGCTATTAACTGGATATCAGCGACCATACTTTCTCTCTCTTTGCAACGTCTCCTTACTGTAAATTACAGTAAATTACATTTTTCATGATTTTGCTTTGGAAAAGAACAATATTCTGTTTAGTGCATGCACCGCGCCTTTAGACCACTCGCCTTCACCGTCGCCACATTTGGCGTGTAATTATCGCAACGCAGACGAGCTGCGATATGCCTGGCTTACATTTCCTTCATTGCATGCTGCTTTTTCTAGCTATTCAGCGTGTTTTGCATCGGTCCGTTAAAAAATTTCGACCACATTTTAAATTAAGATTCAGGTTCTTATAGAACGACAAAAAAAAGTTTACTAAGCTTATCAGGTTTATTTGTACTTAGTTTTTTAGCCCAAGAATGAGGCTGGCCCAACAATCTTGTGGTCTGATAGCCGATAAAAAGCAAAATTTATTTTAGTGTTATATTTATTACATGGTGCGGGTTCGCGGAGCACCATTGCTAAGACCGATGCTTATCTTTAGCCTTTTTTCACTAGCATTAGTGGACTCGTTCTCGCGCATCAATGGCTATAAAAATCACTGGCGTGATATTTGGGTTGGATGGATAATTGGTCTTGTGATTGCATTCTTTTTGGTTCGATATTTAATTTTTGGAAATTCGGAATCTTAATACAAAGCTTTTTTAGTGCTTTTCGGTATTATGTTTCCAAGAAATCTATCATGTTGTACAACAACCGCTAATTCTTCGCGAAACACTTCCGCCGCCTCCTAGAGCCAAAATACCACCATTTTTTTCATGGTTCCGTCTTCCTCGAGTACATGCACCCTCGGTGAAAGAGGAACATATGTACGTGGACATTTATAAATAAAAATTATGTTTAGACATTAATTTTTCTACGAGGAAAAAACCTGTCAAAAATTTATAAATTCATTAAATTTCAGTATTTACGAGGAAGAATTACCGCCGCATCAAACTTCGGCGCCTGCAAAACGTGCACGACAACAACATGATCGTGCTTATGAAGTGACAACCACTACGGAATCGTTTCATCGAACGATCGGCGCTCCGCAATCGCAGTCCAATGCGGTATCACAACAAAATCATAACAGTCATCATGCCGAGTATAGGGGTTGAAAAAAAAACATTTCGAACTACTATAATGGCCAACTTATTTTAAAAATGTATGGATATTGCAAATTATCTCTAGCAAGCCTTTACGTTATTACATTTTTTGTCCACAATGACAAAAAACGAGAAAATTCCTTTCCCAGGAACCAATAAAATTGCCAAATTCTTAGGTATTAAAAAAACGGTCAAATCTGAACGATGTTTTGAAGAGTATCTAAATAATAAAACAAATGTTTTTGTCAATTTTTTTCCGATAAATTAAAAATTGATTCCAATTTGCCCACGAGATAGTTAATAACCTCGAATAATTTCTTAAATATAAAATCTTCATTCCTTTTTAGTATGGCAAGTTCTCTAAATTGATAACTGTTTTAAACAAATTTATTCACATGCCTCATTTTTAAATAAATGAAAAAAAAAATAAACTGGTAAGATGAAGTTGAAACCGAGTGTCCAATTTGGAACCTTATCGCGTCCAACCTCGAATGTAAACAAAAAAAGTTTATATTAACTACTCAATTTTTTTAAAAATTAAATTTATTTACCGTAAATCCTCTAATAGCTCCCCCGGGGGACTTATTTTTCAATCACCCTCCAGGGGGGACTTATTAGAGGGGGAGTTATTAGAGGGGGAGTTATTTTTCAACCAAATTTTTTACAAAAATAAACGCTATTTTTGTGCTTTTTTTCTGTTTTTTTAGTTTTTTCACTTTATTTTTAACTACCTATAAACCAAATTAAATTAAAATCACCAACAAAAACAATCATGTAAGCAATTAAACAATTAAACAAATAAACAATTAAATCAAAATCAATTAAACAATTAAATCAAAATCACTATCATCTTCAAAGTGGATAGATTCATCGGTAATATATCCATTTTCTTCATCCTCATGATTGTCGTGTTCGTTTATGTAGATCGCTTGATCGATTGAGCCCGACGACCGCGCTTTTAACAATTCTAATTTTCCTTCAGGCACCGGACCATGATCTTTAAAGCAATGAATTTTATTATCTTCACTGCCATCTATAGACACTGTTAGGCCACAATCTAGATGACTAATTTTTTAACGTAGTCGGACGGTGGTTTTTGACAAACCGTTGTAGGAATTCGGAGACGAAAATTGTGACGTAACATAAATTTTTCGAGCCAACCTCGACTACACTAAAATTAATTTGTTCATATAAATTACTAAACATTTCCAATTGTTACTTTAAATTTTTCGACATCTTCTTCTGCATGAAAACAAATTTTTGCGTGTGATTGAATAATACTACGAGACACACGAAGTTTTTTAGATCGACGTTCCCGAATCCAAATAGCGAGCTGATCATCAAGGTCTTTGAATTTTATCGGACGGCCACCTCCACAAAGTCTCTTTTTAAATTTGCCAATTAGCGATGCCGTTCTAAAACAATTATAAAAAAACAAAACTTGACAATTGATAGAATGCAAAATTACTTGATGCGATTTAATGATCCTTCTTGGTTTTTCCATAAACGAACCGTTTTTCGATCGACTCCAAAACTACTGCTGGCCGAATGGTTTGAGAATTCCTGGGCATGTTTAATCACTTTTAGTTTAAATTCTGTTGTATAAGACTTTAATTTTCTTGGCGTCTTAACTTCCTCCTGTTCCTCATCAGAGCTACAATAATTTTCTAAAAGATCCATGTCGGTATGCTAAAATCAGAAAGTGGCTAAATACAAAGTTAACAAGAAAAAAGAAATTAAAGAAAATTAACAAGAAATTAAAGAAAATTATAATTAGCAAAAAATAAAACAATTTCTTTTCGTGACAAGACAAATTTTTTTCAAATTTTCTTATTGAAAATTTGTTTAGAAAAAATTTAACAAAAAAAACATTAAAAATTTTTTATTGGAAAAAAATAGCTTGGTCCCCCAAGCACTTTTTTAAGGGGGGGAGTTATTAGAGGGGGGAGTTATTTTTCAATCACCCTCCAGGGGGGACTTATTAGAGGGGGAGTTATTAGAGGGGGAGCAATTAGAGGATTTACGGTATATGTAGGAAAAAAAAGTGACACATAGCACAAAAAATAAAACTATTGACAATTTTTGCAGGAGAAATTTGTGAGTTGAAAAATTGAATGATAGAAATTACGTGACTTTTATTGCCATGATTGACCACCGGTTGGTTGTTGTTTGGGTTGTTGTTGCGGTTGCTGAATTTGCTGATGTTGTCCCTGATGATGTATTTGTTGCGTTTGCGCTTGTTGCATTATCATTTGGCCGGCGTTCAATCCCATCAAATTGTAATAAGGTGCGGGCTGTCTATCCATTTGTTGGCGTAAATCCGCCGCTGTAGGTTGTTGTTGTTGTTGTTGTGGAAATTGTTGTAAATGTTGCTGCGGTTGCATTGAAAATTGCTGCACTAATCCACCGTAGTTGGGCAGACTCATGGGACGCTGGAGTGTGTCCTGCTCCTGCGGCTGTTGATCGTTTTGGCCAACAATTGCGGCGGCAGCGGCCGCTGCCGCCACCACCGCCTGAAGTTGGCTTTCGTCAATGGAGAGTTGGTGCGCAAACGAAGAACTGCCGCCGGATGTCCCAGGGCCACTCCCGCCACTGCGTACCGCCGCTTCGAAATGACTAGAGACGGAGTGCGGATTGCGCAAATTCTCGGGATGTGGACCGGGTGTCGCCAGATCGGTGTCCGGCGTTGGTGCGGCCGTCTCGTCGAAACCTCCGCTGTGATGATGAGCCTGGTCCAGATGATGCATGCTCGTATGGGAGTGATGACTTGTGTGATGGTGTAATTGGAAGTCTCGAAGACTATAGCATGATGGCGATAATGATGCCGCTTCATCGTACGGATTCTTCTGCGGCAACGACGCGGAACATGGTCGAGTACCTAGACGTGCTTCTGTTCAAAATCCACAATTCCATTCAGTTTTAATATAACAAATAATTTTTTAAAAATTACCGAGCATTTGATTTTGCTCGTTGTTGACTTGTGGCTGGAATCGTTCGCCAATTAATTGCGGCTGCGTCAGAATGGTCGAGTAACTCGACTGTGGTTGTTGTTGTTGTTGTCGTTGTGGAATTAGGTTCATTGTCGCAATGTCCTCCGCCGCTGCGGGTATTTGAGAAAGTTGTGGCTGACCGATGAATTGGTCGGTCTGCGCGTGAATAGCCCCGACTGCCGACTCGGAACCGCCTCGTTGCCGACGCTGTCCGACTACAAACTGTTGTTGTTGTTTTTCGTGTTGCAGTTGTCGATTCTGTTGTTGTTGTTGGTCGGATTGTGGAGCCTGAAATTGTGATTGTTCCTTTTGTTGGCGTTGGCCAGGCTGTTGATTATGCAGCGCATTGTTGTGCGGAATCGGTCGGAAGAAGTTGGACGGATTCGGTGGATTTAGCTAAAAAAAAGATAATTGAAATCAATCCAATTTAACCCAATTATCAAAAACCTATTTTACTTTTGTCTGTGCGGTGAGTTGCGCAATTTGACGCACACGTCGATAGCGTCTACGATACATTTGTAGTGCGTCCGCGGATGTGGATGGAGTCGCAGAGGCGGAAGGACCCGCCGTACCACCGCTATTGTCCGCGCTCGGGCCGGCCGCCGTCGCGCCGCTGTGATGCTTTAGAATGTGCTCTGGAAGAGGAACAAAAATACTAAACTATGCGAGCGTTTAACTAAAAATTCTCTCTAGATAACTTATAACTTTAACTTAATAATAGCGGTCTGCAGACTATGTATGAAAAAATTGCTCCAAATAATACTCGGGACAAATAAATAAACTATCCTATAGACCTTTAAGTTTGTCGCGACGCGAGGAGGCGTAGTCGCAATGGTTGCATTTGAACGGCTTATCGGCGAGATGAATACGTTCGTGGCGAATTAGATGCGACTTCTCGATGAACGACCGATTGCATATTCGACATTTGTGCGAACGGACGGCCAAATGTGTGCGCAAATGCGCGGCCAATTGGCTTTTTTTCGGCGAGGAATAATCGCACCCCTCCACCTTCAACATAAAGAAAAAGTGTTAAGAATAAAAAATTAACTAGCACAATTTGTAAAGAAGATTAACCTCACAACGAAAAAGATCTCCGCTATGTATACGTCGATGAGAGATCAAATGGCTTTGATATTTTGTTGTAAAGTCGCATTCGTCACAAACAAATGGACTTAAAAAAGAAATAGCGTAAAATAAATTTGAAAAAAAGAGTAAATTGTTCGTTATAAATTAAAAAATGAATTCACCGTTCATCGGAGTGAGCGGCAACGTGTTGCTCAAAAGTGGCGCGCACGGCGAACCGCTTAGTACACTCGCGACACGCGAAAGGCCGTTCGCCACTGTGGAGTCGATAATGCGTGACAAGATTTGAGCGATTGCGACATCGAAAATCGCAGTCCGTACATTTGAACGGTTTTTCCCCGGCTAAAAAATATACTTAATATAGAAAGAAATAAATGCAAACCTAAATACAAAATACATTTATAAATTTATGTTTTTTAGTACCCTAAGATCCCGTGTATAAGTCGGGGCCGTTCGAAGAATTTTTGAATATTGACTTGGCCTTCATTCTTTTATTTTATGTCTGTTAAGCATAAAAATTAATTCGTTAAAACAGGCCAAAGTTATAGTTTAAAAATTTCGTTTATAACGGAATGAAGGCCAATGTCACGAAATAGAGAGAATATAAAGGCAATGAAAGAATTAGTGACGTAAAAATTCCCAAATTCGTGAGAACCAAAAAACCACCAAATGGTGTGGCGAAAAAAGGCCCTAGCCAATAGTCAATAATAAGTGCGGAAAAGGTTTATTACTCTAAAAAAAATGAATTAAATGAAAAACAATTTAAAGAAAGGAAAATTAAGTTAAACAATTTAAATAATGGAAATTAAATAACGAAGAATTGGCGCCTTCTAAAAAGGGCGGGACGACTAAGCGCGAGATTTTGAAACCAATCAAATAAATGTTTTCGATAACCTTATATCTAGACGCAATTCCCAAATCAATAAGCGAGCAAAAGAAAAAAACAACCGATAAGCAAGCATAAAACTTCAAGAATGAATAAAAAGAAAAAATATTTTGGTGGGAAAATTTGAACGAGATGCCAAGAAAAAATGCGCGAAAAGAAATTTGAATTTAAAGAAAAAATTTCCGTAAACCTAAGTTTACGACAGCCAAGTCAAAATTCAAAAATTTGTCAGCTTATACACGGAAACTTGGAGTAAATATTTTTCGAAAATAACCTACTGTGTGTTAATCGATGCGATAAAAGAATGTGAATTCGATCGGCCGTATAAGGACAATTATCGCATTGAAAAACGGGCCCCTAAATTTTTTCCACGTGTTTATATTTTTTCACTTTAACAAATATAAAAAGATAAATAGTCAAATTACTCTTAATGTCCTACTGTGTTTTAATGTCGGCAATTTATAATCTAACTGCTTTAAAATTAATTTTTTAAATGAAAAAAAATCTTGAAATATGTTTAAATCAACTAAATTTCCTTCTACTAACTATAATTAACACAATAAACTCTTACTGGAAAATGCTGTCGCATATGATCGTAAAATTGCCGATTCCATTTGCATTCAAACTGACAAATGTTGCACACATAAAGAATGTTCTTTAAATGAGCCGAAGCGAAGTGATTGTGAAGCTGTTTCTCGGTACGTCCGCGAAATGTACAATATTCGCATTGAATTTCGGGATGCTGTTCGACGAGTTCGTCCTGTGCCGTGTTGTCCGACTCCATTTCAATTGGATTATTGGGATCAATCTCATCGGCTTCATCAAACATCTATATGATTTTTTTCTTTTCACATTAAAAATAATTCGGCCTAAAATAAATTGTGTCAATTCTAAATCAAAAGCCGTACATTAATCAGGTGAATGTTCTCGTTGTTTTCGTCCTGAAAATCGAAAAAGCTCGATTCGGATTCTTCCGCTAAATCACCTCTATCATGAAGTCGAGTGGATGGCAGTTTCGGGGGGCGTCCGCGTCGACGTAACATCAGTTTTTGCTTCTTGCGATAGTGATTTAAGCCTAAACACATTTCTACTTAATAAAAAATTAAAATTGTAATAAAAAACAATTCGTTTTCACTAATAATATTTGTGTAAAAATTACACATTTTCAGAGTTAAAAAAATAAGTTAATAAAAATCCTGCAAAAATTGTTTTTCGCTAGAGTAAAATTCATTTGCAAAAATTAAATAAAACCATATAAAAGGCGTCTCTTGGGTTGAATGCCCGCTGAATGGCCGGACAGCGGATCATCTTGATCCTGCGAAATTCCCGCCAAACTAATGCGCAGCTTTAATGACGGTCGATCAGATTGTTCTTGTTGAATTTGTCTCTGAAGATGTAACGCATTGCTCGTTCCGCCAATATCCGCTTGATGAGCGTAAATAGGTTGATCCATATCCGCGGAAATACCACCTATATAAATTGAGTTGTGTATAAATTGAGGCGTGTTCCATATCAATTTATAAGCAAAAAAGCAACCCAAATTTTCAGCTTTTCTAGTAAAATCCATAACTTCAGCGTCCTCCATATCCTCCTGAGTATTTTGTCCAGACAAAAAAGCACCACTACCATTAATCGGCTCATCCATATAATATTTTGATGCAAAAAGTGGTACTCTTTCATCGCGACTATATTTCTTTACGAGATTGCGATACTGAACCTCGTACTTTTCCATAGACATTCCCACGTTATGCCTAAAAAACATTAAGCTAAAATTGTAAAAAATTAAATCATTTTTAAATGAACTAACATTTCATGAAGAATAACATAGAGCGAAATTTCCGAGTGCGCAAAAAATGGATTGTAATCGAGCATTCGCTCCAGCCTCATTGTTGATACCTGTTGAAAGGGACACTCCTTCAATAGTCTTTGAAAGAGATTTTCCCTCTCTTCCAGATTATGTCCGACCCAGCGAACGATAAAACTGTAAAGAAAAAGTAATTTAAAGCAAAAATAAATGTAAAAAATTTGCTAACTTTAAATGAACATCCGAGCGAATGATTTCGTAATATTTTGGATTCTTCAACAAGTCCGTCAGTTGTTGGACGTTATAGTTAAGCAAATCTACGTTTTCAAGCAAACAACCATTAATATTACTGTCGAAAAATTCAGAAGCCTTTTTCGAAAGATCCGGCAAATTGTATCGCAATGCGAGATCGTGCACAGAAAGACAATTTGCAACGTCGATATATCGTTCCAAATAATCGGCGCAATAATTTTTAAGCCTCACAATCTGTATTCAAAGATTAAAAAGTGTCTAAAAATATACAAATTCACAATAATAAATTGTTGCATACCAATAAATTATTGGCAAGCTTTAATAATTCCGTTACAATATTTCTGTCAATGACAATTGTGCCACTGTAGATATAATTAAGCAGTACTTCAAAAACCGCTGGATTATTACTATTAACAATTATCTATAAATAATTTCTCGTAAAAAATGCGCTTATCAGTAAGCATAAACAACCTTTTCTTTTACAATTTTATTATAGCGTAAAATTGCGTCAAAATATGGACTCGCAGCTGCCAAAAGCATTCGATGTGCATTAAATTTTCTATCCTTTACAATAATCAATGCCTAAAAATATAGACTTAATAGCATTAAAAAATTAATTTTAAAAAATGCTTACATCACAAAATCGCCCGGAAGCACGCTGATATCGCAGTCTTTCCATAATGGTATTCGAATGTTGATCGGTAAACGACATCGGATTAAGACTCGCAACTCCATCCTTAGTACAAGTAGCTAGCATTTCCTAGTGATAGAAAATTGTATAGTTTCGATATCAAAACACCTCGATTTAAAAAGCTGATTATGTATTTCTTGCCTGCATTCATTTCCATTAAGTTTTTATTCCTATTAAGCCATTAACCAAAGCTAAACTTTGTAAAACATAAAAAAAATTAAAAAATGACAAAATGCCATAAATAAAGTTGCAATTTTGAATAAAATAGCAGAGGAATTTGAAAAGAAAGGGTTTTTCTCGCTATAAAAATGTAAGCTTTTTTAGCAAGACATTCTCGTGCAATTGAAAAATGTGCACAAAATCAAAAATGTGCACACAATTTTAGGAAAATAGCATTTTTGCAAAAAACAAACAAACAAACAATTATATTCGTTTCAAAGAGAGCCAAGGTTTTTATGTTGCCAAAGTGACGTTTTGTTCTTTTGGCATGTTATATTCGAACTACTAAGATAAATACTTATATTCAAAAAGTGAAGTGAGCTGTAAACTGTCAGTAAAAGGTAAAAAAAAATATTTGCGGCATTCCTCGATTGGAAACAATTATGAGCTGGATTCTACTCATGATAGTTCATATCATTGTTCTACCACTTTCTACTTTTCTTTGCACAAAGCTTTTCGTTTCAAAAAAGAAACAAAATAGTGAGCCAGCAGGTATTTTTTAACTACTCAAAAATCGTTTATTACATACATAAATACATTAAGGAATAACTTCTTCATGTAATAACAACGACAATAATGACCATAAATCGACTGATTTAGAAATTGGTTTGATGGCGAGCGGTGCCTTAACCGACAAGATGAATAGTAAGGTTATAGTAAAAATGGATTCGACTTGCGAACAAGAAACTCAACAACTAAGGTAAGGCTTCCATTATATAATTACATTGTCTTTTTCCAGCATTATATAATGTAAAAAAAAATTTGAATACAATTTACAAAGCAAAACAAATTTGCCTTTTGATAAATTTTTTGCAAATTATCCTAATTTCGCGTGGATAAGCTCGGGTATTTTGAATCAAATTTAAATTAGCGCCAACGAGTTCGTTTTGTTATGTGCGATCCGACTGGTTTTATGCCCATTTTTATGAGACTAGAATAAAGGCGGACAAAAAATTTGATTCCTCTTAAGTCCGATATAATAAACAATTTAAATTTGGCTCAAAATACCCGGGCTTATTCACGCGAAATTAGGGTATAAATTTAATTTTTAGCGATAGACAGCGCAAAAGCCGTAAAGCAAAGAAGAATAGCAAGGTTCACATATTTATTTGCTTGCTTTGCATTTGCACTTTTAAAAATATTTTTTTTTATTTAGCACAAAGCTAAACATCCAAGCAAGACGTATGCGACGCCCGCTGCGGCATTATTTGCTGCCGGTGTTACACCAGAAAAAATAAGCTCGGTAAAAATTTAAACAAATTGATTTTCTGCTATAATGAATTGTAATTTTTTTAGGTTTATCTAAGCTCCAAGAAAAGCGACACGAGCGGAGAAGTCGCTGACGGTGAGAGCTATCATACAAAAAAGCAGGGACAAATATTGGTAAGAATGGCGCAGACAGATCGCTGGCCGTCTATTTCATCGGGAAGCAGTGAACTATTTCTTGTAGCTAATCGCAACCAAAACGTCAACAACAACAATAATTATCCAGCTGTTGTTTAAGCATATGCTCTTCTTTGTATAAATATAATAAATATGTAAACACGATATGAACACTAAAAAATTAATATCTTTACAATATTATTATGCGAATAAATTGAGAGTTACAGTAATGGACAAAATGAAGGATGCCTTTTTTGGAAATATGGTTTCTTGTATTTTTCTCAGGGTAAACAAAAGATATAATCTTCTAATAAACTCTATTTTGTAGCATTATTCGTCCTCTCTCAGATTAAAAAAGTTTGTTCCGATCCGTTCATTCAAAAATTTTTGGCACCCAATCAATGGAGAGCAGCTCAAAATTTTTCCGAACAAAATGAAGGAGACTTTTTTTATAATTATTTTATTGCAAAATTTAACCAAGACAGCAATCTTTAACAATATTCTTGCTTTTTTTCAAAAATCAAAATTTGAATATTAAATAAAACGCCTATTAAGTACTGCGAGATTTTTTTGCACCTTTTTGATAAACTTTAAGAGTCTCTTATCTTAATTCACCACATTTTTTTAAATTTCTTTATTTTAGCATGAATACTCCCCGTCAAAAAAATGAACTTTTATTCACCATTTATTTTCGCAACATTTTTGATAAAAATTAAAAAAATAAAGCGAACACGATTCTAGCGATTTTTACGAAAACATTTAGGCTAATTTTTTCTTTATGAGTTGACTCTTATGTAGAAATTATAAATTATGGTCTGCAGTAATGAAAACTAATTTTAAAATCAACTCTTGTAATTTTTATTGGATAGACATAAAAAAGTTGCACTTTCTTTAATACTTAAATTCAACTTACAAATGGTTAGAAAACAAATATCAAATTAGAATTGCTGATATTTTAAATTGTGCGTTAAAAATATGCGAATATTTTTTTTTTGAAAATATTTTATTTCGTAAATACTTTGTACTCGTACTGCTTAATAAAATACAAAAGGTAAAACTAACAATTAATAGTAAATTATTGCTAATATTAAAAGGGACCCCAAAGAGTAAAACTGGTAAAAAAAATAATCAAAAATTACAAGACTCGCATAATGAAAATATTATGTAAAATTTAATTGGAATTAAAAATGCCCTGTAAAAATAGATGTAGAACTAGAAAATTCGAGCTCGCCGCATACGCAGCGTTATACATCCCTCTCTTAAAATATTTGGCGTCGCTAAAATATTTGGCGTCGCTGCATAGTAGGATCAAAAAATTACTTCAATTTTCGAACTCCTCCCGCCCAATTACTCCATATTCCACTATAATCTCAAAAAAAAATTTTTAGAATCTCATTTAGTATGCAACAGGACCACAGAAGAATCGGACCAAAAAATTACTTCAATTTTCGGACTCCCCGTATTCGATTACCCATTTATCTTTGGCATCTCCGACCTTGATTTGATGGATTTGAGAACCTGAAAATTTTTCAAATTAGGGACTGGAAAGACCTCAAAAAGCGTTGAGAACATTTTCGTACGGACGTACGGACGGACATAAAGAAAATAGCGCTTTAGTAATCACTGACTAGAATGTTTGCCATATACGTGGCAAACATAAACTATTTTATAAGTAAAAGCGTTCTGTCCGTTCCACCGAAAAATGTTTGAAGTGCTTGGGATCTTAGATAGCCGATATGCCTTCAAAAAGTAGTTCAACTGGAATCTTGAAATCTTAGATAACTTTTATCTCCTTCCCATCAAAATTATTTTGAGCCTTTGGAGTTCTAAATAGCTCCTCTATTTACTACTACTCCCCAAACATTTTGTGCCAATGTAATCTTAGATTCTTTTCCCCCACCCGTTTATTCGTGGCGACCTCAAATGCATAGTGAAATTTAGGGTCCTATATAGTTTCTAAAAAAATTTTTTTTGGTGGTTCTTTCTCGCTTCACTTTTATCTTTCCAAAATGTTTCTGAGGTCTTAAATAACTTCTACTCTATTACCATATCTTCTTTTTTTCTAAATTTTATTTTATTTAAGACAACCCATTACAACTTCTTTAGATGATTTTCCTCCTCTCGCTCGCACCTTCAACGCTCTTCTAAAATGTGTCTTAAATGGCCCTTCCCTTACTCTTTGTAAAAATGTTTGACATTATTAGGATCTTAACGACCTTCCTCTCTTCTAATCTTCTTTCAGTGAATTATTACCGACGCGAGAGTTTTAGATAATATCAAACTTCTCACCTTCTTCTTTTTTGATGTTTACTGGGATCTTAGATAGCATTCGTTTCCATTCTCTCCTTATCTTATCCTTTTCCTAAAATATTTGGTTAGAGCTTTTTTTTTCTCCCCAACCTCCTACTCTTTTCCTATTTAGATAGATTGCCTTCCCCTTTTCAAACTTCCCTTTAATAAATGTTTACCGATTGTTGAGGTTAAAAGTTCCCTCCTCTTTCACAATCCTTTTTTTCAAATAAAATGTTTGAAACTTAGATGGCCTTTACCATCGTTTCTGACCAAATTTTTAGGACCCAACCATTTCGTCTCTTCCACTTCCTATTTTTGGTAAAATGTTTGTTGCAGCTGAAGCCTCATATCTCTCTACTTTCAACTCCTTTTTCCTTAAATTGCCTGATTTTATTTGTGCTTTAGATAGTTTTTTTTCACTTTTCATAAAACATCGCCGAAATTTTGGACTGTCCCGAAACGTTTGGGGCTGCTGAAAGCTTCTCCAACTTCTCCCACAATAAAAAATTTGACACTTTCTCTTACACTTTCTTTTTTACTTTCTTTTCCGATTCTTTTTAAAATGTTTGCTGCCGTCATGCTCTTAGCTAACTCGAATTAAAAAATTGATTAAATTTTCAAACTTACGCATTCTATTCCATTATTTCACAATTCCGCTAAAATTAGAAAATCTTAAAGTGCGCCGGAACATACATTCTTTACCTACTTCCAATTTTTTTCTTTCTTCAAAAATTACCATTATTTTTGTGTGCAATTATCCCATACTCTACTACAAATTCGAAAAAAATTTTATGATCCTATTTAGAACTAAACAGAATCCCAGATGGGTCGGATCAAAAAATTCAAAATCACTAATTAATAATGATTTTTGAATAAAAGAAAGTCAATTTTGTGTTGTTATTAGAAAAAATGATTTAACTATATAAGATTAATTTTTTAGCAATCTGGATGTTAATGTTTTGAAATTTATGCTATGTATTTAAAAACAATAAATATTTGGTAATTGTAAAAATTTAGAAATTTGGCAAGAAATGCAAGAATAATATATAGTAATATTTCATTTTTTAAACTTGTACTGGTGGCACAGAAGCAGCACTGTGTTGTTGCTTTTTATTGGGGCTCGACACAAACCGCAAAATTTCTGTGGCAGAAACCAGTTCGGCGAAACGTGTTCGATGAATAATACCGCTGATTATCAGTGAAATGAACATAGCACATCCGGCAATGTTGAACATGTTATTTAGGCCAATGTATGGTAAAAGGAATTGAGAAATCAATGCAACAATTACACCACCGATTGCCTAAAAAATAAGAATCGTGAATTATGAATTCTAGTAAAATGAAGAAGTAAATTTAAAACTTTATTCTTTGCTGGAAGATTATTATTTATTTTTTAAATAAACGGGAAAAAATTGCACTCTTATTTTATCTTTTTTGACTTTATATAAGATTTTCATACATATCTTATACAGATTTTTTTATCAAGATTATGTATATTATAAAACTTTAGGTGCTCCCTTTTTATAAGCTTTAGCCTCTGATAGTCTAATGAAGACCAAAAATCGGCAATTTTAGTTTTTTAAATATTTTTAATAAATATTGGGTTGTAACATAATTATCCTCGGCCTTTTCTAATGCTTAAAATGCTTGTTTTTGTTGGATGTTTATACTTTGTATGTCGTTGAATAGCTCTTGCAAGAGCCGTCCGATAAAATCGATAGAGCATTCCCGAAAACACTCGTGGCCAAGTTTTCAGCTTATACAGATCAATTACTGAAACGCTAGAATCCATCAACACTTTTTACACTGACTGCGTTAACTGTGCTCTTGTTATAG
This sequence comes from Bradynema listronoti, assembly GCA_024678965.1. Classification (NCBI taxonomy): domain Eukaryota; kingdom Metazoa; phylum Nematoda; class Chromadorea; order Rhabditida; family Allantonematidae; genus Bradynema; species Bradynema listronoti. Next base: position 1,542,195 of record JANLNO010000003.1, read on the forward strand.
ACTTTCACATATATTTCATTTTATGTTTCCATGCTATTTCAAGTCGAAAACATTCGATTTAGAATATCGAATAAATAAGCGATTTTAAGAATATTTTTGCAGGCATTTTGAACAGAATAATGAAGGAAGCTGCACTGCTCGCGTAGTGAATAAAATGTTTGCGCTTACCGATTCACCATTATCAATATTTCCGATATTTCATAACGACCGAACATTTCGTTAAGTTTCCGAGAAGCAGGAGCAGGACTGATTTTATAATATCGTACAAATCGCCCCCGTAAAATCGCACTTACTATTTTCTGATTATTCGTTATTCCAAAACAAATATCTTGCGATCTAATGGGCGTAAAACCGTAAAACAAAATACATGCAAAAGTCCGAAACAAGAACTATTCAACAACATACAAAGCATGAACATCGAACAAAAACAAGCTAATTTTTTTAAGCATTCAAAAACGCCGCGGATAATTATGTTACAACCCAATATTTATTTTTAAAGCACAATGTCAAATAGCTGAAGTACGTTTAGTACAGACCAGAGATGTTTTTTTCATGTCGATTTTCAAATCTCAAATTTATTTCCGCAGCATCCCTGGCACAGATTGATTATTGTTCGAGCAAAAATGGAAAAAACTTATTTAACATTGTATTGTCATCTGATACTTATATTTCTGATTGTTCACCCGTAAGCTTAAGAATTTTAAATCTTTTTTGCTTATTTTTTAAATTTTGAATCATTTTTGTGGAATTTGGCAGACTTTTTTATTCAATAGAATCTTTTAGTTTTCATTTGCTCGAAATAACAATTTAAGAAGCTATATACATACTAGCATAAAATAATTTGTATAATTTACTAATTTTGTGAGCTTTCATAGTTAAATAATTTTAAACTATACTACGAGAAAAAAATAAAAAAACGAAAATTTTGTATGCCGGAAGTCTTATTACAACTGCGATGAGTAAGAATTAAATTTCAGGTCTTATGCCCATATTTATTTTAAATGAATTTTAAAAAATTGACCATTCCAACTTGCGCGAATCCGTAAACAATTCCAAAATTTTTTGGACCAAAACAACGGTGCACGCCATAAGGAACAAGTGTGAAAGTTGCGCCTACGCAAATAAACATGAGACATATCTGAAATTAATTTAGTAATATCATGTAAAATTTACATTTATGAGTGTAATCAAACCCAAATCATATAAAGAATTGCCGATCCTATGTTTTGAATTATTGTTAGCGACCACATCAATGCGCAACCAAATGAGCATGCAATAATCATTGAGGTTTGGTAAGATGTCTAAAAATAATATAAGCAAGACTGTTTGTTGTTTAACTATGATAATTTATACTTTATCAGCCACTTGACCCCACAACACACGACTAAGGCAATTTGTTGCAGCAGCAAACGAAATTATTGTTGAGAGGAAGAAATCGTCCTTGATGAAAGTTTGACCAAAAGCCTAAATAATACGAAATGATTCTCTTCTTCCAAAAACAACTAAAAAACTTGCCCAAAGAGACAACTAAATTAACGCGGGACTTATCAAATTCATTCGGTGTATGTTTTTAGACTTTGTTTTTTTTCAATTTTACAAAATAAAATGTAAAAATGCCCAGGTTTAAAACGATTAACTATTAATCGCTTAATAAGTTCAATTAGTATAATATCACTCATTATTTGTTAAATGTAAAAAATATAACATAGTTATTTTTTTAATTTCTACCTTATAAAAACCACTAATCGTCTGCACCCAAACTCCATTAAACATAAATGTTGCCGCAATAATTAGAAAAGTAACTGATTTAAGCGCCTGTTTCTGAGTTAATTCTACGTCTGATTTTGCCGTTACTATATTAGCTGATTTTACGTTTATTGGTCCCCCGTCGACAATTCCATTTGCGGCCGGATTATTATGAATAGTAACAATAGCGCCACGTTCATCTTCGTGTGATTCATTAGATTCCGTTTCGTGAACGCTTTTTTGTTTCTATATTGAATAAATATGTATTGTTAGGAATAATTTTAATTTGCAATTTTTCGGTTTTTTTCAAATTATATTTAAAATTCTAAATAATTAAATACCGGTTCTGCGATGAAAAAAAGAGCAATGAATTGAAGAATGGAAAATAAACAAGCTAGCATCAAAAACATTTTTGGTACTCTTTCTAATAGCTCAGATTGAGTAAAATATCTAAAAGATATTTATATTTATAAATAATTACTAATCATTCAATTTATCGAAAAAAAACTACCCATCATCATTAGCCGGCAGATTATTGGGATTGATGAATTTTGTTTGAAGTGGTGAGACAATAAATGCACTACAACCAAATCCTGCGGCAATTAAACCGCTAGCTAAGCCAACACGTTTTGGCATCCACTAAATTTTAATGGCTATGAAATTAAGTTGTAAAAAAGAAATGTATATTATAATACTCGTTGTGATTGTATGAGTACACAATTATAGCTTATTCCAAGACCCATACTGGAAAAGAGGCCAAGAGTTATAATCAAAAATGGAAGTCCCATTTGAATTGTAAAATATGAAAGTGCGATTCCTCCACTGAAAATTTATATAAATTTCAATATATGTACATTAAAAATGATGTAAATATTACGAATAAAGTGTTGAGCCAATAAGAGCCCCAATTCGTGCATTTGTTATTTTCTCGAGATATCCGCCGATAACCATTGAAAATGGTAGGCCAACTATAAAAATTATAGCAAAGTTACTACACATGTACACATATAAATAAATTTTACCTAGCATGCTCTGAAGCCATAAAACAGATCCACGACTTTGTGTAGGATTAACTTCTGCTCGCAAGTAGGAAACGAGGTATGGTAGAATATTTCCTAAAATTGTTAAAGTATATATATACATGTTAATATATATATATATATATATATATATATATATATATATATATATATATATATATATATATATATATATATATATATATATATATATATATATATATATATATATATATATATATATATATATATATATATATATATATATATATATATATATATATATATATATTTTTATATATATATATATATATATATATATATATATATATATATATATATATATATATATATATATATATATGTGTGTGAGTGCAAAAACTTTAATACGCCACTGACTTTATTAGTTTTTTCTTTCATATAATACACTCCTGGTCAAAATGATAGCCGCACTTGAAAAATAAGCATATTTTGAGTTTAACGTAATAGAAAATAATGATTTTTTTCTCAGTGTTCGTTTGCAATTGAAAAATTGTACTTTGTAATCAATTTAAGTTCGAATTATTTTTAGGACTTTTTTAGTTGATATTGTAATTTTTCAATTTTTAAAGTTGGTCAAAATGATAGTCGCGGTTTATAGTTTCGTTAGTTCCTAGGCATTTTATGGGTTTTATGTGATTGTTTTTGTCATTTTTGAGCTTCATCAATGTTTTGCTTTATATTTATTGTTATGGGCAAAGGAAAAGCGCTTACTGAATTTGAAAAAAGGAACATCGTCGCTGAAAACTGGAGTTTTCGTCTAATAGCAGCTCATGTCGCGCGTTCGGACAAAATTGTGCGCAATTTTTTGTTAGATCCTATATCTTATGGAACTGCAAAATCAAGTGGTCGCCAAAAGCCCACTAATGTACGACAACGGCGACGAATAATTGCGGCTGCATCGAACTCGACTGTCACTTCTGCTCAGCAGTCCGAAAATTGTTTGCCGTGTTTTATATGGAAACGAAATTATCGTGCGCTCTAAAGTGTTCGCGTCTAACTAATGTCCATAATGTTGCTCGCCTTCAGTTTGCAAAAGAAAAGCTTGCGCAGCAAATTGACTGGTCAAGGGTTATTTTATCGGGGTACGAAGCATGCCATTAACTAATTTAACATTTATAGATTGTCTGTTCAGGAAAAGTTTAATCTTTATGGGACGGACGGTTTCTCGGATTATTGGCATGATTTTCGTAAAGAGCCACTCTACTTCTCAAAACGCAACTTTGTAGGTGGCACGCTGATGATCTGGAGAGCTTTCGAAGCTGCTGGTACTCTTCCTCTTGGGTTTATGTCGCGCAAAATGAACAGCGAAGAATATCAGCATGTGCTCATGCTGACATTTGACGCCGTTCTGGCAAGAAGGCTATCTCTTCATGCAAGACAATGCGTCTATTCACCGTCTAGAATAAGCTTCTTGCAGGAGAGGCAAATCGCTATCTTACTATGCCCGGCATGTTCACCCGATCTGAATTCAATCGAAAATCTATGGGGACTTTTAGTTTGTGATTTTTATCGTGGCAACCAGCAATACGCCGACGTCAACGATCTCAAAACTGCAATTCTTGAAGTATGGAGTCGTCTAATTTAAATGTATTGAATAACTTGGCCCGTAGTCTTCCAAATCGATTGATTAATGTTAGTGTTATATTGTTATTTGTTAATTTTTTGTTCAATAAGCGTTAATTTTAAAGATGCGGCTATTATTTTGTCCAGTGATAAAAACTCAAAATACCGTAATACACAGTAATACGTGGGTAAAATTTCGAAAATTTTAAAATTGTTTCAAGATTATAATTTATAATAGAGAAAAGCATGTCTGTGCAATATTTCATAAAAGACGGCCAATTAAAACTCGAGTTTTGCTACATTTTCAAGTGCGGAAGTGTATTCAAATTTGTTTTAACTATTAATTGGAATTGCGAAGAGTTATTTAATAACTAAAAAATTAAACCAAAAGTATAAATTAATCCATTAGTAAATTGTATAATAATAGAAGCTCCGATAACAAAACACGGTCGAAGATTTTTAGGCAAGTGACGAACAACGAAATCATCGGTCTCCATAATATTTATTAGCTAATAATCAATATTATCCTGTAAAATAATCAATGGCAGAATAACAAAAATATAATTAAAGAAAGAAAATTAAAAAGCATATTAAAAAATAAAATAAAAATCCTCACAACGTAAATTAAATAACTAAAATTTAAAAAAAATTGAAACCAAAAAATATATTATGCCATTACATAATGAAATATTTATAAAATATTGACAATATTGATGCTATCAATCAAAGGCATTTCGTTAAAATGAAGAACAAGAAGATCAGAAAATTGACAAATTTTCGCACATTCGAAGTTTATTTAATAACAAAATTTGAAAAATTGCAAATTTTCAAAAAAGTGATTAATTATACGATAAATATGCACAAAATATATTTTGATAAATACATTTTGAAAAATCAATGCCATTTATTAATCAACATTTACATACAACAGCTACATAAAATAAACAAATTTAAAATAAATATGTATAATTTCTATAAATATGATAGATGATGTTGGAAATCTTAAATGTAAATATTAAGAATATTAGAGAATTAAATATAATATGAATAAAGAAGGATTTCTTTAATAAATAGATCAATGAATCAAAAATAAATTGTTTTTCTAAACATTTTTCAAGATAAGGATGCAAAAATGTCGATAAGGAAACAAAATAGTTTATGGCGTGTTTGAAACATATTTTTATTTGGAATATATTTTTTGCTAACAATAATTATTCTGTAAAATAAGCAATTTTAATATTTAGGTAATGTGTATGATTACAAAATATTATGACACAACAGAAGGAAGTGTAAAAATAAAAAAAGATTTAAATTGAAAAGCGCAAAAGATGTAAGCTATAAATATATAAATATAATCTTTGGAAATAATAAAAAAAGACAAATAAATGACGTGAAGACAGACATGCAAATTTTACTATTTCTATATTCGCAGAAGATGACCAAAGCCAAGCAAAAAAGAAGTAAAGAACACAACAACTAAACTTCATCATAAGCATTCGTTACAATGTGAAATGTCACGAAAAAACGGAATAAATATTACTACTTTAAACAATTCGTATATTTGCGCAGAGGTATAAATTATATATGTTTATATGATGTATATATGTACATAGTGCACATATAATATATGCATATACATATAAATAATTATGAAAAACATTATTTTGTGCTTTTCATTCGAATTTTTAAAAATAAAAAAATAAAGACAGACAAATAAAGACAGACAAATGTTTAAAAACATAGTGGGTCAAAATTCGAAAACAAAGATTTAAAACAAAGAATGAAAAATAAAAAATTTAATGCGATTTAATTTTTAAGTAATTGCAAAAATATAAGTCAAAAAATAAAGTACCTATATACATACGTATAAATAAAAATTTAAAAGGAAGTTACAAATTACTATGCAAAAAATAAAAATTTAAGAATTTGGAGTTTGGAATCAAAAATCAAAACTGATGAATGGCATGGGAAAGTTAAACGAACGATCAAACTAAATGGCAAAAAATGTAAAATGACATGCTTTCCATTTTTATATACTCTTAATGCAATGATCAACACGTCTAATTTAATAAAAGAACAAATGGAAAAATAACCATTACAAAGAAAAGTTGTCTGAAATAAACGAAAGACTTGCAATAAATTAGCAGAATAAATTAAAAAATTTTCCAAGTACTAGCACACTTTGTTAGTTATCTGCTAAAAACTAAACCAAAAAATAAACAAAAAAAGTTCTTTAAAAAACACGAATAATTTTTTTTATCCACTCCAAAAGCGAGCAAATAAATACATATGATGCATAAAAATATTAATACTCTAGAAATGAAAACCTAATTTTTTTAAAATTTTTTTTTTTGACAAATAAAATTGAAATTTCGCTTTTTCATCGCATTGACTCTAAGAAGCAAATGCGGAGTAAGGAGTCAAATTTTTCACAAACAGAGTTTTATCAAAATTTTTCATATTTTGTTTCCAAAAAAATAATAAAAAATTTAAAGCAAAAATCGAAAATCATTGACAAAATACTTGAAAAACAATAAGAAAATTCTTATTTTGTCAATTTTTTTGTTATTCGTATTAAATTATTTGGATTGATTAAGTTTGACATTCTTTGAACATACCTCAAAATAAGCATGAAATGAATAATACAGGGTGAGTTTTTTAAACCAGCCGATTTGAATCGTTCATAACTTTTTGTTTCTGAATCGATTTTAAAAATAAAAAATGTTTTGAAATCAGCAAAAGCTGAGAATTTTTTTGATCGAAAATTTTTTTTTGCTGGCGCAAGTTATATGTCGTTCGACACGCAACTTTATTCCACGCCGAAAAAGGCCTGCAAATTGATTAAGTTAACAAAAAGTTACATGCATATTTTTCAAAATTTTTACAAAATTTTTTCAGTGATAATGTAAATTTTCCATGAAATTCTAAAAAAATTGACGTTACATTTTTAGCTATAACTTTTTGTTTGTTAACTTAATCAATTGGCACGCCTTTTTCGGCAACCGACTTGGAATAAAATTGCGCGTCGAACGACATATAACTTGTCAAGCGCGAAAAATTTGCCGCGCGACATTTGCGCCCGCAAAAAAAATTTTTCGGTCAAAAAAATTCTCACCATTTGCTGATTTTAAAACATTTTTTATTTTTTATTCAGAAACAAAAAAAGTTATGAACGATTCAAATCGGCGGATTTAAAAAACTCACCCTATATAATTTAGTTTTAAGGAATAAACAAATTCAATCATCATGAAGAACATTTCTTGATATCCATTTAATTTTTCTCGTTTTTTAAATTTAATCAACCAAGGATTATACAGACTTGCAATTGAACATGAATTGAATACCTAATTGGATACATTAGTGAGTTGTTAACGGGCACGTCGATCTTTTCACTTTCCATCTTTTAATTTTCGTTGAATCTTCTAAAAAATGCAAATATCGCAAACATCCCCTCTAGTGTGGCCTGTAGATAAAGAGATGAATTGGTGTGGCTCATAGAGTGGATCAAAGAAAGGCATTATCAGCAGATTCGTAGTCTGCTCAAGGAAAAGCGTCCTCGTGGTGGCGATTAGCGTAAGGCCGGGCGAGAAGCCCAATGCATATGCGAGAAAATACTCGACCATCTCATGCTCTGTAAGTGATGGTTTTTCGCAGGTAGAACTATGCGTATAAGTGATATTTCCGTTATGTAGCAGTGATACCGAAGACGAAACACGAGCAAGCGCCGAAATATATACCGAAAAATAAAATATGCGTGCAATCATTAGGTGCCTAAATATATTGTTCGTCACATGGACAATAAAAAAAACAACGAATCATTCACTCATGTACACGACGAAAACAAAAACAATACGAATAAGAGAATTAAAATATGAAATTAAAAATACCCTAATTTCGCGTGCCTAAGGCCGGGTATTTTGAGCCAAATTTAAATTCGCGCCAACGAGTTCATTCTATTGTATTGGATCCGTTGGGGTTGTTTTTTGCTAAAATTAGAGATGTTTCAGGTCGGACTGACGACACAAAAGTAGTGCAATAAAGTGAAGAAACACAGACAAATGGAGTAAAATTTTCATGGATTCATATTCACTCTATGTGAAAAAAGCATAAAAATTTTACTCTATTTATTTGCACCTCTTCATTTTATTGCACCATTCCGGGCCGACTCGACGCGGCATTTCTAATATAAACGAAAAAAAATGACTTCCAAATATGCATTCTAATAAATAGTGATGGTGTTTCATTATTTACAGTTTTATGTTGGCATTATAATTAAATAATTAATTTTTTTTTTGGAAAGGTAATAGCCATTTTGGCAACCTTCTTTTTAAGTTCTCGCCAGTTATCTTCACTACTAACTAATCATTGTCACTCGTATTCTGATCGCTAAAAGATTACACTTCTTACTGGCTTTGGCGTGTTTCGTAGTAGAGAATGTCCATAAAAGAAGTATGTAAAGTTAAACTAGACATCTCCCAAAAGAAAACTCAACTGCCTTCTCTCTTTCGACCAGTTAATCCTCTTACTCCAGTGGAGCTTAAAGAGGCGATCGTGACGATATTCGATTTTATTTTGGCGCACGACAAATTCAGAAGGAAGAGTAAATTACGAAAAAATCGGTGGAAAAAAACGTACAGATCAGAATCGTCTACAAGAGATTCGGGAAAACAAAGAAAGGAACCACTCATAAATGACTATTTTGATTCTCCCATGATTGCACGAGTAAGTATTTTATTATTTAAACTATACATTCCATGGCTTAAACTTTTATTTTTATTTTCGATGATTTTATTTTTATGTATACCATACAAATCAATTTGCTTTTTAGATCTTGGGTCACGTTTGTTATATATTCAAAAATGAGCCGACTTTACTGAATATTAATTTTCCTCTAAATCCCATGGCAAAAAATCGCAATGACCCTACTACCACTCCTACTACCTCTCACGAATTAATTGTGTGCGGAGATATACACGGAAGTATAAGCGAATTAATGGCAATTTTTGAGCAACACGGCATGCCACCCGTCACCAATTTTCTTTTTCTCGGTGACGTTTTATTTATTTTTTTTAAATGTCAGTCCAATAAAATTTTTAAATATTTAGGAGATTACGTTGATAGGGGCAAATGTTCTTTGAGCGTAATTCTTTTCTTATTCCTCATGAAGATTCGCTGGCCGAAACACTTGTATATGTTGCGCGGTAATCACGAAGCGTTTGTGATTAGCTCCGAGTATGGATTTCGAAAAGAGGTTTGATTAACCTTTTTAAAATGTGTTTATCGGTGTAACAAAGTGGAACCTTTTTTTAAATTTTTTGTTTTTTTTTAAAGTCCAAATTGAAAGTCACCAAATTGAATTGTTGATTAAAATTTTTTTAATGAGGTATATAGTTTACACTCTTGTCTTTCATTTATCTTTTATTTAAGATATTTTTTATTACAAACAAATTTGATTATTTTTATTTTAAGAAAGCAAGAAAACCAAAACAAAGTGGAACGTTGTAATGAACGGAATAAATTTTCAAAGCACCCTAATTTCGCGCATATAAGGCCGGGTGTTTTGAGCCAAATTTAAATTCGCGCCAATGAGTTCATTCTGTTGTATCGAATCCATTGGGGTCCAAATTTGTGCCCGCCTTTGTCTCGATTTCATAAAAGTAGGCACAAAATTTGGACTTGCTTGGATCCGATACGAACAGAATGAACTCAATGGCGCCAATTTAAATTTGGTTTAAAACACCCGGTCTTATACACGCAAAATTAGGGTAGTTTTTTTACTAACTTATTTTTTGAAAAAGTAAAATTTTTTTGATACTCTATAATAAATTCTTTACCAAATTCCGTTTTTAGTTGTTTAAAAAAGGGTTTCATTAAAATTTTAGCTTTTTTAAATAGCCAAAATGGTTCCACTTTGTTACACTTGTGTTTATACTACCTATTTGTTTTTTCCTATTCTACATTTTAGTGTAAGAAACACTTTCCCGATGAATCAATTTTTGGCTTGCTCAATGTCGTATTCGCTTATATGCCACTCGCTGCTATTATTCATAGTAATTTTCTGTTCTAACTTTCAAGGAATAAGAAAAAAATAAAGGAATCATATTTTCTTTTGGTTAATTTAAAAAAAAAACCTTTAATACATTATTAACTTGGAATCGACGTTTTTGATTTCGGATTGTGCCTTTTGTTGCCACGGCGGCGTATCACAGTGGATTAAGTCACGCGCAGCTATTGCTTCCATTCCACGTCCGCTGCTTTTCGAACGGCTTTCTCTACACGAACACCTCATTGCCACTGATCTCATGTGGGCCGATCCTAAACGCTTACAAGAAAAGTTTTTCTTTTTTTTTGTGATTTTAAATTACTAAGGATTTAATTTAATATGTGTTTTAGTGCTTTTTCTCCGTCCTTTACACGCGGATGCGGCTTCAACTTCAACAAAGACGGTCTTCAGCAAGTGCTACAAAAATTGCGTTGCACTTTTTTAATTCGTGCCCACGAAGCCAAAAGAGTATATATAACATGAGTGTACATATATAAAATTTGCTCGGAACGATTTTTTTGAGAAATTTTCGAATAAAATTCTCAATTTCCGGGGGGGGGGAGTGAAATTTTCAATTTGCGAGTCAATACAAGAACTAACGATTTTAATATTTAACCAAGGACCTTTTTAAGAAAAATATTATATAGTTTACGTTTTGAAAAATATTGACGTAATTTTATTAGAATGGTGTTGAAGAAATGTTTGGTGGACTATGTATGACTGTCCATTCGACGGAATTACCCAGTATGGGCAAGGCGGCTGTTCTCCGATTAACGATTAACAACCGCTACACTCACATCACTATTGAATCGTTTTTTCACTGCAAGAAAGATGTTTCAGAACTGGCTCGCACAACTAGCTGTTGCAGCAAATATCAGAAAATTTATCGGTAATTTTAATACAAATTGGTTCGTTTTCGTTTTTACATTTTCTTTTCTCCAATTCGAAATTCTTTTCTAATTCTCTTAAATTTTCGTTGATACCCAACTTGTAGATAGTTGTTTCTATTTACCAATTTGATAATTATTTGAACCTTTTTGTATTCTTTTTAAACCATAAAATCATTAAAATGCATATGGATCAACTAGCTCGAGATTTTTTAAAACTATTAATTATGATTTTATGATTTTTTAGTCATTTTCCATCCAAAAAAGTCATTTCACCATTTTTGGATTTACGGCCTATTTTTCGTAAACTAGAAGACGAGCGATTCTTTCGCCAGAATGTAGCCGGTCAGGATGAACTTCATTTATGGGTGAAGGTAGCTTTTATAATTAAAAGTGATCGCCAATCCTATTTCATTCTTTTTCTTAGTCCAACGTCGGTCCGCTTTTCGACGAATATGTAGCGAAGAAAAATATTTGTCGTCCTAAAGTGGCAGCTCTTCGGCTTTTCCCATCGCTATTGGCCGTTGCTTTCGAAGAGAAACCTTACATTGATAAAGATTTTTCACGTGAGGCTACCGACTTGCTTTTAAAGGTTATTGTTTTGTTTTAATTCAACTCAATACAAACTGTGGCTATAAAAAATTTAAAAGCATTTAAAATTTATTTTTCTTTAATTTTTAGTTCTCTAAATATTGTGCACAATTGCGAATAAAACGCTTCGAACGTCTCGAAATCACGGATGACGAGCGCATAAACACGGCTGCTCGGACGACTCAAAATTATCGAAAATAAGCTTAATTCTAACGATCAAAAAATATATTTGTAAATAATATAAAGGATAAATAGAAATAAACAATAAAAATATTGATATATTTTTAAGAAATGAATTATTCTATCCATGAAAAAAAATACACAATAAATACATGAACATTTGTAACACACATTTACGTATGCAAATGCGCGACGAGATAGTTGCAAAAAATTCTCCACTAAATCAACTTGATTGTCTTTTGCTTGTATATTTATTTTTTTAAAACGAATAGAATAGTCAAAGGATTCTACGAAAGATTCATAAAGCTGTTCTGAAGAAGCGTTTTTTGCTTTTTTTCGAGTGTACATTTTTTTACAGTCAAGCTATAGCTTTTCATTTCGCATATTTTTAATGTTTTCATCGTTTTTTCCCGTTTTTAATAGATTTAAGGGATTGACGTTTTTCCTTGTTGAAGACACCTAAATTTATAAATATAAATTAAACCTTAATTTCACAATCCTTAATTTGAATAATTCTAATGATGTGTGTGTGTGTGAATCAATTTTCATCCGATGAAAAGTAAATTTTTGATGATATAATTTTTATTTGATATCAATTGTTAAAAAAGTGAACAAAATATTGTTTATATCTTAAAAAGTAATATCTACTAAATGTTGCTCAATAATATCACATATATATTTATTCATAGACGGAAATTGCTTCACAAAATTGTTAACTTGACCTTATGTTAATTGAAGAATTGAGTTATTTCAAGTAAGTAAACATTGGTTACGCTTTTTATTACGCCGCTGTCATCTTTTTCCTCGCAATTTTGGACGAAAAAGCGGAACATTTCATTCTAGTAATAAGTAAATTTATGGAAGAATAATTTTTGCTTGGTTGGCTCCTATAAAATTTGTAAACTCATGTAATTCTCAAGTGATATTCATTTACTTTGGCGGGAATGGTATGAGAATATCGAATAATGAAATTTTTTTATTTATGCTTTTCTAATATATTTGTCAATTTATTGTAATACCTAATGTGTTTGCTAACTTTAAATTGTATTTTATATATTAATTTCGTAAATTTTTAAATTTTTTTGGTACCTAATTTAAATTTATAAAAAATATATTTTAGCGAAAAATTTGAAAATTTTCAACTTTTTATATATTTTTAAACATGTAATTTAAAATCCTTTATTTTTTATAATAGTAATTGCAGCTACTTATTTTATTCTTTCTCACAAAAGACTTTAATGGAAAACAATGGCCACAAAATTGCCAAAAGCTTGTAAAATGCTTATTTTTTCTGCTTATTATATTTACATTAGTGCACTTCATGTAATAATTTCAATGCTTGTATTTATACTAGGGTAATTTTGTTTCTTATCAATTAATAAATCTTTGACGCCCCTTTTTTTATTGAGTCCTTTAATTGATTTTTTAAAATTTGTTTTAGCATTTCTCTATTTATTTATTTTTTTTTGTTAAATTTTGATCGTTTATTCGATCTTTTAATTTTAAATTAGTATCATTGTTGCTTTTTGTCAACATTTTTAAAAAGTGAAAGTGTTAATTTTATTTAAATTGCTTTAAAATCCTTTGTGTAAATAGTCACTCATCTTCACACTTACATCGAAGAACGATTAATTTTTAAAGTGTTTTTTAAATATGTATAAAAAATCTAATTGGATTTTTTCTCACAAACTTTGAACTAAGATTTATGCTGATCTGCATATATTTCCATTCTTAGTGATTTTTGCGTCCGCTGTTGCATTTTTAATTATAACATTCATTTATCCACTCCCTGTTCACTAAAAGTTTGGTGATCATACTACACGCATGTGCAAGAATGAAAAGTTTAAGCGACAAATTCAAGAAAATGCTGAAAAACATTAAATTTTATCTCTATATGTTCGTAATTATGAAGAAAAATACAGGGTGAATCGTTCATAACTTTTGTTTTTGAACCAATTTTAAAAATAAAAAGTCAGCAAACGCTGAGAATTTTTTGACCGAAAATTTTTTTTGCAGGCGCAAATGTCGCGCAACAAATTTTGTGTGCTCGACAAGTTATATGTCGTTCGACGCGCAACTTTATTCCACGCCGAAAAAGGCGTGCAAATTGATTAAGTTAACAAAAAGTTATATGCTAAAAAACAAACGCATATTTTTCAAAATTTTTACAAAATTTTTTCAGTGTTAATGAAAATTTCCCATGAAATTCTAAAAAAATTGACGTTAGCTATAACTTTTTGTTTGTTAACTTAATCAATTGGCACGCCTTTTTCTGCAACCGACTTGGAATAAAATTGCGCGTCGAACGACATATAACTTGTCAAGCGCGAAAAATTTGCCGCGCGACATTTGCGCCCGCAAAAAAAAAATTTTGTCAAAAAAATTCTCACCGTTTGCTGATTTTAAAACATTTTTATTTTTAAGATCGGTTTAGAAATAAAAAAAGTTATGAACGATTCAAATCGGCGAATTTAAAAAACTCACCCTGTACATTATTTTTTATTTGTTCAAAAGATTTTATGGATAAAACTAAATCTTAAAATATTTTATAATTTTTTTAACCCAAGTGACAATGAATGTTTTGAGTTCAAATTTGCGCGCAAATTGGCGTTTGCCTTCATTCTGTTCTTTAATTGGGTAAAGCTTTGGAATCACACTCAAAATATGTGCCTAGGAGGTTTCTTATACGACAAATTCTTTTTATGTTTATAAATTCATACAGAACAGAATGAACACATTTGCCAATAATTGCACAAATTTAAATTCGTGTACACAAAAGTGTACACGTCGTCACTTATGGGTTAAAATAAAAATTTGATTAAAAATAAACTTTATATTTTTAGGGTAAAGATTTTTTTATTTTTTTTAATTTGCTCCATTCTTGCTAATCACTTTACATATTCATTTTTTCTCTAACAATTTTCGCAAGCAAATACATTTTTGAAATGTTTTATTCGTCTGTCCAGCGAGTTATTTGCATACCATGTAATTTTGTGTGCATATGATAAATATATATTTATATTTGTGCGTTCATAATAAAAAGATATTTTCAGGTAAATAAAAATCAACCTACATATGTGTGCATGTGTATAGGTTTGGCATACATTATTTTGGCAGATCTTATGCGTTCATTTAGTTACATTCATATCTGTATGTACAAATAGTGATTTTTGCAAGTTAGCGGCGTTTGCACGCCGCTAACCAAAATAACGACAGCATCCGGTGCAGAAAAATTTTGCATACATTTTACCTGTCCTCATTGCGCTTGTATTTTTCTGTTCATCATGCATTGTTATGTGTTTGTTTGCATGTGTGTGCATATGATATATTTGTGACATTGACGCGATTTCCATCGAACTATAACAATGTCTTATTAAATTATTGATTACTTTTAAAATTCATTTATTGCTTTATTAACCTTTGTCGTTGCTTATTGCAATATATAGAAAGGAGTACTCAGTTAGTTTAAAAAAGATTGACATTTAAAAAAATATCGAAGATTTTTAGGAAAAACAATATTAATGAATATGTATTTATTATCGTAATCAATGAATAAGAAGCAAGTGAGACTAACTCCGATACAATGTTGAAACAAAGACTATAAGTTTGCGAAAAGAAAGATCGGGAGCATTTGATTGCGATTTTTTAATCCATTTTTCTCGTTTTTGTCCTAATTTTCTAAAAAATTTTCATGTTTGCATGTTTTATTTTTTGTCGAGAAAAAACAACGACCATCCATTTTGCTTATGTCCACATCGGACAAGCTTTCCTTTCATTCTTATTATAAGTATATTTTTCTCTTTTCCATATCTCCCAATTTTTCTTATTGTCCACTTTCTGTTGATTTTTTTTATACTTTTTTATTTGTTTTCTTACACTATCGTAATTTTTTTCAATTTTTAACTGTCAATTTTTTTGAATTAGTAAAATTTTTTTGAATGTTTATTTATTGATTTCTAATGAACACCATTTTTACATACACATTCTCTTATATTTTTTATCACTTTTCTAATTTTAATTTTATTTATTTAAAAGAAATTAAAACATAACATACAACACTAAATGATTGAAATATATTTTTTATAATAGTAAATAAAAAAGCTAAAGGGTGAAAGCTAATTTTAAAAATTTTTTAAGAGTAAAGTAAAAAAATTACAAATTCGAACAATGCGCAATACATTTAATTCGCAAAATCTGATTATAATAAATGGTGCCGCCACAGAGAAAAAAAATGCAAAAATTTGCATAAATTTTTCAATTTAATCTTTATTCATAAGTCTAAGGGTATTTCTGCTTTAATAATTTATAATTTCTTTCTAACAAATAATATGCACATTATTTATTATAAATATATAATTTATATGTATATATAGTCCTGTTTATTATTCAAATAAATGTACGTGCAATTTTAAAAATAATAATTTTAAAAATAATATATTTGATTATTGTATGTATCCTAATGTATATGCCTGCATATTACACGAATTAATCTCAAAAAATAGTATTTTGAATATAACGCAAGAAATATTACCGACGTCTATGGAGAGCAAACAAAAATACGAACGTGACTAAAAAAGCAAAGTAGCAAAACATTTAATACATTTTTCGAAAGTTACAATATTTATATGTATGTATGTGCGTGATTTTAAGATAACATTAAAAGGAGTAAAGTATGTATACAGCCAATTAGAAAATTATATTTTATTTAAAAATTATTATATATAGAATTATAAACAATAAATGAAAAATTGTATATCGTTTTATTTAAGTATTTTCTTAATATTAATTAATTGTTAGGTTTATATTAACAAAGCATTTAAAATATTTTGCCGTCAAAAGTTTTTTTTAAGGATTTATATTTTGTTAGCTAATAAACTTTCGTTTTTTTAAACTTTGTTTTTCTTAGAATTTGATTAATAAAAAATACATAGTTATAGATAGTTTTTCTCTTCTCCAGATTAGCCTGCTATTATAATTTTCTTTCTAAATTAATTTTATTTTTGGTTTAAATAAGAATTTCAAATGGCAAAAATTCAATTTTTGACACCACATGTTTAAGAATAATGTTATGACATTTCAAAGCTTCAGGTTGAGTGGTTACCTCATGAGTTGTTATGGTGTATTTTCGATATTCGATCCTTTTGTCCGAAATTGTCGCATCACCGTTTAGAAACTTTGTAATTATGTTTTTTTAAATAGAATAGCATGCTTGATTGATTTTTGACTTTGGTTCTTCTAACAAGAGAACTTCAAAAATACTTAAAAATTATAATTTTAATAGAGTTTTATAGAGAAAATTTTTTTATTTACCTGATAAAAAGAAGTATATGTACATCTATATAAAAAAGTTATAAGTTAAAAAAGTAAATATCCCAATATATAAATTTTATATCAGAATTTAAAAAATATTTTTTTTTATAAAATGAATACATTTACATTAATCAATTGGATAAAAAAAATCATAATTTTTTAATAAATAAATTTAAAAAACAAGCATTCACAAATTTTTATTAGTTTTGAATTTAACAATTTTTGGTAAAAAACATTTCCAATATGTTAATTTCAGAAGAGTTTTATGAAGGTATCTTAAACATGTAATAATTTTTAATTAAATATGGATTGCTTTTTTTGAATTACATTCGTGTGCGTGTGCATCCAACAACCTTAAAAGTGCAATTATCAGTTTAATAATTGGAAATTATAGTGAACAAAAATACTTCTCGTGAATTATGAACATATCTTTTCTTGGACAAATTTTGAATGATTTTTTAATTAAAAATAAGTTTTTAAATAAAAATAATTTTTTTATTTTCTATACTCGTTTTTATATCTTACCGTATAAATCAACATTTTTTACATATTTATTTTATTTTCAATTTTTTTATTTTCTATTTTTGTCAAAGTCGTAAAAATGCACCTTCTTAAAGTGAATATTTTTTAAATATTTTTTATTTTTATTGAAGTTTTTTTTATTATTTTTTAGATTCATGTGCATGTTGTATTTCCTAATCATTTTTTATGCATTTGGAGTTTCTGTCCGATAAATCGAAAAAACGAGATATTAAATTCTCGTAAAAATTTTCGTTATGTGATTATGCTTTTGCAAAAAATTTTCTTTATTAACTTTTTTCTCGAAAGAAACTCAAGCGTGAGTAAAGTTTTTACACACATTAAATTTTAATTTTCTCTCTTCGTTTATCAGATATTCGAAGGGCCGTAACGAGGCGCTAAATGGACAATTGGCAAAAAAATTTTTCGCGGAGTTTTAGAGAATACCTGACCTTTTTTTTATTTTACATTTTACGTTATTAGAAAGAAAATATTTTATATATTTTTCTATTTTTTAAATGTTAATAATTTTTTTAAATATTCATATTTACGTTCAATTTCAAAGTAGAATCTCGTAAAATTTTAAGCATATTTTTCTCGCTAAGTAGACGATCAATTAAATTAAATTTTCGATATCAGATTTCCATAGTATATCCCTCGATGTTAATACTAATAAAATATTTCAAGAACATCAAATAATTTACATGTTTCTATAAACAAATATTTAGCTGAAATAGGCAAGTAAAAAAGGGCAAAGTTCGAGCAAACATTTCAATTCTTCGGTCATATAGATATATTTACGCAACTATGATACATTGAAAAAGGTTTTGTTTGTTTTTCTATCACTTACCAAATGGGGAACGGAATTCTTTTTGACTAACTATTTGGCTTGTATCTTATTATATTAGGTTGGTCCAAAAGTTTTGATACACTTCAACAATTTTATAAAAACTTAAATTTTCTACAACAGCAATGGATCGTTCTCATCAATATATTCGCCATTATTTTGTTCCACTCTTTGCCAACGAGGGCGCAACATTAAGATTCCGTGTCAATGACGCGAAGTGTGTGGTTTCGCGTTGTCCTGCTGGTAACAAACTCGAAGCCCTGCAATGCTGCGACGCTGCATTTCGGCTTGTACGCGATCTAGGACAGTAGACTTGGAGTTGACAGTGTGACCGTGTGGCAGCAGCTCCCAATAGATCCGACACCGACCGCCAAACACATAACAGCACTTTCTTTTGGTGTGGATCGGTTCGAGGCGCTCGCACTTCGCCCTGACGTGAGCTGAGCCACTGGAGTTTGGTTTTTCGGTTGTCGTACAAGATCCACTTCTCATCACAGGTGACGATTCGATCCAATCCTCCATGGCTAAATTTGTGCAGCGGCGCCAATTGCAGTCGGAAATTCGCCGAATTTTTTGCCTTTCGTTAATCTCCTGTGGGACAGTTTGATCGCGTTTGCTGTTTTTGCTCAATTTGTGGAGACGACGAGCGATAGTATTTTTTGATGAGTGTGTCGTAAACTTTGGTTTACGAAATTAAGAATTTCTTTAAAATTCAAATTTTTATTTTTCTTTTCTTTTTTCTTGTCTTGGCATTCTGTTCAATTGTTATCATCAAAATATTTTTTCAGTTGTTTAAAATTTTCGCTTGGAGCTGGTTGTTCTCCAATTTAATCGCTCATTATTTCGGGTGTTAGTGTTTGGAAAATTCATTCTCTCGATTTATCGTTATCATTTGACTATTCTCAATAAGTTGCGTCTGAAAGTAAGGTTACTAGAAGCATTAAATTTATCGGTTTCACTATTCTTTGATTTGGAACTTTCACCTTTTTAGGCGTGCGCCATATTATTGACTCATCATTGTTGGACTTATTATTCTTCGTTGGACTTTTATTCATTGTTAGGCTTTGATTAATTTAATTATTTGTTTAATTTATTTGTTTGGAATTGTTTATTGTTGTACGGAATTTGTTTTTCAGATCAATAAACAAATTCTTTTTGTTCTCGTTTTTTGACTCTATAAGGGCTTAATACTGTGGATCTTTGCATTTATTGATTATTGGTTATTGACTGTTGGTTGCCGAGTTCCGTTTATTACATTTTTCCGTAATTTATTACACTTTTTCGTAATCTCACGAATTTGGGAGTTTTTGTCTTGCACCTTCCCTGCGCGTTAACATTGCTAAATTTTCCACTTTCTTTCTCCCAGTTCGTGACAGAATGGAAGTCAATTTGCGAGTGATCTGTGTTGGATCCGATTCGTTTATCAATGGTCGAGGGTCGTCCCGAACGTGTCTTGTCTTTTCGATGTGTATTGCCAGAACGAAATTTCGCGAATCAGCGGCGATATGTGATATGGGCAGCTGCTTTCCTGCCCAATGTAGTGTAAATGTTCCGGGCTTCTTCGGCTGCATTGTATCTCTGCTTGAGCTCGTGAAACAGCATGTGGATTTTTTGACATAATGAGCTTTCTTTGAAAACATACAACTTTACAATAAATTATATTAAACCGAACTTTTATATATCAAAATGTTTGCAAGAAAACGGACTTTCAAACCATATATTTATCATACATAACAATGATAATAAAAAAAACTTTTGGATCAACCTAATCATCAATATTTTTTTACAAACAAATTTTTTATATAACCTAGTTTTAAGTTTTTAAACACATTTATATTATAGTATGGAAAGATATACTTACACATTTACAAACTTATATTGCTAGATTTTGACATCAAGAATCAATGGTAATATCGAAAAAAAATTATGAATGTGTTCATATACATATACTGATAATGCATGCTTTGATTTTTTTTTATTCTGATTTTTTCGACATTTTAAAAACTCTTATTTCCATTAAATTGTTGTTGTTACATCGCATGTATATTTTGAGAATAAAAATTTCCGATGCATTTCACGTTTTTTTTAAAGATTGAAATCTGTCTTTAAATTTTGATAATTGATAAATTTTAAATCAAATTTCACTATTATACTTACAAAATAAATATATTTATTTTTTAAATAATAATTTAATGACAACACACATAGTTGTATTACTAATAATAATGTATGTTTTAGAATAAAAATGTTTTAATAATCAAATTATTACTAGTTTTCAATTTTTTTTCATTAAATTCTTAAAAGCTATACTTTGTTAAATACTAAAATCAATTCTAATTTTTATTTGATTACATTAATTACTTACGTTTTACAGAATAAACATTTTTAATGTTTTGCTTATTTTTTAGAAGACAGACTATTTATTTATTTGCAATATCCCACTAAATTTTAATTTTATTCGCTAAACTCTTAAATTTGCAGAACAATATAATTCAAGTGGCGTGAACTTTCTACTGATTAGAAGTTTATTTTTACAATGGCATAAATGTAAAAATTGACAAAAATCGCTCATCAAATCTATGAATAGCTCAAACGTAAAGTCTTAGCACAATTTAGTCATTGATCTATGTTTCCGTCTACATCGTCATACACGACATTGGCTGCACATGATATAAAATATACCGCGCAATCTTCACAATTACAGCAACAATATGCGTATAATAATTATTAATAAATTTAAAAAAAGCTATTTTTTATATATTCTCAAATTTTTGTACAATACTGCCGATAAGCATCACTTAAATATGACTAAAACCGAATTGTTATGAATTTTTGATAAGAAATTTTTTAATAAATGATAATATGTATAGCATATAGAGAAGGAACACTACACCTTTAGTTTTAAGTGATTTTCGTATTATTTAATGATATATTTTCCTTTTGTTAGGTATATTAGAAATCAAATTTATGCAAGCGGAATTTAAAATGTATACACATGAAATGTGAAATAAGCTTTTAATATTAAAAGTAACTTAAACATCAAGTAACAAATTTTTTCATTAAATATTTATTGCCAATATATTTTTCAATGTTTATATTTTATTTTATTTTTTACAGTATGCCCAAATCGCCGTCGATTTCATCCCAATTAAGTAATATGAGCCGTTTTGCTGATAGGCGAACGTCAAATAGCGAGGGTGGCGGACGCATTTCTCCTGCACAAATGTCATTGCGCAGCAGCACGAGTTATGTGCCTACTTCCGGCAATCCGGAAATTTTTGATTCCGTATCACTTTTAGCGATTGACGATACACTTTTACAGCCATCATCCACTAATATCAATCTGCAAATTTTTGTACCGGAATTACAAATTCAGGTACTTTTTTTAAAAAATTTCAGTTTAAGGCTATAAAACGGTTATTATAAGCACATTAAAAATTTTTTCTTTTTGTTATTTGTTTTGAAGGATTTAATAAATCATTCAAGAGATTGAATAAATAATGAAATCATTTTCTAAATTTTTTTTTTCAGTTTATTTATTTTTATAATTTATCAATAATATAATAAGATTGAATGACCCTAAATCTCATTATTCTATCAATAATCCATCATTCTTTGTTGAATCGTAGGCTTTCATTTTTCAGTTCAATTTTTTTGTGGCCACTGCCTTTTCTCTTTTTTTCAAGTACTTCTTATTTTCAACAAAACATCTTTTGGATTGATTGTATTCCTATTAAGTGGAAGTTGCAAGAAGACATTCGATCTGAACAATCAATTTATTTGCATTTTAAAATTTTGCTCAAATTTACTTAAAAAAGATTTATAAAGGATAATTGGCTTAAACCAAAAATTAAATTTTTATTGATTTACATATTATTTTAATTTACTAAAAATTAGGAATTGTTTTTTAGAAATGCCTTACCGTTGGATTAGATGAAACGGTTTGGGACATAAAGCGAAAAGTTATTGACTCTTTACCTAAGGTTTGGTTTGTTTTTTGTTAAATTTTATTGGAAAACCATATTTGTATAAATATTTTCAGGATTAATTTTAAAAAATTTTATAGAAGTTTGAAGAATATTATAATTACGGTCTTTTTCTGCCACCTTGTGATGGAAGAGCTGGTAAGTTTTTACTCGAAGATCGTTCTATTCGCGACTATCCTTTTCACGATTGTGTTCCCTATCTAGAGGTTAGTTTATTCTTTACAAAATGCAAAATGAATTTGATAAATGCTTTTAATTTAAATTTATATGTATGCTTATAAAATAAAAATGCATTATATGACACATCTTTAAATTTAATTATAATGCGTTTTTTTTCCAACAAGAATTTTTGAAAGAACAATCGCGTTGTGTTTTTACGCTTTGTGATTAGCTTAATTTTGGTTTCGAGAATAAAAATGTAACGTGAATAATAAAAGAATTCTGACAAAATAGATTTTATGCGAATATTTCATTTTCTAGTTAAAATACAAGAAACGAGTCTACAAAATGCTACAATTGGATGAAAAAGCTGTGAAAAATTTGCATTCGAAGGTATAGTAATTTTTAAGACATAAATATGTTGATATGTACAAAACGTTTGCCTAATTCGACTTTATTAAGATAACTTTTTTAGAGTTAATTCAAATTTTGATTACCCAATTTTTAAAAAAACTAACACAAAATTCTAAAAGACCAAAAAATGAATATGTAATAATTTTCATTTAATACTTTTATTTAGACTAATCTTAAAAAATTCATGAATTATGTGCAAGAGCAACAAGCAGAAAAGATTGAAAAAATGTGTCGCCAAGGTCTTGATCCGAATTTTCATGATGCACGAGGATATACGCCTTTGACATTGGCTGCCGAAATTCCCGATAATAGAGACGTTCTTGTACAACTAGTAGGCGGTGGAGCTCATCTCGACTTTCGCGGCAATCTGGGACAAGTAATATTCTGAGTTAATTTATAAAAAATAAAGTTCACAATGCACGCAAACTAAACGTTTAGTCGAAAAAATGTAATGTTTTTCAGACCGCTATTCACCGTGCTGCATTTCTTTCTCTAAAGAACAATGTAGAAACACTCATTGAATTAGGCGCATCACCCAACTATCGAGATTCGATAGGTTTGACGCCACTTTATTATAATATGATCAACAAGGAATCGGATCCGCAGGTCGCTGAATTTTTGCTGATTGAAGGAGCGGAAATTTTTGTGCACGACATCTACGCAAACGACCCTTTACATCAGGTACATTCATCATATAATTTTTTGTCTATAATTTTATCAGCGATAAATATTAGGCTTGTAAAAACGGACTGGTGGCGCACGCCGAGCTTTTACTATTTTATGGTAGCAATATTAACGCACAAAACGTTAACGGTAACACGCCATTGCACGTGTGCGCCGTTCACAACCGGTAATTGTATTTTATTTTCACATGCATTTTTAAATAAATATCATATTTGTTTAGTGTGGATTGCGCACAAATGTTATTGTTTCGCGGTGCCGATGTTACTATCCTCAATAAAAAGGGAGAGACGCCGAAGCAGGTTGCAGATATTCTAAATAATAGAGTTGTTTCCGATAGGATTCAAACACACAATCCAAAATTTATTGGTAAGCATTTAAGTACAAGTAAATCGTTTTTAAAAAATTATAAGCGTTTAAAATCTAGACACAATTTAAAAAAAAAATATTTCCGGTTTTGACCTGTGTTTTTAAAAAATTTTATCGTTTAATTGGATGTGAAAATTGTGGACTATTTATTTTGTTAATCTGTATGGGATTATTTGATTTTTTATTGGAAATAATTCCACTAGATTTTTTTTCCAATGTGTGAATAAGTATGCTAAAAAAATAAGGACGAGGAAACATAATTTTTAATTGACTTAAATTTGTACATTGGTTAGACTATTCATGGAAGCGGAAGACGAAAGCCAGAACGAGTAAAATTAGGAAATCTAAATTTTAAGTAATTATAAAAATGAGAACAATAAGAAAACATTTTATATTTTATGAGGTGTAAAATTGGACATAAATGGATAAATGATGGATACTTTTTTATTAAAAATTTAGAGGAATCTAATGTCATTTTTAAAGTGTGAATATTTGTCATAGAAGATAATCCGTTTGTGTTTTAGCTTTGTTAACACAACCAATCATTTAATTTAGTGCTTATTATTTGTGTGTGAAGGAAGGTAAAGTGACGATGAGGTGTGTTTTGTTTATGCTTTGGATATTCTACAATTAACATCCCACGAAAATATGCATTTTTAATAAAAAGCTTAACGCAAAAGTTAAAAATTTTTGAGAGTAAATTTTGTAAAATTTTTATTGAAACAATAACATAACACAAATTTGGAAGACAAGTAAGAGTAATACAGAAATGCTGACAATAAGTGAAAATTGACTTTTGGAAGTGCTTGAGCATTTGTTTTGACGAGAAGGATTGCCCACTCCAAACATCTTTTTATATTTTCTTTTCTTCGTTGTTTTGGATTTAAAAATTGAGGATTTTATTTAAGTCGAAATCATTTTTATTTAATGTTTTAAGAAAGATTTATTCAGTTTTAATTAAATAGTTAATAATAGTTTAACATTATCTTTTTGACATATACACTCTGCCAAAAACAATTAAAGGCACCCCTGTTTTTGTCCGTTTTAACGTTTTTTTTAAAATCTTTGGTCATAAGCTGTTTTTTAATGGATTCAGCATCCCTAAAAACGGGGCTGTGCAAATTTTCAGCTTTTTTGGTCAATCATATACGGAGAATTGACGATTTTTAGGAGAAAGGGTTACTTTTGCTTGCCAAGTTCAATTAAAGGCACTACTAAAAACCTTTACTTTTTACAATTTTTTTTTACTTTAGCTCAGCCAAACAAGTTTAACATTACAAATCAATAGTGTGTCGGTCCACCATTAAGACGAATGACTTCAAACACACGACTGGGCATGGAATTGATTACCGTTGTAAAATGAACTTGCTCGATGCGTCCTCACTCATCTTCTACTGCTCGTCTTAGTTTCTCAACGGTTTCGTACTGGCGGTTCTCAACATAAACACGACGGGCAAGCAACCCCCAGATGTTCTCGATGGGGTTGAGACCTGGGAGAGCGGCGGGTGAGCAAACAAGACCACATCATGATCGGCCATCCATTGCATGGTGCTGCGACTCTTATGAATTGGGGCATTATCCTGAGCAAACCTTGTCTCTAGGTCAGGTCGGTCGGCAAGAAAGGGCAGCAGATGATCCCTTAAAACATTCTGGTAGTCCTCCGAATTCATGCGAGCCGGAACAAAAGCGATGGAAGCCCTTCCACGAGCGTCGAAACAAGCCCAAGCCATCAGAGTGCCGCCACCAAAGTTTCTTCTGGAGAACACCCTTGGCTCCTTGCGGAGATCATGCCAATAGCTGTTAAAACCGCCAGGTCCATCCAGATTGAACTTCTCATCGCTCCAAGCAATCTTAATGAACTTGAACAAAATTAGGTTACCTTTGACCAATCGGTGTTCATGTTGGACCGAGCCCATTCCAGTCGAACGGTCTTATCGAGCGGGCGGAGAGCGGGAACTTTGAGCAACTTTTTTCTGACTATGTGAGGGGATGCTTTAAGGACGCCCCGGATGCTTTCTCGACTCACGTTGAGGCGGGGCTCGTCCTTTATCTTTGCGCACGAAACCATCGAATTTGATTCCCTGCGCACAATGGCACGCTTGTCCCTTTCGCTCAGCTTAATATTCTTGCCCCTGGACTTGCGAGTGCTGTACGCCACCGGATCGCGCACAAAATGGTCTATTACGCCTGGAGATCGGCGAAGAGTGGATGCGATCCAGCGGTTTGAACGGCCTTCAGCATGGTAGGCCGTGACTTGGCCTTTCTCGACATCATTCAAGTCTTTGCCTTTTCCCATTGTCTAAAAATAATCACAGAGCCTTCATTGATCAATTTTTAATGTTTGGCTGAGCTAAAGTAAAAAAAAATTGTAAAAAGTAAAGGTTTTTAGTAGTGCCTTTAATTGAACTTGGCAAGCAAAAGTAACCCTTTCTCCTAAAAATCGTCAATTCTCCGTATATGATTGACCAAAAAAGCTGAAAATTTGCACAGCCCCGTTTTTAGGGATGCTGAATCCATTAAAAAACAGCTTATAACCAAAGACTTTTTAAAAAAACGTTAAAACGGACGAAAACAGGGGTGCCTTTAATTGTTTTTGGCAGAGTGTATAACTAAATAGTTTAAAAGAATTTTCTTCAATCAAACTAAAAGTAAGAAGATGATACTTTTACATTTCAATAATATTATTCAAAAAAGCATGGTAATAAATTTTTTATATATTAATTAGCGACTGAATTAATAAAATTTTTTCAATCATATCGGATCATTCTCGCTACTTTAGAGCATGCGAATTTTTATGTTTTTTTATGTGAAATGGTAAATATTTTTACATTTTACTTAAATCCTGCGAAATTTTTGTCTAGAGGTCATTAAAATAAAATAAGAATACATATAGATATATATTTTGTTAATGAAATTTCATCATATTAAAAGGACACTGGGATTTTTAGGCAGTTGTCTTGAACGACTAGGAAAAGAATATTTTTCGTTACATCATTTCTTTGCCTTCATCTTCACATTTTCACAAAAGTATTGTATGCAGTTTTGTCTCGTGAGAAAAGTGTAAAAAATATTAAGAATCAACTGAAAAGAAGTAGATTTTGTCACCTTTGAAATTGCGTTTTCATTTTTTGAGAATAAATGAGATAATTATAATGGGGTTTTTTATCTTCTCCCTTTTATTTGTTTAATTTTCTAATTCGATCTTCAAATTAGCAAAATTTGAATAATTTTAATAGTGCTCATTCTGGAAGAAGTTTTTTTTCATTGTTTCAACAGCCTGTCCATTTCTAAAATAAAATAAAAGAGCAAGATTATTTTAAACCAAATTAAATTTTTTTCTTATACATATATTGAAATATATTTAATATGTAGAACCAAATTGCATTTTTTATTGTTAAATATTTGAAACTTTTTTATTGTTAATTTTTCCATTTTTATAAAAATTTTATTTGATATCTTACATAATAAAATTAAGAAACCTACTGTCATTCTCTAATATATGTATGTATTTCAATATCTTTTTATTTAATTTATTATGACGATTAATACAACTTCGGAAAGGACTATTAAAAAGCATGAAGAAAAATGTAAAGATAACAAATATTTGGGTAAAATTTATCGCAAAAGTGAACGTGATTCGAGATATGAGCGATATTTGTCTGAAAAAATACGTGAAAAAGAGTTCGTTGACCATGATAACAATCGCTTATTGCGCCGACATCATTCCGAAATGCGATGTGGGTCTCCCGCAAAAAGCTACGATCAACCCACAGCCTTACCACATTCATTTTTGCCTCAGTATGCGCAAATGCCATTTTTGCATTACATGAATATGATGAATAGTTCTGCGGGAACTTGTGGTGATATGAGTTTTCAACATCAGTATTATAACTTGCCATGGGTGCCTCACGCTCCCTGGCTAAGTGATAATTTTGCTCCTGTGTATTTATATAAACTTATGGAAAGAAAGAGTAAGTCTATTGTCAATGTTATTTGTAATAAATAGCGGCCATGAAACCGGAAATATTTCAATTAAATTTATTTTATATGCATATGTAAATATGATTTCTTTATTATATTTAGTTCCTTTTTGTGGCACCCCCAAATATAACACAAAGCGGCGAAAAATTAATTCTCAAATGCAAAGACGACGTTCACTTAGTCATTCATCGATGAGTAGCATGCATTATGCTAGCAATGACTACTATCAAGCACCCGGTATTCGACCTCAATTGGTAAAGGTGATTTAATAAAACAATGAATTAAAATTAATTTATTCGTTTTTTATTCATCCACACTTTTAAGACTCCAAAATGTGCAAGCTCTGACACAACAAGTAATTATGATACTTTGAAAAAGTATCCGCCGGAAATGGTTCATACTCCACAGGCATCCATTGTTGAGCCAAACATTCCACGTATACTCGTTATTCCGCGAGGACCAAAGGGTTTCGGCTTTATTCTGCGTGGTGCAAATCGTATGGATTCCATCAATACAATGCATATTAATGACCATAAACATTTATTAAAATATTTTTAAGATTTGGATCCAAACGCACCGCCCTTCGAACCGACAATCACTGTTCCCGCCTTACAGTTTTTCGAAGGCGTTGAAACAACGGGAATGGCAATGAAAGCCGGACTTCGACCCGGTGATTTTCTATTGGAAATTAACGGAATCGACGTACGTCGCGCTAGTCACGAACAAGTATGCATACATATTTAAAAAACAACTTAA
The DNA here is from genome assembly GCA_024678965.1 of Bradynema listronoti. NCBI lineage: Eukaryota > Metazoa > Nematoda > Chromadorea > Rhabditida > Allantonematidae > Bradynema > Bradynema listronoti. Next base: position 1,571,288 of record JANLNO010000003.1, read on the forward strand.
AATTTTGTAAATTAACGGTTTTAGGTGGTTGAAATTATCAATGAAACTGACGATACTATATCGTTAAAAGTGATTACAGTTGATCAGAATTTGTTAATGATGCCACCATATGCATCGACGCTTGCCTCAAGACGTAATCAGTCGGGTAATCACACGAGTTTCTTTTTCTTTTCTAATAACCGATTTTGCTTATGCTTTACAACTAAAATTTTCGGCTATTTTTTCTTTCGCTTTTTTCTTATTTACTTACTTTTTGCGGGAGTATTTTAGTTCCGAGAAATTACGGTAGCTATGGTAATGGTGGTTCAGGACTACCACCAATGCCACCCCAGCGTAATCCCATCACCGCGCTTGCCTACGGTAAGCCGGAATCGAATACGATATCGGCCAGTAATGGATATGCATTCGGTAACACGATTAAAATAAAATCAGATCAAAATAAAATCAGATTATAACAACTTTTCCTATCTAATATTTTTTCTTTATATGACTACTATTATAATATTTTTTTACAGAGTTATTTTTTTTACTATTGATGCTGTCAAAATTAAATATTACTTTTTATAATTTAATTGTTAATTTTATAAATGCACGATTTAGCTTCTACAAAATCCAAGACTAATCAACAACAAGAACAAATACAGCAACAATCATTTACTTTTAACGACATTTCCTCGCAAAACTTTTTACATAATTCCTCCTCAATTGGCACGCATAATAACGTCTACAATTCTTTTGCGAATTATAATAATAATGCTAGTCAAGGTGGCGAGAACATTAGTTATGGTGGTGTTAGTGATAGCGGCAGTGCAAAGATAAGCGAACGAAGTAAAATCTTCGATTTTTCTGATGGCGTTTCGTCCGCGTCGACGCCGCCATCTCCGCTATCGTCCGTAATTTGTGGTTCCAACGCTTCGTCTGGCGTACCGCCACGTTCCAGCACTGAAAAGTGCGGTTCGGTGCGCTTAAGCGTTTTGTCCTCCACTAATTCAGAAAATGGTTTAGCCCATTTTTCCCACTTTTTTCTGTTACTTTTTATTATTTTCTTTCCAAAAAATTTAGCATTATAATTTAGTGGTGGATCGCTTTAATATAAATTATTCCTTATTCTTATCGTTTTTATTTATTCGTTATGTTAGTGCTAAAAGCTTTTCTAAAGGACCAGAAAAAATATTTTTCTGATAAAAAAAATCTTTTGTTATTGTATAGGAATGTACCTAGCAAACAGCGGCGACCAGCATTATGCGCCCGGCAGCACCGCCGGTTCTCACTACGGTACCGGGGGCGGCGCGCAACAATTACGATGCGCATCCGTAAAAAGTCGACCGTCACCATCGCGACGCATTTCGGCTGCCGAGCTGGAGCATCTAATGATTCGTCAGAGTACCAGCGCTTCCGCTGAGCAATCGCCCACTCAGTTCCAACAACAATTGCCAGCGTTTCTCAATTATAATCAGGTTAATATTCACAAATTGAAAAATAACAATCAAATCTTTCTAGCCGAGGTAATGAAATAGAAGAGAAAATTAAAAACAATTTTGACAATAACCCAAATTCTCTTAAACTTTTATTACCCAATATATAATTTGAGGTAAAATTAAAGTTTTTTCTTTCACTTTTTAGTTTGTTCAACACAATTTTTTTCTTCATTTTGTTGGAGTTTTTATTTTTTCTCAATGCCAAATTGTTAGCTTTATATAAATAATTTCATTTAACTTTAAATAAACAAGTTTTTTTATTATTGATTTTAGGACTCGTTGAAAAGCAATAGCGGTAATAATGGAAAACCGAAAAAGTTCACATCCATTGCGGAAATGAAACGAAGAAAAGAGCAGGCCAACAATCCAGTTCTACAACGCGCAAACAATAGCGTCAATAACAACGGTGGTGGCGTGATTGTGCGGCAATCAGCTCACGAATACCTTGAGGATGGAGACGACACGGGCAATAGCCCGACAATGGAGCGATTTCGAGGTCCCGGCGCCGGGGAATTAAAGAGTTTCAACTCGTCGCCGAATCTGGCCAATCGAGATGGTGTGGTGAATTTTCGTCACCACAGCTCCAACGACGACAGCGAAGACTATGGCACATCGCGACGACCTGTGCTGAGGCCGAAAACACCGCCGCCGCCACCGCCGCCCGCATTATCGACGGCGTCGAAAAACGATGCGCAATTTAGCGGTACCGGTTTCGTTGGCGCTTATGGAAATAGCGAAAACAGTAGCGGCAACACGACGCCACGCGCTAATAGTTCCGCGAGCGGCATGGCGGCGAACGGCGACGAGACGATTTACGTGTCCGCATCGACGCCGCCAGTTGTGGGATCGAATGCCAGACCATCGGCTCCGTCAACGGCCGGCGGGGCTCCACCACCACCGCCGCCTCCGCCGCCGCCTCCGCCGCCGCCTCCAAACTTTCTGAAGAATTCGCCGGCGGCCAAACCCAATAATACTAATTGTATGTTTATTTCAAAAAAAAAAGCTAAAAGTTAAAATTTTTTGTATCAATATACACGTTCAAAATTATAGCGCAGCTTTAGAAAATGGCACAACTTTTAACTGAATTATTCAAACTGTGCATAAAGTTTCTTCTAAAAATTTATTTACAGCTTCCAAACCAACGGATAATAATTCGTTGGCAAACGAGAACTCAAAAAATCCAAAAACAACGAATTGCCGTGGGATTAGCGCCGAGGCGTTGATGAGCGTTAAGTTGAAGAAGGTCGGTTCACAGTCTTCGAACGCCAACAGTTTGTCTTCATCTCAGCGCGCTGAGACAACGTCGACTAGCGGCGCCGCGGTAGCTGGAGTTAGTCCGCGTACCGATCGAAAAACCGCCGCTTCTTCTCCCGCTCTCGACTTTGACGTGGACTTGCGCTTGGCATTGGCGCGCCGTCGCAGTAAGGTCTGCGCGGCGGACGACGACACGAGTTTCGGCGCCGAGTCGGAAAGTGATGCGGCGAAATTTCGCGCCGATAATTCACCCACTGTAAGCTTGGCCGTGACTGGTGGCGCCGCAACTAAAACAATAACGTCCTCGACGACGATAGCTGGGTGAGTAAGTGTCATAATGACTACAAATCATCAAGTAAAATTTTTTTTTAGGTATTTTGACTCATTTTTAGGAACGCAAAATACAGTAAACAAAAATTTTTAGTCGCTACGGTGGCTTGAGTCTACGTGAATCGGTACAAGAGAATGTGCAAACGTCAAAATCGGGCGGTAATAAAGCGCGAGCAAGCCATCACTCGCCCACCGGTGGTGTGCTCTCATTTGCCACCAAAAAGGACAGCGGGTTTGTCGTATTTTAAATTTATTTTTTATAATGAATTAACTTTAATATTTCAGATATACGTCCTCGCGTACCTCGCTGGAGCCTAGTGAATGCGGCGATGATCCACAGCCCAGAGTTCAGCAACAATCCACGTTGACAACAATTTCGTCGACGTCCTCATCGTCAAATACGCTGGCCGATGGCGCGAATAGTACAATGGCGCGATTCTCTAACGATAGCACAATACACATTGCGATTTCGCCTACAAAAACGTCGATTTCGGGCGATAATTTTACGACCATGAGTCGCGTTACGCTCATTAGTCAACAACTTGAAGACAACTTTGGCAGGCCAATAACACAAATGGTAAATAAAAAAGATTCGTGAAGATTAATTAACAACTCTATTTAAAATCAATGTGCTTACAGCACACTACAAGTGATGATAATAAAGTCGGTGGTGCGGATTTCCCATCTGATTCGCTATTTCTTCAGAGTCCCGTTTATACGCCGCCTGTCGACTATGACAACGAAGATAAGGCCTCCTCCGACTCGGGCAAATCCTCATCTGGCGAGTTAAATAGTGAGAAAAATTTTAAAAACATTTTCGAATATAATTTCAACAAAAGAAAATTAAATTATTTTAAAAACAAATTTGTTTTTTAAAGGTCCTTGCGGTGATTCCGCGTCGGATCCGAACGCTTTTCAGTTTAAACCGTTAATAAAGTGGAGCGTCGATGATGTGGGCCATTGGCTAGCCTATTTACGCCTTCCCGAAAATTATGCACGCATTTTTGCCGCACGCGCAATTAACGGCGAACGTTTGGCGCGCTTCAACCGCGCCGCCTTCACACAAATGGGCGTGACACGTGTCGCGCATCGGCAGGCAATGGAGAATTCGCTGAAAGATTTTTCCAATGGAAAATAATTTTTGCAAATACTAAGAACAAATTATGCGTTTAACGGCGAACAAAGCAAACCATAAAAAACAATAATAATAAAATATTTTAAAACAATAATTTGACTAATATAATTTATATGCATTTTTCATCCTTTTCATTCACTTTTACGTGCCAAATTTCGGCAATATTTGTATGTATTTAAGTCCTTAAATCTGTGCATTTTTTTATAATTTTGATACATTTTTTAGTTTAGGAAAATTTTTACATTACGTATTTAATTGCATTTAATTATTTTTTTCTTATCGATGCCTTTTTAATTTTGATCTTTTCATTTTTATTACGTATACTTAAACACGAACTTATGTTAGATTATTTTTCCTTTTCAGTTGTGGTTGTTCTACGCAAGTCTTTTTTAAAATTCTAAAACTTTAATTTTCAGTTTAGATTATCATATAAACAATAAAAAAATAAATAAATAAAATCCTTTGGAAAATCAAAATTATACAACAATTAAAAATTGAGCAAAAATTCATATACAAAAAACAGGTATTGGGTATTGAAAGCACATGAAACTTAAAAAAATATTTCGAGAGGAAAATTATGAGAACTTATATTACAAAGAAAAAATAAGTCGGAAAAAATGTCATTGATTTTAAGAAAATCATATGTAACTTATATCAGTCAATCAAAACAAGTCAAAAATAAAATTTGTAATAAATGAAATGTTGAATTAATAGGCAGATAATTTTGAGAAAGCACTTTAATACTGAAAGTAATTACATATTGCTTCTTATGCTTCGGAATAGTTGTTCTCGTCACAATCTGATCCAAAGTCACTGTCATCGTCATCAAAATCGGCAAATTTATGGGAGATGCTATAGCGGTCAGTGTCCATGTCGTTCGCGTCGATATGTCCAATATTGTGTCGATCGATCGTCGCACTATTCGTGCGTTCACAGATAACCATTGCTTCTGTTTCAATTTGTTCAATAAGCGATGAGGTGGCACCGTTTGCGAATGTAGTAGGGATCGTGCGTTGTTCAGTGTCTGGAGTCATAATCGAAAGTGGCGCAAGTTTTATCGATTCGAACGTGTTTGAAATGCTAAATTTCGCAAAAGCACACTTGCCGGGCATTACTGGACTTGGAGCTATGTTAACGTTGTGTACATTCTCGATGAAACCCATTTCCCCACCGTACGTTGTAGTGGGTTCAGGTGTTTTTGGAGGAGCAAACGATGGTGGACGGGGTAAATTTTCACTGACACGTATCATTAACTCTCCATCAATATTTGATTGTTGTGGAGAAAGTGAGAGTGTACTCATTATAGCTTGTCTAGGTGGAGGCGGCGGCGGTGGTAAAAGCTTTCGTGCAATATTAGATGCACAACTTCGCCGATCCGATATACTATGTGACGTGTGCGTTGATGTGGCAGAATTTGGTGGAACATCAACGGGACATGGCGGCGGAGGCATCTTAGGACGCCGACTAGCTCGTGTAATCGTATGAGGATTAAGGCAAGCAGGTCTAAACTTTTATAAAAATGTATGACAATATATTAGGTTGGCAAGAAAGTATTTTGGGTTTTTATATGGAATTTTTTATATGGCATTTATTATAAAAACAAAATTACAACATCCAATTAATCCAAAAGATATTACCCATCATGATCTATGACTCTTTGATCAACATTTATGAAAATAATGAATGCCCTTTGAGAAGAACTCGGCCAGATTTGACTCAAAGAAGTTGAATCGCCAAATTTTTGCAAAGTTCTTGCCTCTACTTCAGCTACTGTTTATTATAACAGTTCGAAGTGATGGGGGATAAGAAGCCATTTTTCTGGGCTATTTGGCGGTATTAAAATGACTCTTGTATCTGACATATTAACCGAGTTACATACAAATTTCCATTTCCATTTTAGACTTTAAAATTTTTGAGTGCCTCGATACCCCCATCGACATATGGAAAATTTTAGAGCTTTTCAAAATCAGTCTTTTTTGCTATGATAGTATTAATTAGGCCTAAGAAAAGCTAAAAAAATTAATTTCAAAAAGGTTGCTTCAAAAAGTACGTTTTTATTGCAAATTCGGCACTTTTCAATTTTGGTATATATCTCAATAAATATAAATTTTTGTCCCAAAAATGGAGTTATTAGAAATAATTTTTGTATCATAATATTCTCAAGAAAACACCCTTTCAGATGGTTAAAGTTATTTTACAAAAATTTTTATTAGATCCAAAAAATAGTCGTTCTATAAAAAAACGGAAAATACTTTGTACGTAATATTTTTATGTATTTGTTTAAATTGAAATTAAAAAGGCTGAAAAAATTACTCGTTTGGAGATGCAGTTATCATCATTCTGTTGGACGGCGCACTAGAAGGAATCGATGTTGCACATTGCGGCGGTGGAGGTGGTCGTATTCGAGGACGAATAGCTGTCGACTCGGCGGATCGTGGTGTCCTACTGCACGAACTTGTATACGTTGAGGAAAACGATACACCGCCGGAATGTCCGAATTTTTTTGGTTGAAGGATTTGCATGAATTTCATGGTTTTCTTAAAAATTTTCGCATACAAAATGGAAAACACTAATTTTTTCTTATTTTTTTTAAAAATAATAAAAATATATTTCTCATTTATCATATCCATTCACTTATAATGACATAATTATTACTCGATTAAAAAATATAATAAATTCATTGATATATTCCTTATGGGCATGTTGTAAATATGAAAGTGAGTTATTGTCTTAATTTATTTAAATAAAAAAAGAATAATAATAAAGAAAATGATAGAAAAATTAGAGCGTTCCGCAATGATGAAATTTTCATCATTTATATGTAAAAGAAACAATGAAACAAAATAATTGCTCTTAGATTAGTTCCGTTTATTTTACGAGATAAATATAATTGAGAGAAAGCAAGAAGCTAGAGTTTTTCACTATGTTCTTTAGATTTTCGATTTGTTAGTGCTGTTGAACAACAGGATTACCCTTAAGATGTTTTATCAATAGCCCTAAAGACATTGTAGATACATACGTATTTATTAATATCAGTACCTGTTCCTTATTTTGATTATTAATGTCATTTCCGTTACGCTTCCAAAATGTAATTTGTCTTAGAACTATGTCCAACAAACGATAATTTTCGATTACTGGTTCTTCTCGTTGTTCGTTATTTTCGTTATGCATATTTACTTTAATCTTAAAATTTTTGAGAAATTTGCCGTCCTCTTCTTGAACGTTATGATTCTGATTTTTGACACGCGCAAATATGTTAGACGATAAAATGTTTCGCTGAAAAAATGTGCCTCTTTCATCATTGCCTCTTTCGAATGAATCGTTTCCATTATTGGATGCGGCAGTCGACTTCCATTTTTTATTGCTTTTTTGTTTCCATTGACACCATCCGCATAAAGTAAAAGATCTGGTGATAGAGCACGATAAACGACTAGTTGTTAATTGTATTCGGAAAAAGTCGCGTGGGTTGTGATATCGTCCTTTTAAATGTTTATATGCAAAGAGTGGCGCGAGAACTGATGCCAATAAGAATGTTATGCATAAATACTAAAGTTAATAATTTTTTATATAAATTATTTATCTTTTGTACTATAAATAATGATAGCCAAATAAATGAATTTGACATACAATAATCCACAGGGGAATGGGTCGAGTACACGACGCAGCATCGCAATTCCAAGTTTTACATAAGCGTGGCAATCCACAATCACACTGCTCGCCACGTTCACGCACTCCATTACCACACAAAGGCAAAGAATTTAGCGCCGCATTCAACGCATATTCATTAGCTGGCTTGCCGGTTCTATACAAGAAATTGATTTCTTCATCAACACCATTACTATAAGAAAATGGAGCATGCGTGTCTCCAGTTGTTTGAATATCTAGAACAGTTCTTTTCAATTCTGATTCGGTGAATGAAAATTCATGCAGAGGTTCTTTAAGCAAACAACGATTACGATGGACTAAATTGGCCATTAGCTGGAGTGTACAATCGTGATCGAAACCGCTAAAATATACATGCCATCTTTAAGATTGAAAAATATATTAAAATATTGTTTTAATTTTCCAATATAATTTTATTACGGTATTCTTAAACATGCGTCTGCCATTTTAGGCATGCGAGTTGGACGCAGGTCTGGTATTTTGCTATCATTATTGCGCTCAATGGGAAAATTGGGTAATTGATGTGATGACGAAAGCGTTTCTTCTAACGATATGCCATTTTGACTCGATGACGGTGCGCACGCACAATTTGGTACACGCAAAGTTTCATTAACATGAGAATGAGGCACGCCAATGAGATGAGCAACTTCGTGAAAGAATATGCTGCCCATGGCCTCCGGATTATGCGGGTAAAACTATCGAAAAAAGACATTACTCGAATTCTTGATCTTATATACTTGGTACTAGGTATATAAAATCAAGAATATAAAATAGCATTATTAACTAGGCCCAGTTAATAATGCTTCAGTGAAATCGAAATCACATACGCCAGTCATCATAACACTCTTTGCGCTGCACATTCCGCTCACAAAAGCCAATCCGCCAGCGTAACGATAGGAGACCAATACTGCGAAATTATGGTAGGGTAACTTTTGAAGACTGAAATTGTGTTAAACAAAAAATTAATTTAGAAGTTAATCATAACCACGCCCTTTAAGCATATTTCTACATACTTTTGATTGCGATATTGTTCGAAGGTGTAAAGTGTAAGATCATTTCGCAATATTTCCATTATATCGACTACGATTAATCGTAAAGCAATTTGGTAAAAATACTAAAAAAACATCCAATAAAATGATGGAGAAACATTTTGCAATTTGAAAGAAAATTTTTACTCGATTTGCTTCTTCGGCGAGCTTCATAACTTCAGCAATTAATTTCGATCGATCACCGTTGTAATGGTCGGACTTAAATAAATATAAGCTGTAAAAACTCAATTTATAAAAATATATTAAAATATTACAATTTTAGCGTCGACAAATAATAATGCATAAAGATGAATATTTTCGCCATTTAATTGAACAATTGAATAATCGGGCGCCGGTTCTCCCCATATCGCAGGCGCGCGCCGTTGTCTTGCTCGTATACGAGCGGTATCGGAGAAAAAATCGCGCTCAAGTTTCGACTTTCCAATAGAAAAAATAGAACGTTCGTACGGATCATGTCGGAAGCGAATTGCCCCGATTCGCAATAATAGACATACGACGAGTAAATAACTACAAAACGCCAGACGAGGCGATGCAATGCACACTATCGGCAGGCGCATCACAGGCGCGTGAAAAACACCACGCACTTACATTCTCATCGAGCGAATTAATTAGCGATTTATTATTTTCTTTAGCCAATTATTTTAATTGCATGTATATAAAATCTAATAAACCATCTACATGAAAAATACCCGTATTCTTAATAACGTAATACAATATGTTGGTATATAGAATAAAATGTCGTTTGAGGCGGAATAATGAATTATAAATCGTTCTAATTTTACTTGCACGGCCAAATATGACAATTTATGCCGTTTTATTCACGTACGCCTAAATGAAAATAACGTTATACATATAGTTTTTTATTTGGCATATTTTTCGTTGCATTCTCAAAATTGGCACAATTAAAAATGCAGTAATTTAGAACATCTTTCTTGTATTTTCATTATTTCATTCTTTCATTTTTTTGTTTGCAAAAAATGGATAAATTTTTTTATACATATATGTATATTTTTGGGTTAAAAGATTTAAAAATGCCTAAAATATTTCAAGAGAATTTAAAAAATCATCTGGAATAATTCTTAAAAATAAGATTTCTTTTAAGCTAAAGCTTAAAAGAAATAATTGCTTATTTACTTAATGAGCATAAATTGTACTTTTTTCTTAGATTTGATTTTTAAATTTTAAAAAAATGACTCGTCTTCAAATGAATATTAAAAAAATGATTCGTCTTCAAATGGTGGATATGAACTCGTAAATTATTTTTTTAATATAATAAATCAGCAGCTGTAGAAGTTGAAGTTTTATTATAAATCAATAAAATAAATTATAAATTATAATGAAGAAAAACGCGAGGGATTTGTCATAAAAAAAATCTTATATATATATATATATATATATATATATATATATATATATATATATATATATATATATATATATATATATATATATATATATATATAATATAAAATATATATATTATATATATATATATATATATATATATATAATATATATATATATATATATATATATATATGTTCATGAAAATTTTAATGAAGATAACTCTGAATTATGAATATATATATAATGGGATTTATTGGAAATTTTTGTGCAAAAAAATTCAGGAAAAAGACGCGAAAAATAATTTTAAAAATTTTAAACTTTAAAAAATATAGCGCAAATAAAATGGACAATGGCTAAAGCTAAAGTGAAAAAATGAGAGTAAAAAAGTAGAGTCAAAAAATGTATGAAAATACATATTTTCGACTTACATTTCAAAATTGCTGAAAACATAATAAAATATTTCGGTAAAATATTTACAAACTACATATGTTGAAAAAAATAAATAAAAATTATATATAAAAATGTACCTAGGTATATATTTTTATATTTATACCTACAAAAATATTCAAGAAATATGCATATATTCTTTATATCTTTTTTTGTTAATTTGTAAAAAAGGAGACATAAAATTCATTTATAAAACATGTTGCTTTTTTGTCATTTTTTCGTTAAACCCATCGTCCACTGTATTGTCCTAGTTTTTTTATTTTTTATTTATTTTATGTTTTATTTTTAGTTTTACACGAAAAGTTTCATAAAAAACTTTCAATTTTTTTTCTTTTGAACTTTTTAAAACCAAACAAAATTGTCCAAAATATTAGTTTTTTTCGCTCTATCAAACTCACTTTTTCATCAACTAAATGTTCTATATTTTAAGTATTTACTTTTGATTTTCTTTGTTTACATTCCCAAAAGCAATATTTCCAAAATTAAATACATATTATTTAAAAATAACAACTGTTTCTAAAGGAAATCTGATTAAAATTTCATGTAACTCGTAAAACGTGCTATTGCTATTGTTTGTTTTTGATGCCAAAATGTTTTTGGTAAACCTTGTATAGATTATTTGAAAGAAAATATATAAATATAAGCAAATAGTTTTGTGATTCTATACGTACATATGTCATTTAAGTTTATAAAGTGTTGAAAAATGTAAAAAAATATTAGCAAGAGGAAATAAATGTGAGTGGACTATCTTCGACCATTAAGAGTTTTACCCGAAAAAAAACGCCAGACTTAACGAAAAAAATGCCAGAATCGGCATTTATCGAATAAAGCGAAAAACACAAGAAAAATGAAAAAGAAATATTAAGAAAAAGTAATACATAATTTTGAGGAATGGAAACAATGTGTATTGCCATTGTTTAGAAAATAATGAAAGCCTAAGTAGAGACCAAATGGTAAAAAATTTTTTATTCTTTTTTTCTTATGCTCTACATTTTTTTTTCTTTTCACTGATGAAAAATTTGCCTTTTTCTGTACTCGAGGTTCACAAGTTGGTTGAGTTTTATATTTCTTTTCTTAATCTCAATTTTTTTCTCATTTTCATTGATTCGTTTTTCTAGACATTCGCTGATGCTGGTCAAATGGTTCGCTTTCTTCATTTCCCGACAAATTTTCTGTAGACATTTTTTGACCAAAACATCTTAAAAATATACTTTTAAAGGGCAAAAAATCTATTTTTAAAATAATTCAAAAACATCAGCATAGCATATTAATGTTGAAAATAATAATTGTAAAACGAAAAAATCTTCATTAAATTTATTAGTCTTTAAAAGTAATAAATATTGTTAATAGTGGAATGCTTACCGAAGAAACAAAAGATAATTAATTAAACACATTTTGCTTTCATCTTTTTCATTTTAAATTTACATATAGAATATTCATAAAAAAATTTTTTTTACTTCCATACATTATGTATTTATAATATAGTCAAACCTCGATCTAATGACACCCCTAGGGACCGAGCCAAAAGTGTCATTAGATCGAGGGTGTCATAAGATCGAGGTTTTCGAAATTAGCTAGCATTACTGAGGAATTTCTGTCTCAATTTCTGTCAATAAATGCACTTTATTCGCTAAAAGACTAGGGAAGCAAAAAAAAACTGTAAAACAATAAAAGTTCAAAAAATTAAAAAGCATAAACTAGCATTCAATAATTCATAATTTGTACAGTAGGAGTCAAACTCCCTTCGTTATAGAAAAATAAAAATATCTGTTTTCTCATTTTCATGAATTTCAAAAAATATCGTGACACTTGGTAGTGCCTGTCCATTAATTGTTTTTTTCATTTTTTTACTGGACAAGCGCGGTAGCGTGAGGCACAAAGGGATTATGCTTTTTATCGTTGATTTAAATAATATTTTGCTTTTATAGTAAATATGTAGATAAATAATATTTATTGTAATTTTTTCCATTTTCAATTTTCGTCATTAAAATAAAATTTGATACCTCAAAATGAAAGATATTGGCGTCGATAAATTCATTTGTTTTTTTTTATCAAAAAATTGTATTTTTAAATGATTCATAAAAACGATAAGTGTGTTTTTAATTGTAAATGCAAAATCAATATACATATATATTATACCTAAATAAAATTTGTTTAAAAATTAATTTGCGAATATGTATGATTTTAGATTATTCGATTATTTGTTGTTTGCCAATTAAGTATTATAATAAAATCCCATGATTATGGAAGTATTTTTACAAAAATAAAACATAGATAGGTGCTTCAAAATTCTCAAAAATAAATAAAATAGAATTTCGTTTTGGCAGCTAACAAAATAAAGTATAAACAAAACTCATTTCAATTTACATGAATAAAAGTCAGAAAGAAAAAATGTAAAAAAAAGAAATAGAGAAAAAATAATATAAAATGATATTGAAAAAAGTAAAATGAAAAATATGAATTGTAAATTTTTTTATCAAAATGAAAATAATTAAGTATATTAGAAAAGAAATAAAGAAATTCGCATGGCCTTCCTATCAAATGATCGTGTATGTGTGTAAGTACACAAGGATGCTTAGTGCGGACAAAAATCGCAAACTACACATTTGCATAATTAAGTGGCGCGAAATCGAGGAATTAAAACCAGATGGAAAATTATATTCTAATGAAGCACATTGTTATGAGGTTTACTATTTGGTTCGCATTAGCAATGAAATTAAGAGGAAAAAAATCAAAATTTTAATATATACATATATTGAATTACTGCTAGATTGCAGTTTACCCCTCCCCTAAAATTTTTTTTTATTTTTTAAAAATTCTGTTAGAGGATTCTCAATCATGCTAAATTCGATTTCTAAATATAAAAAAATTAAGAATTCTGAGAGGAAGGGTAATATAAAGTGCAATAACCCATGAAATACCTGTAAAAAAATACATTATAAGTGTTCAACTATTTTCGATTTTGTGAAAAATTTGCTTTTTTCCAAAAATTTTTTACACTAACAGATTTGAAAAAAAAAATTTAAATTCATTGTTTAATTTTTTTAAATTTGCATTGGTCCTACATACTCAAATACTGTTTTTTGACTCAATTTCTAAAAAAATGTGATAAAATTTTTGATTTTTATTTTTTGAAACTTTTTTCGATTTTTAAATCTCGGAAAATTTTCTAAAAATTTTCAATTTTTTAAATTTTGAAGTCCTTTCAATTTTAGATTTTAAATTTCAGAAAAAGGAAAATTATTTTCGTTGCATCCAAAATTTTATATAAAAAAATTCTTATAAAAAGTTATGTCTATTCCTAAAATTTTATCAAAATTGGTTCATAAATGAAAAAGTTATTCAACTTTTAAAAAAGATATTTCTTAAATAAATACCCTGTATTTATTCTTTTTAAAAAAGCAAATAAAAAATTATAAAATATAATACATTTAAATTATCATCAAAGTTTCTTAATTTAATTTTTAATGTGTTAAAAGTTATAATATATTTTAAGTGTGTCAACTCATTTTTTTCATATTTTTGCCTTTATAAAAATCTCAATTATCCATTACGGAAAATGTATTTTATTCGACAATCACATTTTTTAATTTTTTATTACATTATCCGTTGCTTTGTTTTACCACCGAACACACTCGAGCATTTGAACGGGGATTGCCCGAAATTGGTTACAATTTTTAACATATGAAAATAAAAAGCGTTTTAGTATGTCTGAAAAAAAATTGAATTTACATTTGATATAATAAAATATCTATACCTGCGTATAATATTGTACATTTTTTGCTTGAAAATGCGACTAATTTCCGACCGTAATCCTCGCTGTTACCCTAGCGATATGATGGCGAAAAAATGTCATCTTAGTGACAAAAAGCTCGTCGACGAGCTCACTCGCATGGAGAACAATGAAATTTGTCTTTCCTGGGCTCTCATTTTCTACTCGTTGCCTGCCGTCATTGTGAATATGGTGCTATGCGCGGCATTCATTCATGTGATCGTGACTGAATATACATTCATACGTGCGTAACATCTAGTGAACTCAAATGAATACGAACTAAGATAAATGAAGCTGATTCAGTCATAATTTTAGTAAATATGTTATCACTTTATTTATGTTCATCGTTTTATCGCTGATTTTTATTTTGATTCATTTCTGTAATATGCATGTAAATATAATAAAATTATTTTCGAAAAATTGATCATTAAAATTATTGTGTTAAATTAATATGCGTATTTATTTAATATTTTTTATAAAATAAGTATTGTATTTATTGTTTTTGTAATTTTATTGTAAACGCTTCATAAATATTGTACAAACATTGGTATTATAATTTAAATGAATCATATTTGTTCTTTGCAACGGACAAAATGCCGTGCACTTGGTTTGTTTTTTGAAAATTTGAATTAACGTTTACATAAAATGGCGGAAATTTTTATTTTAAATTAGATAATGTCCAAATAGAATTGGGGTATATTTTTTTTTTGCCAAATCTCCTTTTTTCGAACCTCCATTTTGAAACATAAAAAAAATATTTTTTGAACTATATATTTTTAAGAGTATGCGCGGAGTTTTTAAATAATTTTTTAGTCATAATAGTCATAATTTTCTAGTATAAATTTTAATTTAAAATTATAGCATTTTATTCCAAAAATAAATGTCGTCCGCAATCACTTTAAACGACTATGAGGCTGAATTCTTTGGCTTTACATCTTATGGTCTTATGAATTTCTGTACGTTTTTTTAAATTTTTTTGTTACATTTTTCTTAATTTTTTTAAAATTGTCAATAATATGAAATCTATCTAATTTATTATGACAATTTAAAAATTAAAACAAACGATGTTTTTGGGATGGAACAAATGAACAGAGAATTTAATTTTACTTTAAATTAAAGGTTAATTTCGAAAAATTAATGTTACTAGCTTATTTATTTCTAATATTTCTTTAGATTTCAACACGCTGTACGGATGCTGGAAAAAGATAGTGGATGAAACAGTGTTGCCACGTCTTCTAGAGCACGTGCCCGGCGCATCGCCTGCTGAGATTGCCACTCTTCACGACAAGCTTTACGATCGGATTTTCCAAAATGGTCGATTCAATCTGTTGCTTACTAAAGCTGAAGTAATATTTCCTGAATTTATAGAACTATTACGCATTAGAAAAATGACTTTAAAAAAAGCATTGAATTTTTTTCACTGAAAATACAAATATGGCTTACCTGCGACGATTTAGAGCGTCAAAAAAGATTATAAACGACCTGTTAATGAGCCTAATTTAGTATTATCCTAATTTCGCGCGTGTAAGACCGGGTGTTTTGAGCCAAATTTAAATTGGCGCCAATGAGTTTATTCGTTTTGTATGCGGATCCGTTGGAGTCCAAATTTTGTGCCCGCCTTTGTCTCAGTTTCATAAAAGTGGGCACAAAATTTAGACTCGCTTGGATCCGAACTCATTGGCGCCAATTTAGATTCGGCCTCATAGACACGAAATTAGGGTAAATTTGCATATTTTTAGAGATATTTGTCAATTTACATTCTCAAAATTCCAACCAATGTTACTCTACCCGGTGATGTTAATAAGATTGTTGAGAAATTTGATGAGCCTCAACTTCTAAACCAGATTAACGAGCTAGCCGAAGAAATTATTCAGGTATTTAAACCATTTAATTTTGTATTTTCTTTTAATTTTATTTTTAACATCGTTTATTAATTGAAATTCGGTGAAAGTTTAGATGCTTACATACAAAGTCAAAAGGACCTGTGAAGACTGTTCCAGCGAAGTGAATCGTATACTCGGCGAATTGGGCGGTATTACTTTTTATAATTTCCATTCATTACATATAAATCTGTCTTAATCAATGATTTGTAGAGGAAAAAAAATTGTTTAGACAACGTAGAGGATGTGGATATCAGTTTAGAGAAGAAATTTGTGGATATGGAAATTGATCTTACGTAAAACAAATTCTTTGCGCATTGGAGAAGAGAAAGAATTGGCCTAATTTATTTATCGAAATCTACTTTCATATATCCAACTGCTTTTTGTAAAATCATTACTTAATGCGCTCGTGTAATTTGTAGAAAATTTTATTTATTAAATTGTCTTGTATAAATGTATAATTAAAATGAATAAAACATGCTTGTTCAATGGAAAGTATGCGTCAGGGATATCGCGAAATTTTGAATTTTTTCCAAAATGGGAAGAAACTCAAAAAAAAAATACGAAAAAACCACGGAAAATCGGAACAAATAAAAAATTTTCTTTAATTTTTAAACGAAAAACTTGGCTAATAATGGCTAAAAAATTCGGTGACTTTTTTCCAACTTTTTTTATAATTCGTTTATTTTTTTTAATCCATTTTTTGTGGTATTCTCATACCACTGAAATATTTAAAAATTTCTCGGGAGACTTTTTATCCATTCTGTATTCCACGAAAAAATTCGAACGATCACATAATATCTTTTGCAATTTCTTTAAATTGTACGATTGCTTAATTAAACCACCATTTAAACCAACGAAGCTTGTCCAAACCGAAATTTTGTCTTTCTTGATTTTTTAGTGGGCGTGCTTTCTCACTTCCCTTTTGCATTTATGGCGCAACTGGTAAAGGCATTTAGCATTGCTACTTTTTTTTAAAATGTTTACAAGATTTTTATCTTGAAACAAATAACTTGCGAATAAATTTAAAAGTTTTTTTTTTTAAAACAATTCTGTGTAGATTGACTCGAGCTCCTCTTGCAATTAGGCTTTTACAACAACATTTTTCACAGTCTATGTTCAATATTCAAATAAATTAAATGAGAACCGCACTTAAAATTAGATAAAAATTCCAAAATGTATCTGATATGACATCGATTTGTGTAAAAAAAAAGTATTTTAGAAATTATCAAATTTTATTGATGCGCCTATTTCTACGAGCTGAACGATGGTAATATCAACAAAGTGCTGTGCAAGGACTTTGGAAATTGGTATTTTGTTAAATATTTGCTATCACAGACCCTATTTCAACTCGATAATATGTGTATGCATTCTATTATAATTTAGTGAGAAAAATACGAATAACAATAAGCCGGCACTACAGATCCGCGTCCACGAATGACCCAGTATGAATTTTGAGGGAAAAATTCAATGTTTTTGACAACATAATCAGAATTTAGTACAATTAGCATTTAAAATGTGCTAGAATGTTATTTTTTGGCATCAAATTTTGATCGCTCTTTTGCTTCGGATTATAAACATTTTGTTTTGAGGCGTCGCTAACGTCGGCGGACGTTGCTAAACTCTACAGCGTGCCGATGGAAACCGTTAACGCGCTATCGTTTCCCGACACGTTGTCGAATCGCTTCCGTAAGCAGGTCGAGACCTTCGACGAGTGCGTTTGGTTGTGTCGCGAGCAGCTGCTGGAAGTGCTCAATTGCTTGCGCGTTGGCGTTTCACCGCAACGTTCCTCACTTCGCGTCGTTCTCTGGGGCCAATTCGGTACGGGAAAAACGTTGACGCTTCAACAAGTTGTTCACTACGCGCACACGCAGAATTTCGTCATTCTCGCTGACTATAAAGGTAACAACAAGCCATTTTTTTTATCGCTGACTATAAAGGTATCCATTCGAAATCCTAACAAATTAAAATCCACTTTTTGTTTATTGTTTCTAGTCATGAGTTGGAATCGAATTTTGCATGACATACAAAATTCCACCTACACTTCCGGCCTCATCGACACACCCTATTATGCACGCAATTTTCTCATGCTTTTCAAAAAGATTAATCAACTTTTGTGGCAACGGCTCGGCGTTAGTTTTTCCTTATCTAAATTATTGTTAACTCCCTTTGACGAGTTTTTTTCTTATGGAAAATTTTAATAGGAATTAAAAACGGAGCGGCTTTATGCCTGGAGTAAGGTTGAATCGACTCTCGAGGGGAAGCCGATTACGGATATTGTGGAAATGGTTAGTTTTTTTATTCCTTTTTTAGAGCAAATCAAAGAAACAAAAATGACTTTTATGAGAAATGAAAATTTATAGGGAAAAAAAGGAAATTCGAAAATTAAAGAAGATTAATGCTGACGAAAATTTCTTTTAAAAGAACATTTCTAGCTGCTCTATATTTTCACACTTTATGTTCCGCAAAGTTCTGAAATTAGATTTTTTTGTACAATATATTGTGACAATATAAGAAATAACGTTTTCACAGGGAATTTCCGCGCCGTTTCTCGCCACCGACTGTTTGGGCGCGCTGTGCAGAGAGTTACGACGTCACGCCACCGCCGGCAACATTAAACTTCTGGTGGCACTCGATCAGGCCAACTCACTCTACAGCACAAAGACGATCGTTCGCAAGCCGAACGAAGCACATCGCAAAGTTTTTGTAGGTTTTTGGATACACAGAAAAATGCTTATACTTTTTTTAAATGTTTTTTTTCCCAATTAATGTTTCTCCTTTTTAAGGCTAAGTCGGAGGAGCTGACTCAAGTGCAAATCATGCGGCGTTTCTTCCGCAATGATTGGACGAACGGGGCATGTGTGCTCGTCGCGGACAAAACCGAAGTAGTTAGTTCGCGCGACGACATAACGATACCGTTGAACACGCCAATGGAGCTGTTCGGCGAGGAGGTTTTATACTTTCCTCGCTTCAATGCTTTTTGGGCTATTGGAGAATTACCAAAGGGAGTAAAATTGATAGCAACAATTGATAACAAAAATTGATAACAACAATTTTTAATTAGATCTATATGTTACGGGAAAATATGTTGCACGACCAAATACGTATTTTCCCGCCCGACGGCCAAACACGTATTTTCCCGGCCATATAAAAAAATTTTTTCACATTCATTTAAATTATCGTAAACTTTTATCGATAAAAGTTTACGATAATACGATAAAATTTACGATAAGAGTTTACGATAATTTAAATGAATGTGAAAAAATTTTTTTATATGGCCGAGAAAATACGTATTTGGCCGAGAAAATACGTATTTGGCCGGGAAAATACGTATTTGGCCGGGAATATACGTATTTGGCCGTGCAACATATTTTCCCGTAACATATATATAATTAGTTTCATAAGTGATTTATTTTGATTAGACTCTTATTGACTGACTGAAGACATAATATAATAAACATAAAGAATATTTTAATATTACCAAATCCCTAAGATTCAATGATGGAAAGTATTCATCATTAAAAAGATAGCAGTAAAAAACAATTATACAAAAGCATAAAGCATGATGCAAAAATGAGCACAAAAAATCATAAAACAATAGGGTTTTTGCTTTTTTTGTATTGAATTGTCGCTTAATTATTGATTATTTAGCGTATTTTTTTTCAAATTTGTTGGCCCCTCATTTCGGAATGCGACATTTTATGATAATTTAATTTTTTTGTAAATAGGGCATTGACGCAATCGATCCATTTATTCCGGTAGAGACGAAACGCTACGTTATGGACGAAATTGATGCGATTTACGAGTATTTTAGGGAGAAAGAGTGGATCACTTCTGAAGGCGGTAATTTTTTAAAAAAAAAATTTTTCCAAACCTCAAAAAAAGGATTTCCGATTTTAAATTGAGCATATTTTATTTTATAGCAAAAACGGATGAGGGACGCAAACAGCTGGCGTATTTGAGCGCTTTTGTCCCCGCTTATTACGATCGGCTTTGCGCGTTATATTAGATTAAACACTGCGCGCATATATATAGTTTATGAAACTTTCTTTTTGTTCCGTTGTTTATTTTTATAGAAATAATAAAACATTTTAATAAAAATTTACGCGCTAATAATGAGAATGAGGTGAATTACTGCAATTATCTTTCGAGGAAATTGTATTTTATTTCGCGTATGATTGACGATCGCGTTCTAGAATAGAAAAAAAAAATGTCCGGAAAGTATCGAGCGCACGTTATTCAACTGTATAAAAACGTGAGTGGAAAGAAATTTGGAGATTTACGAGAAATTTCATTTTCAATTTTGGCTTTTTAGCTGTACCATCTCGGCAAAGAGTATCCCAACGGCGCGCTATGGTTTCACAATCGCCTGCACGCCGTCTTTAGTCGAAACGCCAACATCACCGACGACTCGAAAATTGAGGAGCTGATCGCCAAGGGCGAGTACGTTTGCAAAGAGATAGAAGCGCTCTACTCGTTACGAAAGTACCGAGCTATGAAACGCAACTACTACGATGCATAGGACCCAATCAATTTTCAAAGAATTTTTCATTCAAAGAATTTTTTATCCGGTTCAAAAGGATTGTGAAGTGATTTCGTCGACTTGCCAACTTATACATGTTGGGGGAAAATATGTTGTACGGTCATATACGTATTTTTCCGTAACATATATATTTTTATTTGTATTATGAATAATACATAATACCGCACACATAAGCCGCTCATTGTTTAATTGATTCTGGAGGATGGATTTTTTTAAATTGAATTGCTCTTTAAATTTACGACGCCGTTCAATTGCTAATCACACTAAACTTAGCATAGAGACCGGCACATTATCAGGTTTAACCTATGCTATGCAGAGTATATTTTTCATGTTTCAAGCTAATGTTTAAAAACTTTATAAAATTCAAAGTCAATCATATACAAAAAAAAAGCTCAAGTCCAAAGTTGAAGGGTTAAAAAAGTGTAGTTACTGTGTTAAATCTCTATTTTAGGGAAGTGCAAGCACCCTGAAAGTTGAGTTTAAGTGTTGCGCTTTTAAATGTCAGACTCGCGACATTTTGGGCAGAGGAATGTGTCTTGTTTCGACACTTCACTGAAAAAATTATTCATTAAGTTTATAAAAAGTGTCATTTCAAAAATGCCTTTCCTCTTGTGGAATATAAAAATCTACGAGGAAAATAAAAGTTTTAAATAAGGTAACGTACGCCTGAGTTGTGCCGATGCATTCGGGATGGAACCAGTCTTCGCAGGAATCACAGCCCACATAGAATCTAAAAACAACGAATACGCTTATAAAATAAAAATGACAAATTTCAAAAGCGCGTACTTGGTATCGTCGTATGGCCGTCGACAGACGCAATAAACATCGTCGGAAGACCTTTCGCAATCGCCGCACGTCCACGACCCGTCGCCGGCCATTTTTTGCGCGCGTTTCTCGGTCAAACCCGCGCATTTTGCATGATACCAACGCGAGCATGTGCCGCACGATATATAAGTCCTAAAAAATGAATAAAAAAATTAAATATTCATTGAATTTTATAAGGATAAGATTTTATTAAAACACATTAGTCGAGATGAGAGAATAAGTGAAAAACATAATAGCTAGGGGAAAACTTGGAAAAACTATTCTAAGCTCGGACGCGACCGTTCGAGAAATTTTTGAATTCTAACTTGGTGCGCGAGAATTTAAATATAATTTAAATATTAGCGCTCAAAATTTCTCGATTGTCGCTTCAAGTGGGGTTGGGCGAAAATAATAATTGGTGACGAATAGATTGGAACAGTTTTTTTTTTATTGTTCGGCTGGATAAAAAATTATTAATTCTCTGAGACATTAATTTTTATTTCGTTTTGTTATTGATTTTCCTCTTCGCAAATAAATTTAAATATTTTCTATTGAAATTCCGGTGGTGTGTTGCAAAATAAAAAGAAAACCAAAAAGTAAAGGGCATTAGGTTTTGTTGGGAACGATCTGGGAAAAAGAGCAGACCGATCAAGAATCTCCCTGCGTACTCAACACTTGGCCTCCATTCCGTTATTTTGTCTTTAAAGCATACAATTTGAGTGGCACCATCATTAAAACAGGCCCAACCCGCTATTGCTATTAAAAATTTCGAGCCCAACTTTGTTTATAGCGGAATGAAGGCCGAGTCAAAATTCAAAAATTCTTCGAATGGCTCATTTATTCGAGCCTGGGGTACCTTAAAATTTCGCTTACTTAAAATGATAAGACCAATTTTGCTTTTGCTATGTAATATATTTTTCGGAATTGGATAAAAGAAGCGTGAATTTAGCTTTCGTTAAATTCGAAAAATTATTAAATTTATTTGATAAAAGTTTGTAAATACGAACTTCTTTGGATCGTAGGTAACACCACACGAACAATACTTTGCCTCGGCACCTTTTTCCGTCGACGTAACACTTCTTTGTTGCGCAATTTTCGACTTTTTCGCGGCGCTTACACCAAACGGCACTTTTTTGATTGGCTATGAATTAAAAAACATGTTCGATAAAAAATGAAGAATACTATTTTGATAAAAAAATTACCGGCGTGTCGGCATTTTTCGTCTTGCGCACTTGAATAATGTGAAGACGACGTTCACGATCGCGTCGTTGTTGTTGCCCGAGGACGCGTCGTTGAACATTGGCCGTCTTCGTTTTCGTAGTGCTTCCAGCCTGCGCGTTTTTCTTACGTTTCTTTGTCGGTTTTTCAACACCATTTTTGAGTTTGGAAGTGGTGGTGGAAGAACGCGCACGCTTAGCCGGCACGTCGGCGGCGACCTCGCCGTCTTCCGACGTGTCGTCGCCACTCGTCGAGTCGTTCGAGTCAATTTCGCTTTCGTCGTCATTCTCCGTCGTTCGACCTAAAGCGGTTAGTTTGCTCTTTTTCGCGAAAAGCGTAGTCGAAGCACTTGGATTTTCGTCTTCGTAATCGTCGCTTTCGTCATTTTCAACGTTTGTCATAGAGATATCAGCAACATTCGATTTACTATGCTTGTTAGATTGATTAACATTGAGTAAGTCGCTCTGCGTTGTAATTTTCGCGTTTCCAGAAAAATCTAGCTCCTAAATTTCAAACATTGTAAAATCTTAAGTTGATTTTTCTTTTATAAAAGTATTTTAGATAAAAAAAATAACTCTTACCATTTTCATAGGCATTTCTTCGAATGGAACTGTGTTTCCGCCAAGGGAAATATAGCGGGGATCACACAATGTATATGGTTCATCGGGATTGTCCTTTCTCAAAACCTGCCGTTTTGTTGCTGAAAACAAAGTTTATTAAGGTTTTAAAAGGGTTTTACTAAGATTGATTAAAAGCAAAAACATTAAACATTTTTTCGAACAATACATGTGTTATGGCTAAAGCTTACAATCGGTCAAAATATATTTTGGCCGCCTTTTTTCGGCCAAAGTTTATAATTTATTTTTTTTTTTTTTCAACGTTTCATGTTCACTTTTGCTCCATATTATTTTTTTTATTTTTTTGTTTTTATCATTTGAATTATTGGCTGCAAATTCAATTGCTTTTTTATTCAAATTCGTCAAATTTTTTATTTTTTTTAGTTCGAAGTTATATAATAAATTATTAATTTACAATTTAGAAATTAAGCTAAATTTGACGAATTTGAATAAAATTGAATTTGGAACCAATAATTCGAATGATAAAAAAAATAATACAAAAAAATAATATGGAGCAAAAATAAACATGAAATTTAGAAAAAAAATTAAAAATAAATAAATTGTAAGCTTTGGCCAATTGTAAGCTTTGGTACATACATAGGAACAGCGCAAAATTAAGCACACATTTTTTCAAGAAATTTTAACCGCCAAAATCTAACCATTATCATTGGTAGTAGATTTCTTGGATTTTCTTTTATTTCTTTGATATTTTTTAGCATTTTGGCGTCGCATAGACATTAGTTTGCTCATCCACCACGGTCGAGCGGGAAAACAATAGGGAGAAAAAAACATCGTACGCCCATAACCGCTTTCATTTTCCGATTTTTGTGAGTCGCGTCGCCGTGTGCGTTTAGCAATTGGTTCATCATCATCATTGGTCTTTTTCTTTTCACCATTATCATCGTCATCTTTCTTAACAATCGATGATTGTTTCTCCGACGCATTGCTCCGACTACAACTCTGAATGTTTTGATTTTGAGTTGGATCTTTCGACGCATTAATTGCATCAATTTCGATTCCATCTTCCTTGAATGGTTTTTTAGGGCATTCATGTGCAGATGAATCGGATTGCGATCCAATTGTGGTTGAAGATGCCCATAATGATAATGGACTTGCAGGTGGACTAAGTGGAGCTTCTACTCTCAAACTCGTAAATGAGACACCTGAGCATTCTGTTGTAGAATCATCAAATAGAGCTGATTTTTGGGACTCGGGCATCGAAGGCAGCGAAAAGCTTCGATGAAATTGATGCGGATCCACGTTGCCAAAAAATCCTGTTTTTACCTGATTGTGACGATGATGATGAAAATGTTTTAGGTTTTCAAATTGTGGTAAAATGTTTTCGTTTTCTTCGAGCAAATAACCAAATTGCATCCAATCTTCATCTTCGTCTTCCGACGGTACAGCAGAGATAAATTTTAGCTTATCACCATCGGACAGGTCCATTTCGGTTAATGTCGAAATCGAAGAACACGAAGAATTTGTACATAAGCTGATCAAAGAAGTTAACGAATTCGAGTTAGAATTACGCCTAATTGATTCATTAAGTCGCCTCATCGATGGAGCTGCAGCTATGTTGTTCAACTCATTAAAATTTGTAATCGAATAGTTGTTATTTTCGTTGCCTATTACCATGATTGTAACAAAATATAGCAAGTTAATAGTCTTAATATGAATTATTATATACGTAGTTTTACGAAGTAGTTACAATAAATGAAAGATAAAATAAATATATAGTTGGCAGTATCAAATAAAATTTACTGAAAGACGTTCTGGATATTTAAAATATGTGAATTTTTTATGCTAAAATTTGAAAACTGGAAAAATTCCCTTTTATACCGCTTGCACCATTGTAAAAAAAATTCGTCATTTCTATTTTGCTTGCTGTCAATTTGCTATCTTTTTCCTCTCATTTAAACGCGCAAGATACTATTTGCTAGACTTCGCAAATGACTGTTTTGAGGTTTTCCTTCGTCGCCTTTTTATCTTTCTTTCTTCTATCTCTTACGTTATTATCGCCTGAAAAGCATTGCCTCTCACATTTTGTTTGTATTTTTTATTTTTCTTTATACGCAAATTTCTATAACCTATATAAAATCTTTCAATTATTTTTATTCTCACGATCATTATATTGCAGTTCCAACACAATGTTTGTTGAATTTCACAAGCATAAAATTTTCTCTTTCACTATTAGTAAAGCATTAACCCTTATTTTGCATGTTTTCGCTCGTATTTGTTTCGTCATGCGCGCAAAATTGGAAGATATTTCGGGAAAATTCTTTTCATTTCTCCCACAATCTTTAAAATTATTCTTTTTCTTTTGTGACCGCATAACCTTTATGCAATTTCTCTAATCGCTTATATCTCATAAAAAGTTTTTCGCCTGCACTAATCAATAACGATTGCGACTTCCTTTTTCACTTATTGTTTTGAAAAATGCGAGCATTAAAGAACACTCAGCAAATTTCGAAACTAATTGTGAGATTCAAGTCATATCTGAATCAAATATACTAATTTAAGCAGTTGGAAAATTTTCCAAATTTTTGTAGTATTACGAAAACAATAATTTTGAAATCCAAATCTATTTGAAATTTGAAGATAAACTAAAAGATGTATCCTGCGCAGCCAGGAATAGATAATCACGTCACTCATTTTAATTAAATTTCTGAAGTAGAAAGTTATTAAATGATACACTTGCGACGAAAAAAATAAAGATGATTATTTCTAAACAAAAAAAAATCACTTAATTAGATATACAAAAATTCAAAAAAATGATAATAATGATTTATACTTTAGAATGTTTTATACTTTTTATAAATCTTTTACTTTTAGCTTCAATAAGAATTTTTTTTGTGTTTAAAACGTTTGTTACGTTTTTCGCATAGCAATAATAATGTCATTTGCTGCAATTTTCAAATTTTCTTTTCCTTTGCACTTTTTTTTATCAGACCAAAGTACGTTTTTATTTGCACTCAACGTACTCTACTCATAAAAGCAACATCATTTCCTAATAGGGTACTACAAACCCCAATTTTATTTTCCACATTTGCGTCTGATTTCACGTGTTCGTGAGTGCGCTAAGATGCTTTCAATTTTACAAAAAAAAAAAAAATAAAAGCGTTGTTCTTTTGTCCTTTTATTGTTTTGTTTTAGAAAAATTTTGCAATTTTATACGAGCGCTTTTTAACGAAAAGATACAGAAGAAAGAAAACCTGAAAATTTCCAAAAATAAAACGACAAAACTCGAGAAGAAGCGAAAGTGAAAGATAACGGAATTCCGGTTCAAATAATAAAAAAATATGAAATTAAAATTCAAAAATAAACAATAAAAATAGAAGAAGCATCATCTCGAATTTAAACACTTATTTTTAAAATGATAAATTTACATAAATACACAACATAGATATATAATATTTCACAAAATTAAAAATTTCATATAAAATACTTTGAAATTCAAACAATTCGTATTTTCTTTATAATTTAAAAAGTGGCATTACACTAGTTTGGAAAACAAAATTAAAAATTATTAATCGCACTTACTTCTAACATTCTTGGAGCGTGTTCGTTGCCAGGGCACAAGAATGCCGGTCTCATCTTCGGC
This sequence comes from Bradynema listronoti, assembly GCA_024678965.1. NCBI lineage: Eukaryota > Metazoa > Nematoda > Chromadorea > Rhabditida > Allantonematidae > Bradynema > Bradynema listronoti. The sequence goes on from JANLNO010000003.1 coordinate 1,598,426, forward strand.
GCGTTTTTCGAGTGCAATACGACGCTTCATTACTTCCTTTCTGTAGACGTCTAGAAAAATGTTCAACTCATCGGATGTGTAACGAGCAGGTAAGGGCTGCGCTGGACTAGGGATTCCGATCGGATTATTGGTCGGCGGCATTCTACCCGAGCTTACAAAAGGCATTAAAGTGTCCGACTTTCTAAAACGTGAATAAAAATATAAGTATGAAGCGATTTTTTCTTTTTATTACTGGTCAGCATATTTGAATGCTATAGTTAGGTTTTTTTTTAAAAAAAAAGTGTTCTAATGTTATCATTGATAAAAGACACTACTACGTATAAATATGTAAACCTTTCTTCCGATTCGGATTTCCGCGGACGCCCAACGCTTCGGAAACTTTGTTTTTTCAATTGAACGTACGCAAAGCGAACCACGTGCTGCTCAAGCTTAAAGTGTCGTGCAATCTGATCAAAAGGTAGGTCGTGCACGTCGCGCATGTTTACGATTTGCCTGGCAACGGGTGAAGTAACACGCGGATGCGTGCGTATCGACGAAAGCGTCGGGGCCGAGTCCTCCGCTAAGATTTCCTCTCTAAATTCATTTGTTGAATTAAATTGAATTACTCGAAAACTTGATTTTAAAATTAAGGAATGTATCAATTAATAAAATTTGTAAATCATTATTGAATATATTATGGAGCAACAAGTAAGAACGCGATATTTCCTAACCACTGTACAAATGACACCGAAACATACTCAATAACAAACATCTAAATGATTTCTTTATTAGAACATTGTATGCCGAAATCGGTTTCCGTTTTTACAAGTATAATTCTAGCAAGTGACAAAAATGTATGATTTTCATTCATTTCAGCTTTAAAATTTGTGTCCAATGAAAAAAAGATTATGAAGCACATAAAATAAAAGTTAATAAACCATTTTTCTAATTTGAAAAATAAAAACAAATGCTATGAAAATTATTAGCATATATTATTAAGTCACTCACGCCAATTTTTGTTGCTGATTGCCGGATTGATCGTGCCATTTAACAGGCTGTTCGGCTTCCAATTGTGGTCGATCATCGTTGGCTCGCGGCGACAATAATTCCTGTTTCGCCTCGAACTTTACCGAATCAAAATCACCGGTCAATTGTTGCCGTTGTTGTTGATGATGTTGCGAAAAAAGTGATCGGTGTGTTGAAGCCTCCGGAAGGCATATCTCGTTAATTATGTCTCGTAGAACCTGAAATTACCTTTAGTGAAACAAAAATTAAAAAAAATGTTTATGATTGTCTAATATTACGCGAAAACGTGAAGGCCCTGGGATCAATCCTCCCCCGTTGAAAATGACCTTGGAATTAATCATTTCGCGGGTTTTTGGATGAGGCCACCGAAGTAATCTCGGCTGGTTTGCTTGGCATAAACATGCGGTATGGAGCTGATGCGGCTTGCTTGGGGCCTGATCAGCACAGCCGTATCACCCACAATGTGCAATGTGGTACTCCATTGTCCATCCAAATATGAAAACACCTAGGTGGGGTCGGGGGTTGAACTGAACAAGCAAAGTGAAACCTATCGCACAACCACTAGGCCATTGCTCCTCTGTCTAATATTAAGAAATAATAATATTCAATAATTTGATAATAATGCCATTATAAGATAATCGACCGCTTTGCAGACGCGAGTGTCCGGCGAATCCCCGGAACGAAATTGTGTGGGGCCAGTGTGCGCGTACACACGTCGCGGATTCACCGGCCTAAGGCGCGTCGTCGGCTGAGGGGGCGGCGAGACGGCGCGCGCTACACGATAACCGCCACCAGATGCGCCGCCTACCGGCACCAATCGCGGCGGCCAGTCGTATGGCTCCCGCTTCACATAAAACGGCGGATTGTTTTCGCCTAAAATTTAAAATATAATTATTCTAATTCCGCGTGTATAAGACCGGGTGTTTTGAACCAAATTTAAATTGGCGCCAATAAGTTTATTTTTTTGTATTGGATCCAAGCAAGTCCAAATTTTGTGCCCACTTTTATGAAACCGAGACAAAGGCGGGCACAAAATTTGGACTCCAACGGATCCGATACAAAACAAATTAACTCATTGGCGCCAATTCAAATTTGGCTCAAAACATCCGCGGCTTATACACGCGAAATTAGGGCAATTTAAATAGTAAAATATTTTCCATTAAATAATAAAATTATTATTTCTAGATAATATAATAATGAAAAAAATTGGAATTTCATCGATAAAAGTGAAAACCTGGCACTGCTCGACGAATATCGGCAATGCGTACGGCATTGTAATCGACGCGCCGAAAGCCGGAAGCGAGCGCGCGATGTTGTTCCACATTGGCGGCGTGCAAAACGCGAGTTTGTGCGTTGCCGAGACGTTGCACGGCACGAACGCCAAAACGTTGATCGTCGCCGCCGCCGGGGTTCTCCTCATACTTAACATTGGCGTGCATTTGCGAATAATGAATGGGCCGAACGGCGACACCGGCGGATGCTTGAAAATTTCGTCGAATAAATGGTGAGCCGGCCGGTTGCTTAAAGTACAAATAGTAATACAACTTGAAAAGGAATAAAAGAACACATATGCGTAAATAAAAATTTACACGCAAAGTAATATAAAGCTAGGCATACCATTCGCGTCAACTGTCCACTGATCGCATAGCGACCAGCAGCGCCGGCGGCTTCGGTTCGACAAACCGGCGCGCCTCGCGGAATAACACGCTCGCCGAAACGTCGAATTAGACCGCCATCCGCCGGAGCGGCCGGGTTGGCGCGCGGCAAAAAAACCACTTTGCCGTTCGCTCCATTATAGCCCATTGCAGGGCGTCCACTGAAATTCATTTTCATTAAAAATTTGATACTTACGCGTTATGTGCCTGCGAAAAACTTTTTTTTTGTTAATTACCCGAATTTCGCGTGCATAAGGCCGCGGGTGTTTTGAGCCAAATTTAAATTAAAGCGTCAACGAGTTCATTCGTTTTGTATGCGGATCCGTTGGAGTCCAAATTTTGTGCCCGCCTTTGTCTCGGTTTCACAAAATTTGGATCTCAACAAATCCGCATACACAACAGAATAACTTCTTTGAACTCTAACGAATAACTTAAATAATAAACATCAGCTCCATACCGCATGTTTATGCCAAGCAAACCAGCCGAGATTTCGGTGGCTGGATGGCTCTCATCCAAAAACCCGTGAAATGATTAGTCCAAATTTTGTGCCCGCCTTTGTCTCGGTTTCATAAAAGTGGGCACAAAATTTGGACTCGCTTGGATCCGCATACAACAGATTGGCATTTATTAGCGCCAATTTAAATTCGGCCTTATACACGCGAAATTAGTGTATGTAATAAATAACAAACAAAATAATGATAAATAGTTAACGAGTTACCAATTAGCCCGTTCGAAACCGCTGCAGTGACATGTCGCTACAGCAAAAAAAAAGCGAACGGACCACTACAGCGACATGTAATTATTTGAATTGATTTTTTTTTGTTTTTATTAAAAGTAAAAATTCTTATTAGTATATAACCAAACGGAAATTTGCTGAGAAGTTTGCGGCCTATTTGATAACAGCCTCAAAAAAAACACAAAAAAAAATGAAAAATGCTCTGGTTTCGAATGGGCAGAAAAACAACCTGAAAAAAATGACGAAAAAATTTTTTTCTTTTGCTGGCATAAATGCCAAAAATTTTATCGATTTCAAACACTACGAAAAATTCACTAATCGAAAAAATTTATTCTTTTTTGGAATTGTTTATCGAGAGAAAGGGCTTCTTTTTTGGTGTAGCCCCTTGTAAAGATGATTGAAAAAAGACAAACTCATAATGTTGATTTGTGCGCTGAAAGCTGAGAGGTAGTTGACGCTCGACGCGCAACAACGCGGGCGGCACGCCGGCGCCGCGATGCGGCGGAAGCACAACGCCGTATGGCGATGTGGTGGCGCTTGTGCCCGAGCCGAATGCCTGCCGCCGTACGACAATCGGCTGCGACACGGGATTCGACGCGACGGACTGATAGGAGGATGAGGGCAGAATCTCAATGTCGTGATCCATATTAATAGATGAGCGCAGTTGACTCTATTCCTTTTATTCAATACATATGCATATTATAAACATTCAATTCATTTTTTAAATAATAACCAACTCAAAAAAAAAATTAAATAAGCTCTCGCAGGCTAACGACGAAAAAAGTTTTCGTTGTATTTTAAGGCCTTTTTGTAGGAAAAAAAAATTGGGCGAGCGAGGGAGGAAAAAGTTAAATAGCTTTATTTAAGAGCATTGTGCCATATTTTTTACAAACAACCGAAACAATAAATTAGAAAATAACGATCAAAAAATAGCAATTTTTTGGTTCTCTTTACACGAAGAATAAATTTTTCACGTAATTATTTTTTCTTTATTTTCAACGTTTATATTCGCAACCAAAAAATGGCACCCGCATCACGAAGTTTTTTTTAAAAGTTTTTTTTTTTTGTTTCCGTGTTCCCTCCTTCCCATCTATTGGCGCTGAGACTGCTGATGCTGCTGAAGGCGCTGCTGTTGTTGTGGATGATATTGGCGTGCGATGACGTAGCCGCCTTGCGTCGGGTGGACGCGCAACAACGAGGACTGCTGCTGCTGCTGCGGCGGCGAATACGGGTGCGACGACGGTCGCACGAGACGCATACGCTGCGCGATGTCAATCTGCTGCTGCTGCGGTTGTGAATAACCCATGTGGGCGGCGCGCGCCGCCTGCTGCGGACTCACGTACGCGTGTTGGCGATGATTCGGCGGACCGGGTTGAATCGGACTATAGATGTGGATCTGCGGCGAATAGGTTCGCGCCTCCTGACGCTGCGGTTGCTGAAGATGATGATGATGGTGATGTTGCGCTGGCGGCTGCTGCGGCGAACGCCCAGCCGTCGGAAGATTCTGATGGTTCTGCTGCTGCTGCTGCTGCTGCTGCGACGATGGCTGACGATCGGTGTAGCTCGCAGATGCAAGACGAAGCTGGGCTCGCGGTTGATATTGTTGCTGTTGTTGTTGTTGCTTCTGTTGATGTCGTTGTTGATGTTGTTGATGTTGAAGATGCTGAGAAGTTGAAGGCTGCGATTGCAAACTCGTAACTCGATAGTGCATTTGCGCTTGTTGCATCATTTGCTGTTGTTTCTGTTTCAGCTCCGCGAACTTTCTACGCTTTTCGGCAAAATAGTGCGCCCAATAGCCGGCGATTTCGTACAACTTCAGCTCGACGCCGTCAATCCACTTCTCCTCCACGGCTGTACGTCGGCGCTTCACATAGACCTGAAGTATTATTACTAGCTATTTGTATAAATTATACTCGACAAGCCGGAAGCATTTTGAATATGCATTCCAGTCAATGTGGAGAAAATATTAGGTTGGGGAATAAGTTCGTAGCGTTTTAAATTTTATTTTATTTTACAACGATTTATTCTGTATTTGGTAATATATTTATATGTATTTGAAAGCGCTTTTTCTCCTCTACAAAACTGTGTTATTTGTTTTTTCTGAAAATTTAATTTTTTATTATTTTTCATGCTTAGAAATGGAGTACCCAGGAGGCAAAAATCAGCATTTTCGACATCTGCTCTTCTTCGCTTTTCATCGAGGGCAAAAAGCGGCCGAAGCCGCTCGGGACGTATGCAACGTGTATGGAGAAGGTGTCATAGGCGAATCTACAGCAAGAAAATGGTTTGCAAAGTTCAAAAACGGCGACTTTGACCTCGACGATACGCCTCGCAGCGGTCGACCTGTCGAATTCGACGAAGAGCATCTGAAGGGACTTTTGAAGGAAGACGGTCGTCAAACAAGCCGTGAATTAGCCGAAAAAATGAACTGCGATCATAAGACGATCCTGAATCATCTTCATTCGATGGGATTTGTCGAAAAATTCGGAGCTTGGTTGCCTCACGAGCTTAGCGAAATCAACAAAGAAAATCGCCTTCAAATCGCGGCTCAACACCTCGCCCGCCATCGAGCAACACGCGGTCATAAACAGCGTTTTTTGTACCGAATCGTCACAGGAGATGAGAAATGGTGCCTGTACGTCAATATGAAACAAAGAAAAGAATGGGTGGCCCCTGGAGACACGCCGAAGCCGAGAATCAAGCAGGATCTCCACCCAAAAAAGGCTATGATCTGCGTTTGGTGGGACTGGGAGGGCATGGTGCACTGGGAAATGCTCGAACGAAACGCTACGGTCAACAAAGAGCTCTACATTGCCCAGTTGCGCCGTGTAAACGAGGCTATTCGACTGAAAAGACCCGATCGACAAGGCCAAGTCATCTTGCTTCACGACAACGCCAGGCCCCATGTTGCACAAGTCGTCAAAGCCGCCCTCCAAGAGCTCGAATGGGAGGTTCTTCAGCATCCACCGTACTCTCCGGACCTTGCGCCAAGCGATTACCACCTTTTCCGCTCCTTGTCAAACCAAATGAGGGGTGTTACCTTCGACGGCGAAGAGGACCTCAAAAACTGGCTCAACAACTTCTTCGATACCAGACCGGGCGATTTTTGGCGAAACGGCATCAACAAATTGGTCGAGAAGTGGGAGGAGGTCGTAAACAGTAACGGAGAATACATCATTGATTAATTTGTTGTAATAATTATTGTTTTTTGTTTAAATAAATCTTTGTAAAAAAAACGCTACGAACTTATTCCCCAACCCAATATATCCGAGAAAGTAAACTAATCCCCAGTGATTAAAGTTCATATACTATTTGTTAGTGAGAAAAATTATTCGTTAAGCAATATTTGAAAAAATCCAATTCCGAACACAAATCAAAATTCTCTAAAATCTAGTTTATATCACTAATATTAAGCGCAAAAGATGATACCTCCTCCTGAACGGTTCTATTGTTACGTTTTCGCTTTCGCAATGTCTTCACCGACGTCGTCGTATAGTCGGCGGAATCGTCCTCACCGGCCGCCGAGCCGTTTTGCATATCCTCTTGAAGAGCGTAGCGTTCCACACGAATCTTGTATTGCTCGTAGTATCCGTCTGGCGGATACTCCTTGTGATTAATCAGCGTTCGCACTTCATCGCAATCGGGATGATGCGTCCAAACCCGTAAATCCTCCTATAAAAAGAAATAATTATTAATAATAATTTATTGGACAACAAACAGGTACTATGGGCACACTAACGTAGTCAAATACAACAATTTAATAATTAATAATTACAATGATAATAAAGTCATTTTTTTTATTAACAAATGAAATAATTTTTTTTTTCTCGAAACGTCAGAGTTAATGGCTTAGGCTTCGCCGGCAAAAGCAAAAACATTTTATGCCTTTCGAATAAACGAAACGGGATTATATGCCCAAAGAAAGAAAAAAAAAGAAAAAAAAAGTGTTTTCTTTCAGAAATAAATCAATTTCGCCTTTTGTGTGATGCAAGGATAAAAGCATCACTAATTTCAAAATAATATGGATAGACACAAACATCATCCGGCTCCGCCGGTTCCAGATCCGACCATCGAATGCAGGCGTATATTATGCGCAGCTGAAGCGCCAACGCGTGCAAAGAGCGCGCCGTCACGGTCATGTAGCGCCAACAGTTATCGAAGAGCGGTCGAGCACAGGGATAATTCCATATCTGATAGTTATTTTTAGCCAACTTGTGAAAGCCGGGAACGTAGGTGGCCGAATTGAGTCCACCCTGACGTGCCAATCTTCTTAGCGAACTAAAAAAAAATTCAATATAATTTGGACAAGAAATAACCGAAAACGATTAGAAATATCCAATTTTCAAGTGAATCAAATAATTTACTTTTTCGGTAGTACGAAAATGCTTTGTTTCCCGGAGCGCTTCGACTTATAGTCGAACGGGCTCGGAAATGGAAACGCCTTTCCCTCGCCATAAATATTCTCCGGCTTAAGCGGCTCGTCGTTGGATTTTTTCACGTAAGGTTTTGGTCGAAAAGGTTTGAACGCCTTCACAATTTCCTTGGTGTCTAAAATAAGCACATAAAATAACAAGAATTAACGAGATCACAAAATACCGTGGATGGGTAAATGTCTGGGACAGGACGGACTGTAGCATGGTCGAAATTGAGCGTCCAAAATGCACAACGCTGAAATCAAGGTCCGCTCGCCGCGTGCCACCTCACGACACGATGGTGAATAGCAGGGCGGATTCGCGTTGCGTGCCGCCTCTATCGAATCGTTTAGCATGCGACGAGTCGACAAAAATTTAATAGTCTTATCCAGCAAATGCGCTTTTTGATCACTCGATTCTGACAGCTGAAAAAGCAATTTTGCCGAAATAGGCAAAGACAAACTAATTTTAAAGAAAAAATGAAAGGAGAAACGCTAGAAAAAGTTTTATCTGCCGAATAAATGTCTAGAATATGAGCCAAAAATGCGGTATAAACGCTTAATTTCCCACCACTATAACACTAAAGAGGAGAGCAGTGGCCTAGTGGTTGTGCGATAGGTTTCACTTTGCTTGTTCAGTTCCACCCCCGACCCCATCTAGGTATCAGCATATTTGGAAGACAATAGGTACCACATTGCACATTGTTGGTTATACGTGGCTGTGCTGACCAGGTCTTGTATAAGCCGCATCAGCTCCATACCGCATGTTTATGCCAAGCAAATTAGCCGAGATTTCGGTGGCTGGATGGCTCTCATCCAAAAACCCGCGAAATGATTAATTCCAAGGTCATTTTCAACGGGGGAGGATTGATCCCAGGGCCTTCACGTTTTCGCGTAATATTAGACAATCATAAACATTTTTTTTAATTTTTGTTTCACTAAAAGATTAGATAATTTCAGGTTCTACGAGACATAATTAACACGTTTTCGCGTATGAAACGCGCAATTCCAATCTTCTATTTTCGATTTTCTCACCACTATCACACTAAAGTTAAAGAGAAAAAAATGTCAGCAAAAATAGCGAACCAAATTCTTCGCTGTCAAATAGTTTATGCCGAGACGCGGTCGCTTGGGCGGATCGACGATTCGCTTCTTATAAGTCGACGATATCCACAGCCAACCGCCCATTTTATCGCGCGCATTCACGCGATATTGTTCGTCCTTTTGCCGCCAGATATAGTGACGCGGGGGTCCGTTCTTATACAACGAATACTTCACCCAAACGAAGTCCTCGTCGTGTGCGTCCGCCGACGCCAATATCTAACGAGAATCGGATCAATAAGTAAGAAATAAATTCGATAATTTAGAAGACCGCTCAAAGATTAAATTTTTTTTAAACAAATAAAAGGTTTTCTCGATGCCTTTTCCTCCTTTTTCTTATTCGCATCGATTTTTTGGCGTCTCTCGCGTTCCTCGGACGTAAGTCGCAAAAGTCGCGTGTGCCCGAGACAATTCCACCATGCCGTGCAGAAAATCGGCTTTCGTACGGCGCATTCGAACTGTAGTAATGCGTATTTTAGCGTGTCGACGGTGACACTGGTTTGCAAATACTAAATGCCGAATAATTCGTTAAGTTATTTAAAAATTAAAACAAAAAAAAAATGAAAATGTAAAATTACTTCTTGTAGGCGCGGTTTTTCGTCGTAGCGCCATAGTCGATGCATGAGATCGTCGCCGAGTCGTTCAATTAAACGTCGCAACGTGAACTGAATCCATTTGGCCACATCATTTTCGGATCCATAGCAATCGCGACCCTTCGCGCAAATCCACTAAAAAGTATGCAAATATAAATGTTTAAATATTGGAGATCGCGTGTTTAAAAATTTAGTTTGATTTTGTTCGATGTTTATAGTTTATATGTTGTTGAATAGCTTGTTATAGACTTTCATCTATATTTCATTTCATGTTTCCATGTCTTTTGGGTGAGAAAATATTCGATTTGGAATATCAAATAATTAAGCGATTTTAAGAATATTTTTGCAGGCATTTGAACAGAATAATGAAGGAAGCTGCACTGCTCGCGTAATGAATAAAATGTTTGCGCTTACCGATTCACCATTATCAATATTTCCGATATTTCATAACGACCGAACATTTCGTTAAGTTTCCGAGCAGCAGGAGTAATTTTATAAAATTGTACAAATCGCTTCCGTAAAACTGCTCTTACTATTTTCCGATTATTCGTTATTCCAAAATAAATATCTCGCGATCCAATAGGCGTAGAACCGTAAAATAAAATACGTGCAAAAGTCCGAAACAAGAGTTATTCAACAACATACAAAGTATAAACATCGAACAAAAACAAGCTAATTTTTTAAGCATTCAAAAAGGCCGCGGATAATTATGTTACAACCCAATAGTTAACTATAAAATAAAAATCACTAAAATTAATGAAACGTTTTTTATTAATAAAATTTATTTCCGTAATAATTGATAACAGGTAAAATGCTTTAAAAAATTGGCTTGTTTTTGTTCGATGTTTATATTTTGTATGTTGTTGAATAACTCTTGTTTCGGACTTTTGCACGTATTTTATTTTATGGTTCTACGTCTATTGGATATGTATAATGTTATAAAATCACTCCGCCTGTTCGGAAACTTAACGAAATATTCGGTCGTTATGAAATATCGGAAGTATTGATAATGATGAATCGATATCAGATAAAGCCCAAATATTTCATTCACTACGCGAGCAGCTCAGCTTCCTTCATTATCCTATTCAAACTATCTGAAAAACAAATATCTCGCGATCCAATAGGCGTAGAACCGTAAAATAAAATACATGCAAAAGTCCGAAACAAGAACTATTCAACAACATACAAAGCATGAACATCGAACAAAAACAAGCCAATTTTTTTAAGCATTCAAAAAGGCCGCGGATAATTATGTTACAATCCAATAGAAAAGACATAAATTACTACGAAAAAAAATATATTTGAAATGTAAAAAATAAACGATAAACTTACGGAAAATTCGCCTTCGTCGGTTAGAGAGAACCGCGAATTCATGTAGCGTCGACGATCGCGTTCCTTCGCTCGCGCATACGGCGATTTGGCAAAGTCGCTAACGGAGTAGTAATTGACGTAATTTCGATATTCGGCGTCGGAGAAGCCCAGACGATAGCCGCGTTGCAAATTTTCGATCAACATCAACTGAAACTGGTCCATCGGGTCCACGTTGCCGTTCGTCGGAACGGAAGCGGCATACGCCGCTTCGCTTTCCAATTGCTGATGATATTCGAGTAGTTCGGATTCTAAACCCAATAATTGACCATAAATCATTTTGGAAAAAGAGACAATAACAGACCATTGGAGCCTCCCGACCAAAGAGTCGCGATCAAGTGCCCGTTCTCAATTCCGAGTAATTCCTTTAGCAAATGAAGAACATCCTTGACAAACGCCGGTTTGCCATCATTTGCATCCAATTTTGCGTTCTCAATTTTTTCGTTTATTTCAACGCCGTTCGCTATCGGCTGCTCCACGGTTTCGACAATTATTTGCGACATTCGATGAACTTTAAAAAATCAATTGTAATCATACGTAATGTTTAATATCATTTTTTATACTAGTGAAAAAAAACTGCGAATAATTATGCATTAATCCAACAATTACAAAGCGTTGTTAGCTATCCGTGATACGTGAAGGCCCTGGGATCAATCCTCCCCGTTGAAAATGACCTTGGAATTAATCATTTCGCGGGTTTTTGGATGAGAGCCATCCAGCCACCGAAATCTCGGCTAATTTGCTTGGCATAAACATGCGGTATGGAGCTGATGCGGCTTATACAAGACCTGGTCAGCACAGCCACGTATAACCAACAATGTGCAATGTGGTACCTATTGTCTTCCAAATATGCTGATACCTAGATGGGGTCGGGGGTGGAACTGAATTTCATCCCAAGCAAATTGAAACCTATCGCACAACCACTAGGCCACTGCTCCCCTTGTTAGCTATATTACATTGAATATTGAATTTATAATTTTTATAAATTCGATTTTTCAAGTCACTAACTATTGTCGACATGAAGATAGGCTTGCGGACAATCGCGCTGTAGCTTCTCCTGTAGATTCTTGGCGCGTTCGTCGGTAAGTTCGAGTGTAATGCGCATATGCTCGGCGATGGTGGGTAGAAGATCGGCGAGCGCTTTGAAGAGCGTCGGCTCGAAAATCACGCCGTCGAGTTCCGACATTAGCTCGTAGATTTGCGGCAGTGACGAGTAGTAATAAAGCTCTTTGTTCTCGAAGTCTTGTCTTAAACAAACATAATATAGAAATGGTGTCTTTTTCTACAAATTTACTCAAGTTTCTAGTTGGTTTGAGGAAAAACATCCCGAGAATATTTATGCTAAAATAGCGTTTTTTATTTCAAATTTATTTCAAAACAGATTCTAAAAACAAAAACAAAAACTAAGTTACTTTTAGCAAAACCGTATTTTGTTTGAATTTAAAATAAAATGCAACATACATATACAGGCGACGTGATAGAAACCAATAGATTCTACCGTGACGATCGAATCCCAGCGGTTTCGTTCTTCGCGAAAATCGATAATCGCGTTCACCGGGCATCAGACAATTCGCTACACCGTTTAGCTGAAAAAACATGAAATTCGACTTTTTAAAACATAAGTCTCAATTTTTTGACATAAAATGCTAAGAAAAAAAACCAAAAACCAAACAAATCTATTAAATTTTCGCCAAGATGGAAGCTAAACTATTCTCGAATTAACTCAATAAGTTCTACAACGAAAAAAAAGAGGGAAAAAAAAGCGCAATTTTCTTTCCGTATGTCCGACCGTCACGAAAATGTCCGCAATTCTCGTTTTGTGAGGGGGCTCTTCCCAATTCAAAAAATCTCCAATTATAACTGCCTCTAAATCAGGGTCAGAGATGCCAAAGTTTGAGTGCGTTTTTCGATTCGCCCCAACTGGGACGCTGTAAAAAGGGCCTAAATAGAATCCCAATTTTTTCTAGATAACACTGAAGTATGGTAACCGGGAGGTATGGGAAATCCGAAAATTGAGGTCATTTTTTTGCTTTTGCGCATGCCCCAAAGCCAAACGCTTTTTGTGGCTTTGTGACGTCAAATATTTTAAGAAAAATGTATAAACGCCGCGTATCCGGAGGCAAATTTTCGAGTTTAAATCGAATTTTTAAAAGCAAAAATATAACAAATTGCTATTAATACTTCGTGCACTTCACAAATCTGACAAAGCCATTTTCCTCGCGGTACTTCCGTCAGGTTGGTGCAGCTTAAATGATAGCAGGCCTCGCAGCCATCACATAGTAAAACGTCACCCTGTCGACCGCAATCGCGACAATGCTCGTCGTGCTAAAAAAAAAACATTTTTCATATATGCAAAGAAAAAATAATAGTAAGTGTATTTAATTGTTTTTACGCTAAGTAAAAGTTTTTCCGTTAAACAATCCAAAAATAATTTCAATGCATTAAAAAAATAATTCACACAATGTATGTACGAAAAAAAATCACAATAATTTTGTTGTCGCGATTTATGAGGCGTCGAAAAACAATCGTGCAAAGAATACGCTCGCATAAAAATTTCAATACAACGAGGCGTTTGTCGAGCTCGACGAATGGATAATTCGTCGTGTTCAAAATGTGAAGTACCTCCTGCGAAAACGACGGATCGCTTTCGGCGTATTCTCTCAGAATCTACAAAAAAAAAAATTCAAAGATTGGACCGATTGTTTGCTCAGAATTCTCGCGTTCAATATTGACAATTTTTTTAAACATTAAAATCTTTATTTTATTTCTATGAGATTCCAAGTATAGTGCAATTTTTTTTTTTTTTTTTGAAAATAACCTCTCCAAAAGTCATGGGCTCAATTAGAGTGAGCATCAAATTAAAGCGACTGTTAGTGTCCTGAACGCAAAAAAGCGTTTGGTCATCCTCGTCGTCGCGAAACAATAACTTAAGTAGCGCAATATGAATTTCGCATAACAACTTGGACTGCACCGACGAACGAAGCGCTGAACAAAAGTCCTCAAAGAGAAAAGGCGAAATTTGAATTGTGTGCCCATAAGTGCGCAGAATCTCGTAGACCTGATAATAGACCAATCTTAATAATCTTTTCAACACTATACGCTTCCAGATGCAATACCTCGACCGCGTCAAATAGATGATCTTTGTCAATGAGAAGATCGGAACTGCTGCATGGAAGAATCAATGGAGGAATTTTGCTGGAATCCATTTCAGCCCAAGGACAAAAAATTGTCTCCGAGGAATCTTCACGAAAAGTTGTCGAAATCTCATCTTTAAATTCAAAGTCGGAATCGTTGGATGAAAGTTCGGCTGCGTTGTCTAAAATTTTATTCATTAATACAATTATCACATAAGTGTCATAGAAACTGAACGGAAACTAAATAATGCAATGAATTCGTAACTACCAGGTAAAAATATCGAGAAAATAGTAGAGTTCTAAGTTTCCGTCAAGATATGACTATATATATATATATATATATTATATATATACCAGGTTTGTAGTCTCCTTCGCTTTCAATATCGGATTCAGAGAAAATCATTTTGTAATTGGTAGCAGCAGCGTCATCATCGCTATCATCCCACGGATTCTTCTTTTCCCTAGAAATATGAATATAAATGAATGCAAAGAAATCAACGCAAAAAATAATGCTGATTATCGATTAGAATATGTAATGCTAAAAAATATCAACCTAAAAATTGCGTTAATTTAAATTTTCAAAAAAATAAAAAATAAAACCGACTTGACTCCTCTGCCGGAGGTGCGTTTCTGCTTCGATTCGGCGACCTTTTTAATCGTGGACGCGCGCAGCGATGTACGCGGCGTAGCGGCGCGGCCGGCCGACGCAACGGCGCGTTTCGACGATTGCGGCGTGCCGGTCGCCCTACCACTACCGCTGTCCGAGATTTTCGCATATGTCGACTTTTTTCTCGGCATTCTCAAAGCAGAGAAATAATACTAAATTTTCGAAGAGATTCAAAGAAGTTAGAAAATTGGCGTTTTGTATTCTCCACTTTTTGGAAACTTTTTGAATGCAAAAACGGGAGGGCGATAACTCGCCGTTCCGGAACACCAATAGTAGTGAGAATTTTTTTTCAAGGCGATTTATCAATGTTTTTAGGGCAAAACAATTGGAAAATGTATCCGTTTCAACAACTATAAACTAACAACACTAAAAAAAGAAAATGAAAAATCTTTTTTTTTAAATTTTTAATGCATTTTTTAAATTTTGTTGCATTTTAACGAATACATATCGATAAAGTCGATATCATAATGTTGACTTATTGACAATGTCAATATGATCATTTTTGGCACATCACATCCGCGTATGATATCATTTTTTCGTCACAGCACTAGCGAATAGACAATCAGAGAATATGATATCTTCGTACAAAAAGGACTTTTGAAATAATTTTCAAGCGGCAAAAATGATGAATGATTTTTTTTTGAAAATTTTTCGCTTCGAAACGAAAATCATTTTGAAAATTTTTCAAAAAGTTTTTCTTCGCAGAAAGAGGTGATGTGTGTTGGGAAGTGTTTATATACTTTCTTGCATCTGTTTCTCACTAACATGCTCAAACGTTAAATTTTTTAAATTTTGTTTGGAAGTCGTGCCGCTCAAATTTTCTTTTTTTAAGATTTAAAGATTTATCCGATTTTTTAAAAATTTATTACATATTTTTTATGTATTTGTCCATAAAAATTAAAATATTTTGAAGAAATTTTTAGTTTATGAGCATTAATAGGAAGTTACAATGTCTTGAATGATGCTGATAACATATTTGCAAAATGTTCATCAAAATGTTTATTATTTATGTATATTCTTGATATATAAAAAAACATATGTATAATTTTTTTGCAGTGCTTAGGCGGATATCCATTTATTTGATATTGGCGTTTAAACACTAGGAACGTGCGAATGTATTTCGATCAGAATTTTTACCAGCTGATTATTATCTTAAATATTTGCGACGGTGGTATCTCGTAATTGTTAAAAAAAGCGCAGTTGTAAAAGTAAATTATTTTATATTTTACATGAATATCATAAACATTCTTTTTTAATTTAATAGCTTTAACATTTATAAAAATTATTATATAAGAGATATTCATGTGATTATGTATATATTGTGCTTTTTTTTCTATGTTTTCTAACATTTTTTGCATGTTTAATTCATTATTTATTGTTCTTTATGATTTCCTCCAAAAAGTTTATTCTTTTTGTTTGTTTTTATCTTTGTTTTTTTTCGACAGTTTTTTCCTTTTATTTGCCCGATTGTAACTGGTTTTTTGTGTAATATGGGCAAGGGAGAAATTCAACATGTGAAATGTGTGAAGCTTTCCTTGTAGACATTTCAAAAAATTATTTTCTTTAATTTTATTTAAAATTTTTTTACAAAATAGATCATAAATTATTTTATTTTCTTTATTTTTTTTTATTTTTATATAAGTTAATTTTAGATATGCTTGATATTATAGTTATCTATATTGGCATTCCATTTCTTCTCTCATTGGTCGCATATTTTGCTTTGGTATTTATAAAATGCGGATATTTTAAATCTATTGAGGTTTGTCGACTTAGGAAATATAATATAAAATTATTTATTGATTTTTTTTCAACTTTTTAGGCTTCCGTTTTAGAGAAGCCACCCGTTTTGTCGGATACGATAACAATTTTTTACAAATATGTTATTGGCTCCTATTCGAATGCCTATAAGACGTTAAAAATTGCGGGCGATATCCTCCCGCAAGAGAACGCCATACTTATGGGCATTTTCTACGAGGACGATGTAAGAATATTTATGTTCTATATTTACTTGCCCATACATTATCATATACTTCCTTAGAATACGAAACTAATCGAGTGCCAAGGCGCCGTCGGATGTATTTACAAAGGTAATTCTTGATAAAAATCGCTTATAACAATTCATTTTTTTTAGAATTAAATATCAATAATAATTTACAGATGAGCGGAATTGTTTTTAAAATATTTCAATTTTCGCAAAACTAATAATTTAAATTTTTTGGTTGGAAAATAATTTAGCAAAATTATATTAAAAAGTTTAAAATCCGTTTTTAGTGAACGATAAGCCATTATTCGAAGAAAATTTTGCGATTCAGCTCAAGCGCTGGGGCTTTGAGAAAATGGTCTGCCACAAGGTGGATCGCGCCATTTACTGTAAAGAAAACTACAGTAGCGTAATCTCGCAAATGCACCTCAAAAACATTCGCTCCAAATTCAACAAATTCATCGAGGTTATAAGAACTAAAACTTGATTGAAAATAGTTGTATGCAAAAAAAGGCTTTGAAAAAGCAAATCTAATAAACAAAATTCAAAAAAATTTCCAACGTACAATGATTTTATATGAAATTTGTTTTAGGAGAAGCGTTTGGAGGTGGGCAATTGCACCGTTGAGATTTATAAGAAATCCGCGGACTGTCAACCCTTCGTCGAGATAATCAGGCCGCTCGATCACGTTGAGGACTTTTACGTTCCCGAAGTGACTATTCCCTTCAATATTTCCAATAGATTGAACTCTTTACATAAAATTTCACACATTTTTTTAGTACCTGAACGCGGAGCAACTCGAGGCGTTGGTCAACCGCGGCCGATTCGACATCGAAGAGAGCGCCACGGAAAGCTACGACGAGGAAGAGGAGGAGGAAGGAATCACGTCCGCCAGCCAGCTCGACGAGGAAGAAGACGAGGATGAAGAGGAGGATGGTGAGCTGATTCATAGAACAAACAACGCCGGTGCAAACGTCTAAAAAAGCAATCAACCTCATCACACACTCATTAATATCACGTCATCATCGCTTTTTTTTTGTAACAAACAAAAATTTAAATTTTTATTCTTAAAAAAAATTCTCTTCACTTCAATACATATTATCCAATATTGTCAGTTTTACTACCTTTTTTTCAATTCTTCGATAAACTATCGACCATTTTTTGCATAATTTCTTCTGCAAAAGTTACACTTCATTTGATTGTTCTCCTCTTTTTTTAATTTCAAAATAATGGACATGACATTCATCTTTTAGTTGAATTCCAAACTTTCGTAATTTTCTCGTCTCCTTCATGATCAAGGTTCGAATCGTTTAAATTCTTTCTTATATTTAAGTGTAAATAGCTGAGTTGTCCGCAACAGGCAAGTATTACATTCGTGTTTGTTTTCTCTCCAAAATGTACAATAAATTGTTGAATATCACCGCCAAATTTTTCAGCATACAAACAGATTAGCGTTAGCTTTGTAAACGATATTCACGATTGTGGCATCAACGAGGATTGCTATTCATAATTTCGTGAGGCTTGAGAACTTTTTTTGCAAGAAAGCTATCATTATTTAGCGTTGTGCAGAGCTGTGAAGAAATATTTTAACAATGGTTTTAAATCAATTTTTATCAATTTTCCAACGAGCTTTTTCTTCTTCACCTTCTTGATCAATTTCAAATGTTGGATAGACAAATATCGGCTGTTCGTCGTCCCTTTTTAATAGATAAATTCGGCAGTATACATCTTGCTCTCATTTTTAATTTAATTAGTGAGCATTCATAGATGTTTAACGCAAAATTTACGTACACTTCTAGCTAATTATATTCTTTAGCTTTATTATATTCTTTAGAAAATTTCTTTTCCGTCCAATTTTCCATCTTAATCGCATTTTTTCTTTCAAAATTAAACGTAACTAGACTTTCAAAATAAATTATTTCACCATTTAATAATTGAAATCTTTATGATTAAAGCAATTTTTAAATTTAAAAATAGGCAATAATAGCACATACTTGCTCCTTTTGCATTAGACGCTCTGGCTCTAAAAACGCTGACTTCGCTAATATTCATTGCATTTTTCAATTTTTCAACTCGTGTTAATCTAACATAAAATCAATGTTTTGTTTTGGCCAGGATTGGAAGCGGCATGTCTGCGACAAAATATTCAAATAAGGCGTTGGACTTTATTTTTTGCCATTTTTCACTAGATGTCATCGTCGTTTTTAGGTTATTGAAATATTTTTCAGTAATGTACCCAGCTTTTCTATTGGAGCACCTGCAGATCCTCGATACGCTTCGTAATGCTGTTCAATGATTGACGTTTCGGAACAGCCAGAGACTTTGAATCACTCGCAACTGAGTCAAGTTTATTTTTTGAAATTCGTCGGCTATTAACCTTTCTTCGCTCCAACTTTTTTGGCTTATCATTCGGCGAAAATGCGCCAAAAATTGTAGATAAAGCTAATGCGAGCAAGAAGAGTACATAGAAAATTCGTAACAACCAATTGCGCATTATATTTCGACTGCTCAAACAGTGTATTCAAACAACTTTATAATGAATGGTCTAAATAATTTTAAACAATCAAAAAATGCTATTTTTGCGGGATTTTCTATACCTATTTTTGAAATCTTGCATTTTTTTCATTATTTCTATATTAAAATTTGCATTAAATCGATTTCGAATAACATAATTCTTAATTTTTTAATTCGGAAAACGCTTTTTTTGCGTATTCTTTTTTTTTCATAATTTTTCGTGTATCAGAATGTTCAACAAATCACCAAAATGTTGCATATTTAATTATAATTTAGAATTTTGATTGAATTCAACAATAACAACTAAATGAAAATAATAAAAATCAGCTAGCAATTTTCCAGTTGTATTCGGCTGATAGCATTTCTGGGAGAATAAATTTCGATTTTCTGGTCAGTAGCCGAGATGCGAAGCGTTTTCTCCGCAAAATTCTCAAACGGTGCCCAATCACCGGCAATGGCCAATTTTTGGATAAAATTCTATAAAAATTTTAATTGTCAAATAAGAACATTAAATTTCTAAAAAATTCAATTATTTAAATACTTTTAATTTCTTGTAAGAGACTTTATGAGAGATCCAATGAAAAATTAAGAAATCTAATGAAAAATAATTGTATAAAGCTATATTTTAAGGCACATATAAGAAGCTAGCCAACTAATAAAATAAAGGTTATTATAATTTTATTTAAAAAAAACTCGAATAAGCTTCTTACGGGCATATGCGCAAACTGAATCGTGATCTCGCTGGCGGGAATTCGTGTCTCCGTCTCATCGTTTATTCGCTGCTCGACATCATTCGGCCGATTGGACGAGTGAGCTGAAGCGAGCCGTTGGGTCTCGCGCGCCCAACCGGCGCGCATCGCTGCGAAGCGGCTCGAAAATGGAGCGCTTGCTGCCAACTCCAGACCAGAACAATTCTAAAGAAAAATATCTCTTTAACACATTTGAAAAATAAAGAAAATGATTCTATTAGTGAAAAAAATTCCCGCGGCCTTTCAAATTAAGTGCACTCTTAAAGATATTAAATATAAAAAAATATAATATTTCTATACGAAAAAAAAGCTTTTGGCATGTTTTATTTTGTAGAGAATGTTAGAGCTTTAATTTAGGCCCCAAATTGTCAAAAGATATCAAAAACTAATTAACTATCATTAAAAAGAGTAGAACATCGATTCCGTTATTTCTGATCACCAAAATAAATGAGGATGTACATATTTACCTCGCTCTGAGTGCAATCAATTTGCAAATCGGCTGTTTCCAACGTGGTTGAATTCGTGAAGCCGCACCGCTCATTTATCACATTGGAAAAATCAACGAGTTTTCTTGTAGCTGAAATAGTAAGTTTTTCGAATAGATTGAATGGAATTGAAAAAAAAAAAAACTCACGGTTAGGACTCGTTCTGACGGTGCTCCATGATCCCAGAAATGTGGACAACCAACTTCGCGGACGTTCCATATTTGCTGCGGTTGGCGTGGAGCGCGACGCGGCCTTACCGCTGTCGCGCTCGGCGACGCTTCGCCGACAGCGTCGGCAGCCGGCGCAGAACTCCGTGTACGAGACGCGAAGGCTCAACGGTTCGGGGAAACGTTTGAGGAATTCGAGCGCGTAGACGACACGATCGCGGAACACACCCCAGTACCAGAGTTTCGGCTGCCGTTGCGCGCAGTGCTCCAGCCAGCCGGCGCGCACGTCCGACAGCACATAGTAGGTTTTGGTCTCGTCCGCATTCGCGTTATTAACAATGTCGCATCGAATTGGAAACACATCACGTCGTACGTCTTCCAAAATTGCCATTGCGCTTTCGCAATATCTTCGGACGTCATTTTCCTTTTCTAAAAAGTTTGGAATTCAACTGGAAAAGCAGAATATTTTTAAAAAATTTAAAAAACAAACCAAAAATGCCGGGAACCAATCGGCAAAGAAAAGCGTTTCTTCGGCCGCCGGGAAACACGCAAATGGCGGGCCTATCGGCAATGGAACGCTCGGCGGCCAGCGCGTCGCCGAGAAAACATGTCAGCGTGCCGTCGCCGCCGACCACGTAGACACAGTCCGCTTCGCTTCGATCCAACGCCCGACCCATCGCCGCCATTTCGGCCTCGTCTTTTACCTCAAAAACTTATTTTTTTAGATACACTAATTTCGCGTGTTTTGAGCCAAATTTAAATTCGCGTCAACGAGTTCATTCGTTTTGTATGCGGATCCGTTGCGAGATCCAAATTTTGCGCCTGCCTTCGTTTCAGTTTCACAAAATTTGGATCTCAACAGATCCGCATACAACAGAATATTGGCGCCAATTCAAATTTGGCTTATTGGCGCCAAATCCGATACAACAGAATGAACTCATTGGCGCCAATTTAAATTTGGCTCAAAACATCTGGCCTTATACACGCGAAATTAGAATAAATATCGGCCACATTTTTTTTTTTTTTGGAGCAACGAACAACAAGAGCTCTAATAATTATTATTAATATTAAATTTGTCTTTTATTATTTGATTCGAAAGTGACAAATAGAAAAATTAAATAAAAATATTGTAGCATTTATTTTTGTTAAATTTCGATTTTTTAAATCAAAATTTCTTTTTTTTTACCAACCTAATAAGAATCGAAACTTGAAAAAAGCATAATTAGACGCAGTTTTTGCTGGGCCAATTTGATTTTTCAAGGTTTGTTAAAGATATTCTAAAAACGAAATAAAATCTTCTCTTTATTCTGCTCGATTTGCCATTTTATATTTTAAGCGGAAAACAATATTGGCCTTTTTTTGAGATGAAAAAGTGTCATTTGCATGTTTACCTTAAGTATTGTTACGTCCACGCCGGCCAAGTTCAAAAGCGGCAACGCGTTTTTCTTAAAATTATCGGTGACCTTACGTCCGTTCGCGTTTTCATTAATCAGCACCGTGACTCGTTTCAGCGTATCCGTGGGAGCTATTGCCATTTCGCCGTACTTTTTTGCCTCCAAAGCATAGAAAGTCCGTATTCGTCCATCTCTAAATGCTAATCATTCATACACAATACGTAAAACAAATGTTCAAAGCAAACTTTGAAAATACCTATTGTATTGCCGAAGACAGCTCAATCCATACGCTGCCACGCCACTGAAAAAAATGGCCTTTTTCTTATGATTCCACAACGTCTCTCCAATTGTTTTAATTTTTTCAATGGCTTTAGACATCTAATAAAATTCTGTGCATACATTTAAAAATTAAAATTATGTATGACAATAATTTACATGATTACATGACAATAATTTACAGCATCAACATCAAAAATACATAAAAATATAATTTATTCATACAAATTATGCGTTTTAAATTTTAAAAATCAGTACGCATTTCGCGTGGTTGTTTTTTGCAAGTCGCGAAACAATTCAAAAATGAATTTTCTTTAAAATTCTGTTCAAAAATTTTTTTATGATTACGATGCGGTGCAATTTTCTAATATATTTTTGTCATATTAAATGAAATATATTTGTTAATTTTCGGTGAAATCATCATAATTTGTTCCAATATTAGATATATTTATATAGTAATTTAGAATATGTCTGAGTTGTCGGCGGAGGAACATTTGGACGTGAAACAAAAATCGCTGCATAATGCAGTGTTCAAGTCAATGAAGCGCGCTCACGACCTCTTTTTACACGATTATGATGTTTATCCCGAGAATCCGGAAAATGCGTTGGTTTTTTCTTTATTGTTTTAATTTTTATTTAGAGAATTCGATCTTTGAATGAGGCGTTCACTGATGGTAAATATAATAATTATAGTTCGAAAGCATTCTTTTTTTTCTAGGGAAAAGCTTTGGCGAGCAATTAAAGTTCGAAGCGATTTTGCCAATGCGATTAAAGCCGTCGAGTTGGCGAAGAAGCGTAAAGTCGAAGAAGTACTAAAACTACCAAAGGCCCAATCATCTTTGGGAGCAATTGGCGGGAACGAAAGTTAGTTTTATTTAATCTTTATTTATATTTTTTAAGAATTTATCTTTTTTATACTTTGGAATATATGTATTCACTAATTAACAACTTTCAAATTTTAAGATATTTTTTGTTTACTTATTTTTTTCTAAAGACATGTCGCTAGCAATTACTGCCGGCGAAGCGTCGAACGTGGCTGACGTGTCGTCGGCGAGCAGCGCGCTGAAAATCGCGCCTTCGGCCGGCGAAGACAACATCGTGCGCGCCATGCTGCCATCCAAGCCGAACATGCTGCTTAAGCCCAAATGGCACGCACCATGGAAGCTGTATCGCGTGATTTCCGGACACACCGGTTGGGTGCGCGCCGTTGACGTGGAGCCGGGCAACGATTGGTTCGCCACCGGCGGTGCAGATCGTATTATTAAGGTAGAAAGCTAGATTAAATACTACCATGAAAAAAATAATAAATTATCGGCTTAATCCTTGTTTATCCTCCCTCCTCGGAATTTTAAATTTTTTTATCTTATTCGAGGATTATTTTGAGTCCTAGGAATTAATTCAATGAGTTCAATTTACAGAAAACTCCTCCTAAGGACCTTATGGAAGACAATCTTTAACTACAGGGAAAAAATTTTTTTGATCGAAATTGAACATGTGATACCTTATTCGAAAGTTCTCGTTGCCTTAATTAGTAATTGTATAGAAACTATGGTCTAATTCTCCGAGAAGATATAGTCGATTAAAAAAAATATTTTTTTTTGAGTAATTAGTCGAAAAATAACAGTAGTTACAGTCCAAAAGTAACAGTAGTTATAGTGGTTTTTTTTTGAAAAATTTTTTTTTGAAATTTTGGGGGGGGGATAAATTAGAATGACCCTTTTTAATCTTTATGTTACGCATAGTCTATTTTATGTTTAACTAACAGAATTTTAGAAGTGATTTTAGAAAAGAAATGAATCCATTTTATATTTAATTTATTCACTAAATGTTTTCTTATCTAGATTTGTACAAATTTATTTATTTTTTTTTAAGATTTGGGACTTGGCCAGCGGCAAACTAAAACTTTCGCTTACTGGTCATATCAGCGCCGTGCGTGCTGTGAAAATCTCTTCCCGACATCCATACCTGTTCAGCGCCGGTGAAGACAAACAGGTAAAATTGTCGTTGTTTTTAAAAAAAATTTTTAATACTTTTCATTTAAAAAAAATTAAGGTGAAATGCTGGGATTTGGAGCAGAACAAAGTTATCCGCCATTATCACGGACATTTGAGCGCAGTACAGGATTTGGCGATTCATCCCACTTTGGACGTGCTCGTCACGTGTGCTCGTGACTCAACGGCCAGGGTAAACTTATTTTCTTCTCTCCTATTCTGCTACGAATAATTTTTTTTTTACATATAGCATCGGACATTTTACGGTACTTAGTTTAAGTGAAACTGATCTCTTTTAATTTCACAATTTATTAATTTTATTTATGCCTTTTCAGGTATGGGACATGAGAACAAAGGCACAAATTTTCGCACTTACCGGCCATACGGACACAGTTGCGGCCGTACAGTGTCAGTCGTCGAATCCGCAAGTTATTACGGGAAGTCACGACTCGACAATTCGCCTATGGGATTTGGCCACAGGTCGTAGCATGTGCACGTTGACCAACCATAAGGTTGTCTTTAATAATAAATTGTATGTAGAAGATTTTTTTTCAATATTTATAAAAATATATTTGTGTATTACTTTAGAAAAGCGTTCGTTCGCTAGCCATTCATCCCACCATAAACGCGATGGCGTCCGGCTCGACAGACAATATTAAGTTGTGGAAGTTCCCCAACGGAAACTTTCTGCAGAATCTCAGCGGTCACAATACCATGATCAACTCGCTAGCGATCAACGAGGACGGCGTACTCGTTTCGGGAGGTGGGGAAAATTCGGCAATTATTTTCGTCGCATAACCTTATTTGTGTCTTTCAGGTGATAACGGAACTATGCATTTCTGGGACTTCAACTCCGGCTTTTGTTTCCAGCGTGAGCATCCACCCGCTCAGCCCGGCTCCATTGATTCGGAACGCGGCATTTTTGCTCTCTGCTACGATAAGTCCGGCACACGTCTTATCAGCGCCGAGGCCGACAAGTCCATCAAAATGTGGAAAGAAGATCCCGAAGCGGTGAGTGGATTTGTTATTTTGGTAGTTTAAAGATAACATAACAAAAAAAAGATTATAGTTTACTGAACCCACTAAAAAAACCATTTTTATATTTTTTAATGGTGTCAAAACTATTTACAATTTTAGACGGAAGAAACGCATCCTCTTCATTGGCGTCCAGAAATTCTCAGAAAACAACGGCATTGATAAGAGTATTGATTGTTCCTAATTGTTGTTGTGTATATTTTTTCAACCTTCGAATAAATTAACTAAGAAAATTATTATTAGATGGAGCAAAATGCGAGGTATAATTCCTACAATTTTGGAGGGCATTTTTTAGACTAAAAGGATTTGTTTATTATTCCATATTCCTTTGTTTTGCTTATATTTCTGTTTTTTTTCAATCAAATAAATTATGTTTTTTAACATTTTATTGAATTTAACGCATTATAAAATACCCGCGCATCGTTCTTGTAATTCGAAAAAAACGAATGTCATTAGAAAAAATGAAACAAAACAAACGCCTTACAACCGAGTAATGATTTGGTTTTTTAGTCTCAGAATCTTTTCCGATTTGTTAGATATTTTTTGGACTTAATAGACTATTTTGATAAATTAGCGAAAAACTTAATTGATCAAAACTCGGTCGAGTAAAGGAAAAACAAAATAAATATGAGAATACGCATTGCAATTTCTATGCTTACATTTGATTTTTTTGACAGTTACAATTCAAATTAGTTTCATTGGGCTATAATTTATAGGCTCTATTGGGTTATAATTTATAGGCTCTAATTTATATAATATAATGTGTGTATACATTTATGTATAACGAAAGTGGACAGTTGAAATTTTTAATATGAGTATGATTTATCCAAAATGATGCAAATAAGCTAAAGTTCAGCATTATTTCTCCAATTGTTGAAGTTGAATTATTGAAGCGAAATGAATTGAAAAAATTCGACAATTGCTTTAGATCTAAATTTAAAAAAAATTAAATTCGATCCATTATATGAGTGAGCTTAGGTTTATTAGATCTAAAATTACCTTGCTATTAATCTTTTAATCGTCAACGTCTTCGGCAGCAACCGCACCGACTTGTGAGGCGATCACAATCGAAAACGGCAGCAGCACAAAAAGATAATGTAAGGCGTTGCTCATCTTCGGTGAAACGACGGTAACCAACGCGCACATAAGTGAGACAAACAATACTGTGCACTCGATGAGGGAGACAGCAGAGGCGAGCATGTTGTATTTGATTCGGTTTGCCAAATCTAGCTTTATATTTTCCCGTTCTTCGATAAACGAGTAATGGTCTCGAGTGCTAGCACGCGATGCAACAACAACACTATCGTGTAGTGCCGAAATAGGGAAGGCGTTTTTCTGTAATTTCGATAAAATCATTTTTAACTATATATTTCACTAAAAAACGATTATATGTTAAAATATTTCAGAAAAAAACACATGAATTATCGTAAAAATTATCGCGTTGAAAAATGAAATGATTATTTGGGAATGAATGCGAATAAATAATAAGAAAAATTAATTTTCCGATCTTCGGACAATTTTTTTTTAAGTTTGCGTTAAAAAAGGTGATACCTAATGTCGCGTGATTACTACCAGGTTCCATGGAAATTTATTTTAAAAATATAAATCACGATAAGTTAGTAAACATATAACACGTGGACGATGTATACTTTATAATTTTTTCGTTATTTGAAAATTTTTTTGAAATCTTGTAATTTTTAAAATAAAAAGTGTTAAATTTAATGCATAAACGAAATAAAAAATAGTAATAAAAAGAGAAGCATACTCTAAAGTTACCAAAATAGCTAAAAATAAATAATGAGAAATTTAAAATAATGAAATAACTACAACCAATCTTTGATCGAAGAAAAATAAATTCAATTTATAAAAAGATGAAAGCATGAAAAATACTTATAGATTTAGTGTGAAATAATTTTAAGGAGTTAATACTTGCAAAATATTCTATCTTGCTCACATTATTTTTCATCATTGTCATTGCTTAATCTTTTATTGCTTGGTCTATTTCTTCTACTTTTTCATTCTTTTGCATTTTATGCCAGTTTATCTAAGTCGAAAAAAGGATTAAGAAACCGAGAATAAGTGCATCGAGAATAAGCTGATAAAATTAATGTTCTAATGTAAATCACATTAAGGTAGACGACAAATGTAAGCAAAATTGCCAAATGATGCAGTTCTTTAAATATCCTAAAAATGTGTCATAACAAGGAAATTTTAATTGTTTTGTAACAATAAATTGATATGTTATTTCCTAAAGAAAAATTTTATTTTTTCAATATGCTGCCTATTTTCTGTTTTATGTATAAAATTATGAATAAAATATTTTCAATTAAAATATATGTAGGAATATAAAAAATGTTAGGTATATATAATCACTATTTTCTTTTTCAAAAGTGATTAAAATCACTTCTGACAAGTAAAAATTGCTAAAAAATGGATCATTAAATGGATAGATTTATTTAATGATCCAAATGAATTTATTTATATATTTTTAATATTCTAAACAAAAATGGGAAATTCTTATGCATAAGAAAAATAAGCTTATTTTATGAAAAAAACAATATTTATACTTCAATTCCAAATGATAAATATAAGCGAAAACTAAAAAAGAAAAACGCGACTTTTATTTTAAAAAGCATCGTGAACATCCTGCTAAAATTCACGTGAAAGACCAATGCCCTACAACTATGTTCTTCACCATTTTTCTTCATTTTCTGTTTATTTCTATTATTTATGCGTCTCTTTCCAATTTTCACTTGTTATTTGCATTGCCGGACATTTTCTCTTTTCACTACATTAGTATTTCAAAATTTACAAATTTTCTAATTTCGTAATGTCATATGGTTTTATCCTTTACTATTTTTCTTTCGCCTTTCTCTTACAATTTCGTCGATAAATTGTGTCACACAAATACAGCTGTTATATATTTCTGATTCTAAAAGCCTATATCTTTAGAAATGCAATAATAATTTCGCACTTTAAATTTTTTTTCTATATCAGCAATGTTTTTAAAATGCTTTGATACCGAATAAATTGTTAAAAAAAAATTTTCAATGTCCCACACAATGAATAAAAAATTTAGTGAATTATACGATTGGGTGTTCACGTGAATACGAAAAGCAGAAAAACAATTTCTATTTAAAAATAACTAAACATGTATGTGTATGATATATGTATATGTATATATGTAGGATTTTCTATTTTTAACATAAGATCACTTGATTAGAATTGATAAACAATAACAAAATTTTTGTTAAAAAATTCCCTGGCTAAAGTTTGATTCTTCATAATTCCATTATAAGACCAAAAATGGCTATTATGCCTAATGATAAACAAAATTACCTTATTAAAATTTGCATTTTTTATCCACATTTTTCGTATTGCATATGGTGAGTGATAATTATGAGGCTTAACAAGAACGGATGCATCAGTTAGTCTTGGTCGATTCATTTTATTATCAAACAATTTTAATTATAAATTTTGTAAAATAAATAATTATGATTGAACAAATTCGAAGAAGCTGAAATTGACTTTTTAAGAGAATTAATATGAGATAGTGAATGTAAATATAAAATAATGAATGTAAATTTAAAATTTTTCAATTTAAATAATCTGTTGAAACATTTCGATCAGTTGCATCATATAATTGGATTATAAAAACTAAATTGAACGATAGAAAAGATTATAGTATGGAAAAAGAAGCAATGAGATCAGCGGACGTTAACGCCTCATTTAATGCAATAAAAATAATTTCATCTTGAGGGATAAAATGATAAATTTCCGCCTCAAAGGATGATCAGTAAATTGAAGTGACAACCGGCAAACGTTAAAATTTCGAAAAAATTTAAAATTAAAAAAATACTGAAAACATTCAAATTCTTATTCAAAACATTAATTGTAAACTATTAAAAAATAATATTAAAAAGTAAATAGGAACGTGTCGTTTTTTTTCCTCGTCTCTTCTGTGTGCCACTTAGTTTTTCCTGGCTCCTCATCGATTATCTCGGCCTGCATAATTTTTAAAATCTAAAATCTACGTTTTGTAGAGAATAAAAAATGCAACAAACCTCTTTTTTTAAAAATCGTTTTCATTAAATATGAACGTTTGAAGTAATGCTCTCTCGTCAAAATGAAAAAAGAATTACGCAGGCGAAAAACTGATAAAGATAACGAAAAACGAAGAGGCGCAAAAGAAGACATCGTGTGAGTTATTTAACAACACCTATTGTAAGCCAACTATTATATTTAAAAAATTTTAAATTTCTAAAAAATTATCGTCAAAACTTAAAAATCAAAGGCAAATTTGTTGAAAACGTCGCATTATATTAGAGCAATTTTTTAATTATGTATTGAACTGATCATCAATTAAACGAATGATAAGACAGAAATTAGATTTTATTGTTTTCTATAATTGACAATTAAGGATATTTCATTTTTTTTATTATCGGTGTAGCTTTTCTGCGGTTTTATAAGGAAGTATTTAGAAAGTTTATTCTTTTTTAAAAAGTTTTAATTATTATTGTTTGATTTAAATCAGACAAAACGACTTCCAATTTCTATGCGACAATTCTTTACGTCTTGTCTTAATCATTTCCTTTATATCTCTCCGTTTTTGCTCTTTACAAACTTTCATTAATCAGTTATTTTGCAGCGTGGGAATCGATGTCATTTTTCAAAAATTGTTTCGCTATTTCCAAATAAATTTCGATAAATTTCGCTTTGATAATTTGATAATAAAATACAAAATAATGTTTTTGTCGACATAAACACGCCACAGTATAATACCAGTCTACGTTTAATCATTTCTTTCTATTTGATAATTTAATGTTTCTTAAATGTTAAATTAAAATTATTAAATATATGCACATAAATTTTATACTCAAAAAAATCTTAATAGCAAAGATAAAAATTTAATGAAAGTAAGAAAAAATAATACAAAAAGTTTAAAAATATACTTGACGATGAAATTTATTAATTTTGCCACATTTTACGACCAAAAACAGTTCAAATACGAGAATCATTTTAGTTAATTTTTCACATAAACAGTTACCTAAACAGGGAAATTACATAAACTAATAAAAATAACCGAGATTTTATGGAATAAAATAACAATTTTTTGATTGTTTTTTTATTAGATTCCAATAAAATTATATTGATGCTCATATAAGAGCAAAAATAAGACTAAGAAAATTGTTTTAATTGAATCTGATGAAGGTAAATGTATAGAGTAAAATAAAAGTTAGTAATAATAATAATGATAATTTTATTACGATTATATGCAATAATAATTATCACTCTGTACATGTATCGGAGATGTAGCGGAAACAAATTTGAGATTTCGGAAATCGGAATTCCGATAATCTCAAATTTATTTACTTAATATGATGAAAAAAATATATACCTCATCATCATTGTCGTTTGGATCTTGTTTTTTGTCTAGCAATCGCCATAAAGATAAAGCAGCAAAAAACAAATTTAATTGTGTTGCCATTTGGCTTAACGGCGTACTATAATAAATATTTTTAGCATTCATAGATAAATGTATAATAATACAATTTTAAATTTAATTCGATGTTTACATATTTACCGGTATATAACAAAAAAATTTTAAAAATTCTGTTGGAGTCGGTCAAAAAATTCAGTTTGAGAAATAAAATGGTAGGAAAATTTAAAAAAGAACACTTTTGTTAATTTTTACACTAACCAGCGGAGGACAAAAAAAGAAAAAAAAGTGATAGAAATATTATAAATCTTGCAAAAAATATGTCGAAAAACTAAAACAGTGAAGTTCTCTAAGTACACAAGTATTCACGTGCATTTTCCGTGTTTTTTTTTTGCTTGTCTTTTTGCGTTCATATTTTTTATTAGCAAATATTTTTGTTATAATTTCATTTTTTGTTCGCCTGAAATATATAGTTTATTTTTTAAAATACATACATAAATAATTTTGTATTTTTTGCATTTCTATCTATCTTATAATAATTTTGCATTTCTATCTATCTTTTCCGATTCAAATCGGCACTATCTCACTAGAAAACGATAAATAAAAATAAAATAAATGTAAACAAGAATTTGGTCTTTATTGTTTTCCGTAAACATTTTTATATACAATAAATTTTTTTTAAAATTTATACGAAAATGTTTTGCATTTTTAAGTGTGTAATAACAAGATGCCCAAAATAACTGCATTTAATTTTAATACTTTATTTTTATTGTATAAAGCCTGAAATGTATTAAATAATACATAATTTGAAATGAAGTCGATTTTTATTTTCAGAATAAGAAACAAAGTCATGCTGTTTCGTTTTGTTTTTTTAGCAGCTCTTGGGCAAACTTAAATGATGAGAAAATTAAAAACAAAAAAATATTTAAGTTGGTGTCGAAAGATTTGAAAGAGGCATAAAAAGAGTCTCAAAGATAAACTTTAATCCAAAGATTTCAAGCTTTCATTAAAAAAAGTTAAATATAGAATTTAAAAATAATAAATTGTTTTCAATAAACACACTATAAAAAAAATAGTAAATAGTTTTTTGTTTTCATTTACGCTTAAAAAGAATAAGTAAAACCATTTGTTTACTAGATTATTTCAGTCCGATAATAAATTTATTATAGAAAATTGATGATTTCGCTTTTTTGTTTTTAAAGGAAATTGAAGGTTTGCACGAATCGTTTGCAAAAATGCATTTTCACAGCTAGGAGTTCTGCATGCACGTGAATGTGAATGTGCGGCGTTTAAAAATCAGCAACACATGAGAATGCACGTACCAGATTAGAAAATATTGCAAAAAATTTGTGGAACAACTGACAGACAAATGAGATTAAAATAGTGAACAATTAATTTTTGCATTTGTAATTTATGGGCTTAAAAAAGGTATAAAATGTAATCATTAATTGTGATTCAAAACAAAACATTAATTAATAAACAGGCTCATAAAATAATTTTTGATAATATTTATTTGAAAAATAAAATGTTTTTTTAATGTGGAGGACAAAAGTTTGTAGAATTTTTAGAAATATTAAATAAATATTAATTAATAATAAATAGATTATAATTTATATGATAATTTTACGCAGTATATACAAATATAATCAATCATTTATGGGATATCTATGCCATTCGACGGGCCGTGCATTCGTCGTCGACGCAGCGAAGAGTTTTCAAAAATATTCGCGGAATCAATAGCGTAATCGTTGAATATGTGTCGGATGCTAGCAACTTCGCTATCCGAATACCTATCGAATTTGTCGACGTCGTCGTCGGGTTTCTTTTCCCCTTTTGAGTTTCTATGTTCGGTCGACAAAAGTGGACAATACTCCGCTATTTCATCGGAAAATTTCAATGATTCATCGCAATCGAGACCAGCGGACTGGCGTGAATTGAAAAGAACCGACAATTTGGCACCGAAACGTGACGCATGAGGTGACGATAACATTTCTTGGGAATAAGCATCGCTAAAAATTCCCCTGTTTTTCGGATCTTGTATAAAAAGGAATAAATTTTAAAATTTATAATTAAAATTATTTTTAAAATTTGGAAATAAAAATAAAAAATTAAAATAATTTCGATAATCAAAATTTTTTTTTAAAATAAAAATATACCAAATAGTAGTTTTTGCCTTTTTCTTTTGTGCATTTTTACGCGTATACGTTGTCTCGGGAAACAACATCCACGGCTCGTCGAGAATACGATAGATTACGCGCCAATGCCGATCCGTAAGCCATACAACCTTAAATTCATTTTAGACGTTGAATCACTCTTAGCTTTGTTCGCAGAAATCAACGTTAGAAAATTTTACCTCAAAATCGTCTTTGTCGGAGCCGAACGGATTAATCATGATGAGCGTGGATTTGAGCCACGCCAAATAGATGCCCATCTCGAAGACGGCCGCGAACACATAGCAATAACTATGCGGTTGATCGAATTTCTGACGCGAAAAGAGAGCAAACGCAATAAAACCGTACACCGCAAAAATTATTGTCTAAAAATTAGCCAATTAAGCGGGGAAAAAAAAAGTCGGCTTATTATATTGTTTGGGAGTGGATTCATTCATCTGTAACTAGCATTATCAGATTTATACAGGATTGCCAGATGAAAATCAAATAAAAACGAACGCTGGGCACGAAAAAAATATTTTATTGATAATTTCCAATAACAAAAAAGATTTTTCTAAAAATATCTGAATTGGTCTATTTCGTTAACTTTTCGGGTCAGATTCTTTATTCTCTCAACAATTAATACTTCTCGGAACTCCTGATCCTGTGTCTAAGAGAGCCATTCTTCATGGAAAAAAAGAACAAAAAATGGAAAAAAAGAACAAAAAAAAACAAAAAATGGAAAAAAAGAACAAAAAATGGAAAAAAAGAACAAAAAAAAACAAAAAATGGAAAAAGAACAGACCCCTTCAAAAAAAGAACAAATCTTTTTAAAAAGGACATCTGGCAACCCTGGATTTATACCAAAATTGATAGATCCATTTAATTTAAGGAAAATCACTTAAAATCAATATATTAGTGAAAAAATTCTAACATTTAATCATATCCTTTTATCAATAAGTTCCAAATCACAAAATTATTTTAGTTTTTAACATAGGCATGCAATGTCCGTCCATTTAACTCGGATAGAATGGACTGCTGATGCGATCTTTCCGAGACGGACATCAAAAACCAAAAAGATACTCGTAAAATGTGGCAAAATTGATAAATTTCATCGTCACGTATACTTTTTAAATTTTTTGTGTTAATTTTTTTTTAACCTTTGTAAGAGAAGTGAAAATATCGCAATATGAAAGCTTAGCGTGTAAAGCCAACACCTATGATGGGGCCTAAAAGCCTAAGCTGCGCCAAATAAGCCTATGTTCAACCTAAAATATGACTCCGAAATGTCTCAACACATCGATTGGAAATTTGGGAATTAAAATTTCGATTAGAAACTTGAAATTTAATCTATGTCTTTATTGGATAATTTAAGAAAGCATCAAACACCTGAGTGCAGGCAAGCGTCGGCGACGCCATCCAATCATGATCGAACAGCGTTCCCATACGCATACGATAAGCCATTAGCTGAAAACCGTGTCAAATAACTTAAAAAATATAATTTTTTACATGTTTAAAATATAAAAAATTCTAGGAAAATTTCATTTTAATTATTTTACTAATTAATTGATTACTTACAAAATTGTTTAAAAAAAATAGCACCCATATACCTCTTTAACAACGTGCAAGTATTCGTGTTTGCTCGAGAAGAGACTGCTCTCGTGTGCCTCGCGTATGCGCTCCGATTCCGTGAGATCCTTTCGCACCTTGACAAAATATGCCTTTTTGAGACTGGAGAAAAGCCACTGAAATGGTATCCAGTAGAGACACCACCGCTTCGGCATCTTATTCGAAAGCATCTTGATTATTCTCATTTCCTCTCTAAACATGTATGAATAAATTTTATCTATAAAATTCAATTTTTTTCCCTTAAATATTCTTTTTTTTAAACTTGCTCGTTAAGCAGTTTGCTTCTGCCAATTGCATTGAGACTGGGAAAGCGCTCGCGAATTGGGACGGAAATCTCGCGCAGCAATAGAATAAAAGATAGCTGTAGATGTTTGGCTAAGGTTCGTCGCAGAATTTGTACTTCGCTTTCACTCATTTTCTGGAACAAATTTTTAATATGCTTTAAATTTGTATATTATAAAAACATATTTATATAAAAAGTAAATCTTTTGAAATAGAAAAGAAAAAAATTCATAAATAAAGTTATTGTTCAATTTGAGTGCCAACATTATTTGAAAAGCAATTTGTAAAGTGGCGTACCGAAGTCTTTGGCCGAAGGTGAACAGCAAGCGAAGAGGCTACCGAATCGGGCCATTCCATTAATTCATAGACTTTCCACCAGCGTTGGATTGTAATTATGGTGAAAAAACCAAGAAGAAATGGCAACATAATGGGATTTTCACACGCTTGGAGAGAAAGCGAAAATTGATAAAGATCCTTGGCTATTGTTAGATTCTAAACAATAATTTTTAATTTTATATGTAAAAAAGTGTGTATGTATTAGCCAGTTTTATTAGTAAATTTTAAAAAGCGAAATATAAAGCAAACCTTATAGTAATAAAAAAAAAAACGGTTTAATGCCAGATACAGAATCGCCCAGACGGCGAGTTCCAGCTTAATTAATTGCCAAACGCTGCCGTCCCATCGAATGAAAAGTACCCGCATAAGAATGTTGGCGCGGGCCGTTGCGGCAATGCGTGAATACGGAACGGTCATCACTAATTTTAACAAATTTATAAAAAATTGATTGGAAAAAAATTATAAATTATGGATATATAATTTTCATGATGTAATTTTCAGCACTTATGTACATATGTGTGGGACATGTGTGCAACGGAAATAATTTTAAATTGAAGATAGTAAAGAATTATAATCACTTCGGATTGGAGTTTTTTTCCGAATTTTTTTTACAAAATCGTTTATAATGTCATATTATTGTAATTTTATTTTTATTTTTTTTTAAATTGTCGCGCGTCAAAATTTTACATCAAAATTTGACGCGCGATTATTTTGAATTACAATAATATGGCATTAACGATTCTGTAACGGGGATCGTCAGAAAAAAAAACTCAAATCCAGAAAGATTATAATTTTTTATTAAATTTTAGAAATTAAAAAAATATTAATTTTTGTGATAAAAATTTTTTTATAAAAATTTTTCAATTTTTCAAGCTTTAATTTATTTCCAAATTCCGATTTCCGTGCCATCGGGAAAAATACAAAAAAACTAATTTAATATATTTTTTTAAATTTAGAAATTAACAGTACAATCCGTAAAATAAACTATACGAATAAAAATATCATTTTCATTCGGAAAAAAATGTAATTTTTCTAAATTTTAAAGATTTTTGGAGATTTTCAATTCGAATAGAGTTCCATTTTTTTTTTACTTTTCGATTAATTATGAAAATGCATGTATTTATTTTTTTAATAACATCAAATATGCGTATAAAAATTGATTAACACCAACGATTTCCGTTCCATGGTCACCGTGAAAAAAGGATGAGCGATGCCATTGAAGATAAAAAATTTTATGATGCGATATTTTTTAATGTATAAACACCTACAACTTGTCAATTTGCAATGTTTATTATTATACATTTGTAAAGTCGATTGTGCATTACAAAGTCTGTTTTTTTTAAATTATATAAAAACTAAATTAAAATGCGTTGGGCTATTTTTGTTTGTATACCCTTATCGACAATTAAGCACTTTACTAGTAAAGATATTAACATAGGCACTACTGCAGAGTTTTATACTTTTGATCGAAATGCAAAACAACAAACCAACAATAATATGTCAAATAGTATGTCAAATAATATAAGTGAATCATTTATAACCATAATAAAAAACACCACTACATAAAAACCATCTTAAAATTCCATTTTAACTATTACTGAAAAAATGTAAAAATCAGTAGCTTATGCGAATACCTTGACGATCAAAACTAGTACTAATCCTAATATGACAAATACAGCGACGATATTAACAACTACTATTAAAGTAACACCACCAACGATTATTCCAACTGCAACAACTATATTATCTTCTTCAAACATCCAAATAGCATTAGCACCCACTACATTGGTATTATTAAAGCAAAAGGGACCGAAGGATCGAAATTAAATAAAGCAAAGATAAAATCTTCGAAATCAACTAGTTCTAATGAAACAATTAGCAGCACAGTATTGCCGCTAGTGACCAAAGAATTTTGAATAGAAAATATGATAGAAAATCTAATTTTAATAAATAATGTTACCCAAATATCTATGTCAAATAAAAAGAATGTTAAAATTGCTTCATACAAATCTACAACTTTTCCGCCAATCAATATTAAAAAACACTCAATATAAAGATACAAAATTACAAATAGGCACCATACAGACAACGATTTCCACTTCGCTAGAGACAGTAAAATCGACAATATTAAATTCGTTGATATATTCTAAAAACAACAACAATACTCGTGATAAGTTTCCGCAATTTATTTCAGATCCATTATTGGTATTCATTGATGAAACTTATATTCTGTAGCGGAAAGACATTGGCACCAAAATATATTAAAATTTTTAGTGTGGTTTTTAATATTTTTCTTTACATAACTTTTTAAAATAGATAGTAGAGATTTTCAACTATCTTTTAAAAATATTCTCTATAAGAGAATATTTTTAAGGAGAAAAAATCGATTACATTTGGAGCCAATACTTATCGATTAAAATATAATGTAGTATTGTTTAAATATAATGTAGTATTGTTTAATATCAAATGCTTTTTTGTATTTTTTTTAAATAAAAGTTAATAAGCTTATTTTGTAATACAGAAAATTCTTTATCTTTTTTAAGAAAAATTATTTAAAAAATTACATTAAATATTATAAAAGCCGATGTTTTTTTTTCAACAATTGTATAGAGAACATATTATAGAGTGTGCGTATGTGTCAATGTTCCTGCAAGAACACAGAAGAATGTGGAGCTCGGGACAATCTTTATGATTGTCGATTACAATGCTCTGTAATGCTAGATTATTTCGGCCATAATGTCAGTGAATCCGCAAGTCAAAAATGCTTTAATGTATTAGATGATGAATTGGCTGCTATTGATAACTGCATGGTTACTAACGTCGACAATCTGTAATAAATTGATTTTATAAGACTCATAGACATTTACGCATTTTTCAACTTAGGCTAATTTTTTTTAGATCCTGCAAATCAAATAAAAAAAATGAAAATTAGTTAAATTAAAAAAAATTATAACTAAAATCAGAAACAAAATTAGCTATCTAACCCCGCTATTTAAAAGTATTTTAGTTGTGTTCGTGACAATTAACGATTAGTTAAATGCCAAACGAAAGAGAAACACTAGATGCCTTTGCTATGTATCATACTGTTAGTGATGCTGTCATCAACGAGCTTGTTTATGCCGGTGCCGGTAACAAACTTGGCGTAGTCATCGTAAAGAAAGCACGAGAACCTTTTGCGCGACTTCGCGATTTTCAAACATGTGTGTGGAGCGAGCAGCGGCCAGTCATAAAGCACGGGTTAAGTATCCACCGGCTAAAATATTGCATGAAATTCGTACTAGTTGCGATGAAGCAAGCTTTCATTATCATTACGTAAACACATGCAGCTGTGCATGCTTAAACAACTTGGTGTTAGGTTGGTTTAGAATTTTGGTTGTTTCCAAAATTTATTATTAATATATTAAAACTTAAGCTTAATTCACATAATAAATGTTGTGTAAGGTGATTTCCAAATCTGGGTATCAAAAACTTAAATAAAATTTTTTTAGTAAAAAATAACTAAAATTTAATCTATTATTAATTAAGATTTAAATTATATTTTTTGTTTAGAAAACTAACGGATCTCTGCCGACTGATACGTAATCGACGATTTATGGTGCGAATTTAGTCAATGGACTCGAAATTATTATAAATAATGTTCATTTATATATTATAAAAATTTAAAATATGCACATTAGTTATGCATTTTTTAATTTATAAATGTTAATTTTGTAAATATTTTTGTA
This sequence comes from Bradynema listronoti, assembly GCA_024678965.1. Taxonomy (NCBI): domain Eukaryota; kingdom Metazoa; phylum Nematoda; class Chromadorea; order Rhabditida; family Allantonematidae; genus Bradynema; species Bradynema listronoti. The sequence goes on from JANLNO010000003.1 coordinate 1,637,250, forward strand.
TATATACGTATGTAAATCTAATTTCCGACCGACATTTTAAAAACAAAAAATAAATAAACTCTTTTCATCATCAATTTTTTATTTTGTTTAAAAATCTTTTCTTAAAATAAAAAATACCTATGTTTAAAAATTTGTTGCATTTTCCAACAAAATGCAAATATTTACAACAGCCGAATTGATATTGAAAAACGAATTTGAAAAACGACAAACTTCTTATTACGATTATAAATTTTTATTTTCAATTATACGTAAATAAATTAAATACCAAATAATTGAAACATTATTAAACAATATAAAATAAAATAAAATTGAATTAGTAAAGTGCAAAATCATAATTTTTAAACTGTCTTTAAAAAATTCGGAGAAATCGTATTTCTTTATATCCGCACAGAAGATCCAAAATCTTCGTCCCTCTTTAAAATTTAAATCTAGAAATTGAAATATTACAATGAATATAAATATGGAATTTGATAATGGTAAAAAAAGTTATAAAAATGAAGTGCGCCTATAAAATTTTTAAGCAGCCTGTATCATTGTAATTTTTTAGCCACTTTTACAAAAATTTTAAAAATAGTTTTACCGTCCCTAAAAATTGGTCATATTTTTAAAAAAATTTCCGAAATTTTGGTCATTTTTCGGAAGTAAAAAAACGGCATTTCGAAAATCGCCGAAAATTGGAAATTGGAAGTGGCACATCGAAATTATGCAATATATACAAAAACAATATTTAAAAGATATTTATATTCAAAAAATCGTCAAAAAAATTCGGCTCAAAAACTTTATTATTCAAATGCTACTTAAAAAAAGTTTTTAACTTTTAATTTAATGCCTTTTCCAATAAGTTGAAAAATAAAACTAGTTAAAAATAGGTAAAAAAATGTATCTCAGGTTTAAAAAAGTGTTAAAAAGCCGAAAGGCGAATCACCCAAACAAGCGAATATGGGAATGACGAGCGCTGACTGGAGTGTGTTAACATGCCGGTAACACAAAAAATTAACTAATTACATGAGAATTTATTTTTGAAATTAATTTGGATGCGACGTAGCAAAATGTGTTTTTACCACATAAAAATTTGTTAAATGACACAACTCGCGCAAAATCTGTTTTTATTACCCATTCACTTGAACTTTTTGAATCCTGAACATTTCATTCTTCTTTCTATAATCATTTTTATATTGTAATCATCTTTAGACTTATCATTATTTATGTGCCATAAATATACATATATTTCTTTTTCGTCTTTTATTAAACATATTACATAAATATACCGCTTTTTAAATTTTTTCTACAAAACAATATAATATTACAGTAAGCTATTGTAAATAAGAAGCATTTTTTATTAATTGTATTCTGTTTATCAATATCATATAAAAGTTTCACCGATTTGAAAAGAATACGAAAAAAGAATTCAATTCATTGATGATTTCTTTTTATTTTCACCTTTTTTTGAATTAGTCCAATAAAATACCGACAAACAAATCTGATCCCATTCAATTAATTTCATTGTGGGGATAACTATTCTAATATTTTTTGTTTTTTTTAAATTTATCTGTGCCTCCAGTTATACCCAACTCTAACGTATAATATTTACATTCTATAAATTATTATATAATAAAAAATAAGAACAGCTACTGTTATTATATAAGAAAAGAAAAGAGTAAAGTAAATAAAAATGCCGTTATATTAAAATTACAATATATGTATTTATATGAGGCATGAGTTGGAAAAAACTTAAAAAGGAATTAAAATATATTATGTTCCTAAAATATGGTAATTTGCACAAATTAAAATTTCAAATTGAAAACATGTTTTAATAGTAAGCAAAATTATTTTGTAAAAAATTTTCCAAAAAAAAGTTTGGGAAAAAGCGGCAACAAATCTTTGAAGTCATTTTAAAAATAAATAAATTAAATAAAAAACATTCAAAAAACAACTTCAATGGCAGGCAAATTCGGCAAAATGAAGCCTTGGAATAGAAAGCAAATACACATAGACGCGTGTTAAACTTTTTATGCATGTAAATCCATGATGATATGTAGATAATTTATAAAATAATAATTTTTACTATAAATTTTTTTATTAATATTAAACAAATAAAGGTACAAAGCAATTTATATTTATAGGTTCTTAAAATTCAAAAAACTATCATAATAATAAACTATCATATCATTTTTAGCAAACTTATCGATTTTTTTTCTAAAAAAAATGCATTTAATATTGTTAAATGATTATTGAAAATGCTGGTTAATTTCAGCAAAAAATATTATAATAACAAAAATTTATTTAAAAAAAAATTATTGCAGAAACTTTAGAAAAGCACAAAATATATATTATGATTTTCTGACAAAAAATAAATTCAATAATCGAAATATACTTGAAGAAAAATAGACGAAAACTTTGGCATAGAATTCATTTGATTAAAAATTGCGCAAATACATACATGCGCACATAAATAAAATAGGGAAACGGATCAAAAATGCTCGCTTTATAATTTTATTTTTATACAACCGGTAATTTTTTGATAAAATTTGTTTATTATGTCAATAAGAATTAGCGGCGTTTTAGGAAATGTACGTATTCAACGTGTATTTATTTTCTACTCATATAACAATAATATAATTTGACGTAAAGGCCCTACAGGGTCAAAACGACCTCATATGATAATTTTCTCACTTCAAAATTTCAAAGCATTTTTGTTGTATTAATTGTGACGGACTGTTTTTTATAAAAGGTATATAAAAAATTAAAGTACAAAATAAACATATACCTATATTAATATGTGTTTGATATATAGTCGCCTATATTAATAAAAAAATTTAGAAATTTTCATTTATTAATTTCGTTAATTTTTGATAAAACAATGTTGAGAATTTATTTTATTTCTTAATCAAAATTTTACGCGTGTATTTTAAAAAGAAATCAAGAACAATTCGAAGAATTTGTGAGAAAAAAAAATGTGAAAAGAATGTAAGTAAAGATACAAACATTAAATTTTATTTGCTTTTTTCATCTTTCTTGTTTATTAATAAGAAGGAAAACACAATCAACGAGCCAATTGGCGTATGCTGAAACGCCCTATTCCTTTTTTTGTTTTATTTTTTACTCATTTTTTTGTGAAAAATGATTCCACGCTTTTAAGAAAACTTTTTAAGATTATAAAGTGTTGAAGCTTTTTTAAAACCAATAATGATATACATATTTTTCCTATATTTTTTTAATAAATTAATAAATGAAAATTTCTAAATTTTTTTATTATCAATTATCTAAATTTACTGCGTATAAGATCTGCGTTATCCGCAGTAAATTGTGATACCTATTTATGTTTTTTAAATATTTTTTTTACATTTATTTTTAAAATATGTATAATATATATTTTCTTTATACATTTTTATATTCAATTATTTCCATATCATTGATTTATATAATTTTAATGATTTTAATATCAAACAGAAAAATATATATTTATGCATAGATGCGAATATGATTTTTTTAAATTTCTTATTGTGCGGAAGATGATTGTGGGAAAATGAGAAAGCAAAGAAAAATAAACCAAAATTTCCTCAAAAATTTGTTATTTTCAGTTCTTCCGTTTTTTCAGTTTCCCGTAGTTAGCGATGTTCCTTTTTGGAATAAAGGTGATAATTTGGGGGAATTTTTGTTGAAACATGGAGGAAGTCTTCATATTTTTTTATATTTATTCTGCTTAAGGTCCGATTCACATCATTAAATACTCCTAAGCTATTCTATAAGAACAAGGTCATAAAAAACGGATTACAAGTTTAATTGCAGAATACTAATTTTAACTCAAGTATACAGTATATATTATATATATTAATATAATAAATAATCCCTGTCTAAAATGTTTTTGTAAAAATATACCGAACATTTATATAAATATATCCTAATTTTTTACCAGACATCAATGAAATTATTTTGTGAAAAATTTAAGCTACTTTATGTATATTATGATACTAGATACATTTTTAATTAAAAAAAGTTAATTTTAGAAAATAACCAACGAATGATACAAAATTTTACGTTTGGACAACTAGGTGATGGAGTCGGGGTGCCCGAACCAAGGATATTTATGCCAAATATGCAAAGACCGGCTCCACCTTCTATAGCATTAATGTTTCCCACAGCGAATTCGACGTTGCCGTGCACTTCCACTTCTTCGAATTCAACCATGCCAATCTACTATTCACAAAAAATATCCACAAGTATACCTGTTTCATCTTTATCCACATCTAATAATATTACGAATGTCGCTAAAATGAACAATATCTCACCTATGAAGGATCGAACAGTAAACATTTATTTTATTAAAATGAAACACAATATAAGAAATAGAAAATGTTTAAAGAAGAGCAATTTTTAAGTATTTATTTATTTAATTGTGATTTTTAGACAAGTGCGCAACTTTTTTACTTAAGTATTTATTAAATTAACCGTGCATAATATTTCGCTTAAAGATATTATTTTAAGAATATGAGTATTATTCATTGCTTTCTAATTTTTAAGTCTCTAAAATTTTGTTATAACTATTTTTAAAAAAATTTTAATTATCAATAACATAATTTGTGACTGAATTGGAGAAATATTGGTTCTGAATTAAATAAAGCAAATATATCATTAACATTACGTTTTTAATTTTTTGACAATGGAATGCTAATTATAAATAAGAAATTTTTAATATCTTTTTTGAGAACATTGATGACATATACAATACATGTAAAAATTTTAAACAAAATTTTAATGTGATGAAATTAGTTTTATTTCATATTGTTCATTAAACTAGTTTTTAGTTTTCAATTTAAACAATTTATCAATTTCAGAAGCGAAAACCAATAATGGAAAAGCAAAGGAGAGATCGAATAAACTTATCACTTGATAGTTTAAAAAAGATTATTCTTATTAACGATCCTCAGCAAAAGTAAACTTAATTTTTTTTTATTCTAATTTTTTTTAATTCGAAAAAGTTCATTTAAATTTTAGTTCTAAACTGGAGAAGGCCGACATACTGGAAAAGTCGATTGAACTTTTCAATATTTTACTTAAAGAAAGAAATCATCACATAGATAAAGTTAAAGGTAATTAAAAGTAACTAAATTAACACAAAAATTTAAATAGCTTCACTTTTTGTCAATTTACTATAATATTTACTATAATATCTTCTGTCGTTTCAATGAACAAAATGGACTCATTCCCGAAGTTTCGAATTCATTCTTGTAAATATAAATTATAAATATTTATTACATTTCAGAAATCGCTAATCTTTGCAATGTTCTTAATAACGATACATACGCACGAGGTGTAAGCGATTCATTACGCATTGTAATGGAAATATTTGACGTGATGGATGGAATAGAAGTAATTAAAAAAACAATAATTGAAAAACTGACAGCGCTTTCATCTAAATATTGTAATGTGGAAAAAAAATCACAATCTGTGTGCAATGGAAGTAATATAAACGGTGAAAAAAAAGAAGACAATACTGTGGTGATTAATAAAAACTTCAACGATAACAAGAATATTGACAAGAACGACGATCGGTGTAGTATTAGTTCGACTGTTAAGATCAACAAAAAAAAAAGATATAACCCTTTTCCGAATGCTTCTGGAGCGCCTACACCAAAATTATCGAAGGCTGATGAAATGCCAGAAAAAAAAATTATTTCTTTATTTCTGAATAGCAATTCCGTTGCAAGCAACTCTATGTTAATTACTTCAGTAGTAAATTCGATGGAATTACATCCCATGATAAATCAAAACTCATCTTTAAAACAAAATTGGCATTTGGGCCGAACAGAGAGAAACTCACACAGTCTTCAATCTGTGTCTGATTGTGAGCAATCAATTTTGTGCAATAAAATTGAATCAGCGCAAAACAATTATGTTAACGAAAACAATGATGACGAAAAGGAGAATGAAGAAAGCTTTTTCGTTGACGTGGAACATGAAGATAGTGATATAGAATGCGAAAATGAAAAGGAATGTGGAAGAAATTTAGAATTGAAAGATGATAAAAATGATTCGAGAGAAACAAGCGGCAACGATTCTGGCATCGCATCAACATCTTCGCCATCTCACAATCAATTATGGCGCCCCTTCTGAAAAAATAATATACACATTTAAAGGCTATTTTCCAATCTTATGGGTAAATTTTTTTATATTGTAATATGATTATATATAAAGTAACTTTTTTGTTTAGTTTTGTCTCTTTCTGCTTATTTTTATCAGTAAATTCCAACTTTTTAGCTCAGAAAAAATAAAAACGTATAAGCACTTTTTGTGTGATAAATATAAATAAGATACTATTATATTACTAATATAATATCTTTTAGAATTGATTATTGGAGTTTAAAAAAATTCAATTTTATTTTTTCATATTATTTTGAAGTTCTATTTACACATTTCAGAATTCTTTATTTTAATTTATTTGCTCAATAAATTTTTTAACTATTTTTTTATATAATTTTGTTATACATATATTCTATGGAATTCATTTTATTAAAAAATAATTGTCTAGTTGTAGATGACATTATTGTTGGATATCAATTTTAATTTACACATGATGTTTTCTTAAAACGGCTAACTAACCAGTTTAAATAGCATAATATGTACATTTTTTGTTGCTTTATTGATTTACTCGCCGAATTTTTAAAAGATAAACTATTTTCACTTCTTTACATAAATTTAATATAGAAAATAAAATTACTAACTTTTCACACGTATTGTAATTTTTTGAAGCTTTTTTTACTGAGAGTACGGTAAAAACACAAGCCTCTTAAGTTACCGCATTAGCAATTCGTTTTTCTCGCTCGCCATTATCATCATTTATCGGATCATATTTTTAAGCGTGTTTACATTTTTACTAGCGTCGATCGTTAACAAGATAGTGAATAGACTGAGCTGACAATAAATAATATAATGTTTGTCTTTCCCATATAAAAGTTTGCCTCTTTCTCAGATGCTGATTAACAATAATTGAACGAAAAATTTGACGAAAGTTGCAAAAGTTTGTTATCTTGACATACTCAATTCCATTATCAAATTTATTTCAATCATCATTTTTTAAATAATAAATATTAAATTTAATAAATAAAAATGAATATAATTTAATAATTTTTTAAATATTTTTATTTTAGAAGCCTTAAAAAGCAGCAAATCATTCTAAGGATTAAGGATTAAATGATTGTTTTTGTTTTTTTATTTTGCTAAAAGAAAGTTAAAAAAATCGAAAATTAAATGAATTTGCTTAACACGAAAAGTCATAGAAATTTTAGAAAGGAAAATGTTTAAAAAAAAGAAAATGCATGTAAAAGAAGAAAAAATAACTTTTCGTTTTAAAACAAAATTTATTTAACTTTCGATTCTTTTAACTTTATTTTATAAAAAATTAAAATTAAAATTTTTTTATTTTCAAAAATTTAAAAGTGAAAGTTAAATTAAAATTTAATTTACACCTTTAATTTTGACTAAATAAAATTTAATTTTTATTTTTGATTTTTCAAAATTAAATTTATTTTTTATTTTAAGTTTTTTATGTTATTTTTTTGTAAACATTAATTTATTCATAAATATATAAAAAATTGATTTGATTGAATTTTTAGTTATTTTTCCCATGCACCCAAAATTGAAAAATGCAGTTAGTTATCAGCGTGTGAAATTAAATTGATAATAAAACGTAAATATAATATTATTTTACAAATTTTGTAAAAAAAGTAAGGATTTTAAAAATAATTTCGAATACATATTTTATCAAATAGAAATATAAATCTATAAACTACTTTATTCTTCAACTTTAATTGCGCATATCGCAGACGTTACATCAAATTATGCATTTTTATGGTAACTTTATACAATTGAAAATTTTCAATGCATTTTAATGCAGTTCAAAAGTGCCGGTGATTTTATCAGTAAAGTTGTTTGTAGTCGTCATCTTCATAATCATTTTACGGCTATTATAATTTTATGTTAAGAATTATTTCGCTACAAAATAGCGTAAGCGTGGGAAAAAATTTTTTGTTTTAAAAGTTTTGAATCGCATTTAAATAACAGGATTTATATACCTTTAACGAAATAGAAAAATGTGATGAAAAAAACAATATTCATATCGTGTGTGCATTTTACGCATATATACAAATGTGTTTTTTAAGAAAAAATTTTACTTTTCGGCACGCGATCAGTGACAATTTGTCGCAAACGAACAACCAGAAAAAACAACTAAAGAGATGAGGAAATGAGCGCTCGCTTCTCAGACGAATGAATTACATTTAAAATTAAAGTGAAAAATTGCTTGATTTGATGCTTGCAAAAAACTATGGGAAAATCATCAAACATTATTGTGAGTTGGAATCGTTTCAAATGTAAAGGAAATGGCAAAATTTAAGATAGGTAATAAAAATAGCAAAAATAAATACGTATTAAATTAAATGCATATATTCTTTAATAACAAGATATGAAAAACAATGTTAGTTAAGAAAAATAGCAGAACGAATAAAAATGGAATCTTTGTTTATTCCTTTGTACATGATAAATATATCTTAAAAATAGCCAGGTTTAATAATCGTGCTCAATGCCTTGCACAAATAAATTATTTGTCGGTTAATTTATTTCAGATTAAGCCCAATTAAATTTATTAAACAAATAAAACATAATTATTAAATTGGTATTATACAGGGTGACCCAATTTCGTAGCCAAATTTGAATTGGCTCTAACTTCTTAAACAAATTATAAAATTCTTTTTGCTTTCGATTCCCAAGATTTTAGCCAACTGTTTGATACTAATGTCGATATTGGTTTCGAATTACGAATTTACTAATCATTTAAACTTTTTTAAAGGTCAAAAATGAGTAAAATTGACATTAAATTGATGCAATTTTTGAATTAATTTTCGCTAATTTTTTATTTAATAGCTTAAATTTAAGCTATTAAATAAAAAATTAGCTTAAATAATGTCTTCTAGAACAAATTTTACCGCCATTTTAAATGAAGGTATATTTAAAAATTAGGATAAACTTTACTTTACGCCCTACGAAATTGGGCCATCCTGTATTTTATACAACAAAAATTGCATATCCTAACATTAGTTTTTGCATCTTATAAAATAGTTTTACTCAATGTTGTTTTTATATTATAAGATATAATCAAGTTAAAAAATTACATAAGTACTTCTTAACAAAAAACGAGCGTCGCAGATTAAAAATAGAAAAAAAAGTAGAAAATTTGAAAAGAAAATTTTTATTTCCAATTAATCCGAAAAATTAATTTTCTTAAGTCGTCGTTTTATTGGAATTTTTGGGAATTAAACTCTTTTTTATCGTTATGTGGCGGCATTCTAAAATAAAATTTACCGCACGAACTACTACTATGCCAAAAAAAGACAAACGATCATTCTCATGTGCTAATGCATAGGAAATAGGACTAAATGAAAATTCAAATCATTAGAAGCTAAAAAGTTAATCTGCGAATATTTTTATTCTTATCTTAAAAATGCCGTTGTTGAGATAATAATTCATAAATAAACTATTTATTTTGTTAGTTAAACTAAGTTAGTTTTTTCAATTTTTTGAAAATATATATCTAATTACATTAACTAAGTTTAAAATAATAAAAATAGAAGAAAATAAAAATTCATCTTTTTATATTTAAAAAAATATAAACTTATTTTTAAATGTAAAAATTTAAATTAATTAGTTTAGAATCATTTATAGTATCAAAGTAAATATAAACAGGTAAAAAGAAAATGAGAAAAACATTAAGTGAAAAAAATGCAAATATAAATTGAAAACAAAAATCGTGACATCCATAAAAGAAACATAATAAATACAAGATTAATTGAAGAATAGAAACATTACAGTGCAGAATATTTCAAAAAAAAACAAAATTAAAAGATAAATTGATACTTAAAAAAAAACTTTTTGTAAATGGACAAAGAATAGGCAAGGTTAAGATATACAATAAAATTTAAGAAAATTGATAATAAATTCGATTATTGCAACGTCGACAGACACAAAAAAATAGTTTAGCATATGTCTCATGATTCCATTGTCCCATTCGAATTCGGATGTTCGCGAATCGTTAAGACCTCGGCCACACCGCCAATTAATGTCATACTCCAACGCCACTCGTCAACACTGTTTTCAGGTTGAAGACGCCTTTGTTGTATACTGTTGCGCAAGTGAGCAATAGCATCTGAATTCTGTCTTGGACCTGTAAAATAAAAAATAATTAACAGTCAAAACAAAATGCGGAAAGTCCAAACGGGACGGGACCAATCGGGATAAATATGCCTACCTAATCTCGAAAAATTAAATCTTAAAATTTATACCGAATCCCAAACTGAAAAACTTAGAACTCAGACTTGAGTGTAAAGCCTTTGTTTTCTCTGCTTGATCGAATTGTACCAACAAAATCTCTATCTACGTCGGGATTCTCCTATTTTTAGGCGATTGTCCCAACACTAAAGAAAGCGTATGAAATATTTTTTTAAATATTTTGACGGCTAAATTACTACCTTAATGCCGTTTTTTGATAGTTTACACTTTTTGTTGAGATGGGTGAAAATAAATGTTTCGGATTTTAGAATACATTTTTTCAAATAAATAATATTTACCGTGGGTGTAAAACGCGGTAGCACTAATTTCGAAAGCTGATTCCTTTCTATGAAAATCTTTTGATGGCTAAAAAAATAAAACGTTAAATAAAATAAAATCATTATTTATTTTAAAACATACAATTGCGAAGAAAAGAGTGAATTTATATGAGTTTCCTGATGATTTTCTACCGTGTGTAAGGAACACAAAGTAAGTATTTTTCACTTTGAGTTCGTCTATTTTTGTAAATGACCAGTCTTTCAACTTATAATTGTTTAGCGGAGTGATATGCAATGCAATCTTATCGCTACCACCTGTCAAATTTATCATAAAAACAGCAATTCGACCGGGAGCTGAATGTTCCTGTATTTTCATCGAAAGTGGAACCACAGCCGGTGCCGGAAACGCAGTTCTTACATAGCGTGTATGCCTTAAAATAATCGAAAAAATTAATTAATTTTTAAGAAATAACGTGTGATAAAATTTACTGCGGAGGAAGCATTTGATAAAAAGCAGTATAATAAGGCAGCCGACAATAGGAGCTTTCGATAAGATTGCACTTGGGCGGCTCGCCGACTAAAAATATTCGCTATTAATGTAAGTTCAATCAATTAACATTTAAAAAACTATATAACAAAATAAAATGTATTTGAAAAAAAAAACCAAAAACAAATTTAAAAAAAAACCGAAAAAACCTCAAAAAACGATGGAGAAAAACGTCACAAAAATTAAAACACAACACTTACAATGTTTACTGTGCATACCCAAAAACGCATGTTTTGGTAGGTCTTCCACCTTACGATTGTCAAACGTAAGTATGAACATGCCATTATCCGTTGTATTGATTTTACTATAAAAGTCAATATATCTTCTCGTTGTGTCCTAAAAAAATAAGTTTTTTGATTCAAAAAAATTTAACATAAAAATAATTTTGAGAGAAACTTTGTCTAAATATATTAGGGTGATTCATATATTTTTTCCGATTTTTTATATCTTTTTGTCCAATTGTTTTTTTATCAAATAAAAATGTTTTATATACATGTGTTATATATATTTTTAAAGCTCTTGAACTGCTCTATCATAATGTATATTAAAACTTTTAATTGGTCTTTTATTTCAATTTTTTTTGCTTATAGAAAAATTATGGAAAAATTTGAAATTCGTGTCCTTTTACGCCATTACTGGAAACAAGGCTTCAACGCAACTAAAGCAGCAAAGAAGATATGCGAAGTTGAAGGCGACAATGTGGTCTCGGATCGTACTGCGCGAAACTGGTTCAAAAAGTTCAACGACGGCGACACTGACTCAGAGACATTGCGCGTTCAGGTCGACCTACAACAGTAGATTCTGAAGCAGTCCGTGAAGCAGTCGAGATAAATCCATCGATGAGTACTCGCAGATTGTCGGCCGAACTCAACATTTCTCAAGCATCAGTTGTACGACATCTTCACTCTCTTGGAAAAGTCAATAGATGCTGCCGAGAAGTACCTCATGAATTGACTAAAATTCAAGCTCAACAACGTGTCGAAATTTGCAGAAAACTGCTCGAAAATCCACGGGATACTCGTTTCATTCGTCGAATTGTGACCTGCGATGAAAAGTGGGTCTATTTCAGTAACCCAGACAAACGAAATCAATGGTTGAACCCCGGTCAAATAGCGGAACCGGTAGCAAAACGTGATCGCTTTTCAAAAAAGGCACTTTTGTGTGTTTGGTGGAATTTCGAAGGCGTCATTCACTTCGAGCTAGTTCCAAATGGCCGGACAATCGACGCAGCACTTTACTGCATCCAACTTGATCGAATGTATGCAGCACTTGGCGAAAAATATCCCGCTTTGATCAATCGAAAGCAAGTGCTCCTGCAACAAGACAATGCCAAACCTCATACTTCTAGGCAAACCCAGGAAAAGATCAAAAATCTCGATGCGATTAAACTTCTGCCACACCCAGCGTATAGTCCGGACCTTGCGCCATCCGACTATCACCTTTTCCGCTCCACGGCGCATTTTCTTCGTGGTCGTACCTTCAATAATCTTAGCGAGGTCGAAAATGGGTGCCGCGAGTTTTTCGCCTCTAAGACCAAGGAGTGGTACCGCAGCGGGATCGAACAGCTTGCCGATAGATGGGTTCAGGCCATAGATTCAAATGGTCTTTACTTTGAAACTTAATTGTTTTTTATTTGTTGTAAAATTATGTTTAAATTTTTAATAAAAAATCGGAAAAAATATATGAATCACCCTAATAATAGAAGTTACTTTTTTATTTCAATTATTTAGCTTTTTGTTAGACGAAATGGATGACTTCAAGCCCATCGAGAGATGATTTTTTTAAATCTTTTTTTCTAGCCAACATCGAAATCAAATGTTAAAAACGAAATACTAATGATAACAAAGCTTCTCTTTTTCAAAAGGCCCGGAGATATCTGTAAGAAAAAGATGCAAACCAATGCGATGACGCGTCGCAATCGGGGAAGATCCTCTTTTTCATATTTGTATGGTCGAATGGTTGGATTGAAAAGAATGTTAAAGAAGACTAAGGCACATAAAGATCCGTAAAGAAGCAGCAAGTATTTCATTGATCTGGTCAGATAAACGAGATTGGCCTATAATTAATTTATAATAAACTTCAAACAATATTTATGGATTAAAAAAATTCATAGACTAAACAAAAAAAACATCATACTATATGTAGATAAACGAATGCGGCAAAGACGAATGCTAGGGACATCATAACACTATCAGAATCAATTGTGTTTCCAATTCGGCCCATTAAAGGCACAAAAAATTCTATGAGAATCAGATACGCATAACAAGTGATTATGGCCGGAATAATCATGCAAATGATTTGTGTGATAAAAATTCCAAATGGCGATTTGACTAGAATGCAATTACACCATGTTTGATTGGATTAAGAATGCAATTCAAAGAAACTTTGTCTAAATATTTATTTTATTTTTTTAACTTACTCTTTCCCCGACCGATAATAGTTTGACGTAGTCGCAAAAAGAAAACATGTGTGGTGAAAAAAAAAGAACTTCCCAAATTATAGCTGGTCATTATTATCATGAAAATGGTCATGACTAATAACACAAAGTCGTACTGATTTTTCTCGCGTTTAATTCGATTCTAAAAAAGAAAACGTCAAGAGAATTTTGAAAATTAGAGAATCATTTAAATTTTTATCAAGAAGATGAAACTCTTTGAAAATATTCCAAAAAAAAAAATAAAAAACCAGTGGCTACTTTTATATAGCATTTAAAACTCAAAATATCTAAATTCTTCAAAACACATACGGCATTCATTCTAGGAGTTTGCGAGTGATGATCATTAACGTGCACTTCTAACATGTTCGCCAAAATCGGACAAAGATAAACAACAATTATCAATGCCTGACTCGAGTACCATATCATGTTCTTGTCCATAATATACATAATATAGCTGATAAAAATACCGCTTATGTACCCAAAAGCTAACGCCGTACAAGTCTTAAATGTAGTCCATTCAATATCGTACGTGTTCTCCATAATGGCGCAATAGAAATATAACATAACGCTTATAGTGAGAATTGTATTTGCAATTTTTACTAAAAACAGCAATTTTTCTAATCCTCTACTTATATCAGATTAGATATTTCAAAAAAAAAAATAATAATAATATAATTACGTGTTCTCATTGGAAAGAAGACGGGAAATAAGCCAACAAAATCGAAGAAAACCCATTCTCTGTCTCGGCTTGAATTACGCGGTTTGTCCATATTCGGCGAAGCAATTATGGCTCGTGTTACGGCAAGAAGGTTTTCACCAGCGCGCTGAATAGCACCCGACTCGATAAAATCGATAGTGTCAAACTCGGTGTGATAGACATAGCCTTTGCGAGTATATGCAATATCGAGTCCTAAAACAGACAACCTTTAAACAATCTAAAGTTCTGACATAAGTGCGCAGAGAGAGAGAGAGGGGGAAATCAATCCTCCTCCTCTCACCACGAAAAAAATCTTCTCCAATTCTATTATGATGAAAGAGGAAGAAATTAGTGAAAAGAAAACAACAAACAAAAAATGTTCCAACCAGAGAGATTGCCAAAATCGCGGAAAATGCGAAAATCGGTATCCGAAGGAATGATATTAGTTTGAAAAATCTCCTGGGCGATAATACTGCAATGCGGATAAGGAGCGTGCCTCAGATAGGTCTCGAGAATCCACGAATCGCCCGGTCCCGACTGAAAAAGAAGTTCGCGTCCGCCTGAGCCGGTGCCTTCGAGATTGATGAACGCGCGAATCGAGTTTTTCCACTCGTGTTGAGTAATAAAGCCGTGCGAGCCTTGCAAAAAGTTCTCTTCCGCGCCATTAAATAGGAAAATAATGTCGTGAAGAAGTGGCGTTTTTGAATTCACAAGAACTTCGAGAATCTCCATCATAATCGCGCATGATACCTAGAACCAAATAGTAGTTAGTTAATAAATGGCTAAACTTTATATCTAAATGGTGACAAGACGGAAAGCTAAGAATAAAAGCAAAGCTTAAAATTCTAAAATTAAACCTAACGCCTAAGTCTAAAATCTAAATTAAAAAAAAAATTTAGGCCTAAAGTGTAGAACATGTTTATCCTACGTTTTATCCTAAAATCAACTTCAATAAATTTAATTCCTAATACATTGTTTAAATATATTAATACATATATTCTAAGACTGAGATAAATTCTCTAATAAAAAAGTTACTTAATCGCATATTTCACCTTTTGCTGATTCAATTTTCTTTCACTTTATATGTGGAATTAACAATTTCAATTTCAACTTTTTCAAAATTAAAAATTTTCTATTATAATATGCGCGAAAAATTTTATCCCAAGCTTTAGGCTCTTGAAAAATTATCGCTTCTGCCTTTGGAGACGGGATGCCGGAGGCAAAAAGCAAATCAATCATCAACAAATATAGCAAAATGAAGGGATATTTGGCGAATATGGGACTAACCGGTTTTGGTGTTTGTTTGGTGGGATTTTATCCGAGAGCCATTAAAAGGCGGGGTTTCGGAAAGATGTTTAAAGCAGGTAAAAATAATTGGTGATTGAAATAGCATTTTTGACCTTTACCTGCTTTAAATATCTCTCCGAAACTTTAAATACGCGTTTTAATAATACTCGAGTGAATTTTATGCAAAACCAGCCAGCATTGATGGAGGTGAATTAAAAGACTATGACGATCTTGGCAAATTTAATGTAGGCGTAGAATATCCAACATACTTCAAAGTTGTTAAACGTCAAGAATGAAGGGTAACAAAAACTTTTGTCATGACAAAACAAGCCAGACTTTTAGTGGAAAATAACAAAAATTGCAAAACGAAATGAAAGCGGGGATTTCCACCATTTTTATATAGAAGTACTATCATATTAGGTTGGTTCATAATTATCCGCGATTTTTTTCAACAAATTTTATTCAAAAAGTAATTCGGTAAAAATTCGGTCGGCCTTATTGTTTGTCGGAGAGTTCGTGTGGGATCCATTCAGCCAATTACCAAGCTTTTTGAGGCGACGGACGATCGTGGATTAATTAACGTTGCCGTCCTCTTCCACCGCTGCCAAAAGCCAAAAGCGCCTGATTATCAAAATCCAATGGCCTTCATTTTTCTGGTTCGTCTTCCAAGCTTCCAAGCTTGTATTGCCTGATTTGAAGCGAGCAAACCATTCTCGACATTGCCTTTGGCTGATTGTTCCTTCGGCAAAAAGTTCGTCGAGATCGCGAAATGACTCTGCTCCCTTCCATTTTTTTTTCTCGAAGCGGTACAGCATAATACGACGAATATGAATATAGATTTCGACACGCATTTTTATTAACAAAGTAGAGAAGAATATTTTCAAGAAAAATAAATAAAGTCGCCAATTTTCGCTAAAGAAAAACACTTTAATATAGACCGCGGATAATTATGCACCAACCCAATACAAAAGAGTTATAAAAGGTCCTGTGAGGGGTTCCGAAAAAAAAATAAATGCATATTCGGACTCCACGAATCACGGGGATTTTAATGGAATATGATATGTACACAAAATCTAGTGGTTCAATTTAGCCAAAATGTTTTTTTTTTTAATATTTTTTTTTAATTTTTCAATTTTAATTGTAAAAAATAATGCGAAGAAACCGCATCATCGGTGGCGCCCGGTGTGTCCGGCAAAGTGTCAAAATGGCAATTGATGAGAAGCGCCTTCGTCTTGGACATATTGTTTTTCGGATCGCCGAGCCGCGCCACAACGTTCGTCACGTTATGGTAGCAGAGCGAGAAATCGGAGAGAAAATTCAAATTGTAACAGCCGCTTGGGTGCTGTATGGACAAATCGAGTCGTCGCTTGAGGTGTTTCTTGTCAATTTTATTCTTCAAACGCTCAATGTTTTCCACAATTAAGTCAACCGCTTTCACCTACAATCAAAACACTCTCAAATCTATAGAACAATACATAAAAAAAATTGAAAAATATCAATACTTTTTTAGCTTCTTTTTCTGCTTTTTCGTATAATAGATTTTTATACGAATTATAACCTCTAAGCATCAAAAAGTTCTCTACTAAAAAATTACTTGTTCTACAATGTAAAAAATTGAAGATATTTAATATAAAGATTTTAAGCTGAAAGAGCTAAAGAAGTGCCAAAATTAAAAAAGAGTATTTAACATACATCACATGCAACGGAACCGCTCGGTCTAGGTCCTAAATTCACCAATTTTTGAAGAAATTCGCGTGCGCGTTGCTCGGAAAAGACGATAGTAGTGTTTGGGGTGTTTGGCACAACCTCAGGCATGGTTTTATCAGCATAATAAATACATGAAATTAGAAATGAAAAAAAGAAGGACATGAAAATCCATGCGCGATAGTTGAGCAAAGGTCCTTCAATCTTAAAATTATGAAGAAAATTATAAAAAAATTCATAAATTTCTTTAATTAAGCAAATGAATTTAAAACCTTAGGCGCTGTTATTCGTTCTTGTGAATTTGAACCTTGCAGATTACCGGCTTGTGCACTTCCGTCTTGATTTGGTCCACGCGGACTTCCGGCTTGCGAGCCTCCGCCTTGATTTGGTCCACGCGGACTTTCGGCTTGCGAGCCTCCGCCTTGATTTGGTCCTCGCGGACTTCCGGCTTGCGAGCCTCCGCCTTGATTTGGTCCACGCGGACTTCCGGCTTGCGAGCCTCCGCCTCGATTTGGTCCACGCGGACTTCCGGCTTGCGAACCTCCGCCTTGATTTGGTCCACGCGGACTTTCGGCTTGCGAGCCTCCGCCTTGATTTGGTCCTCGCGGACTTCCGGCTTGCGAGCCTCCGCCTTGATTTGGTCCACGCGGACTTCCGGCTTGCGAGCCTCCGCCTTGATTTGGTCCACGCGGACTTTCGGCTTGCGAGCCTCCGCCTTGATTTGGTCCACGCGGACTTCCGGCTTGCGAACCTCCGCCTTGATTTGGTCCACGCGGACTTTCGGCTTGCAAACCCCCGACATTTTGTCTTCCAGCTTGTGAACCTGTGCTTTGTCTATTTTTTTTCGTCATATACGTATAAACTTCTGTGCCGTTGCTAAACGCACTTTTATTACTAAGTCCCTTATTATAAATTTAAAAATTAAGAAAAAAAATTAAAGAAAAGTTAAAGTGGTGAATTTGAAATGATCCTAAATTAAATATATAATATGTAGCTTGATTCATAAATAATATTAATATAGTATTTCTGAATCATTTTTCCGAAAAGTCTTAAAATCTCATAAGCTGCTTAAAAAAACTTTTAATTGGTGGAGGCTAATTCGGCAAAAAAAGCCATCCAGTCCCATATTCGCCATTTACTCCCAGAAAAATAACTGTTGTGACGATACATAAAAACTGTACACGAACGACTGTACACGTCTCAACATCCTACGACTTAACAAAATATTTTTGATTAATTTGTTTAAATCTCCTAATTGGTAGTTGCACTCCACGTTCATTCAGTGTAAAAAATGATGATAGATTCTAGGTCATGGAACATTGGCATATTTTGGCTGAAAATTTGTACTCGGGGATTTTCAGAGGTGATTTCAAGATTTGTCCAAACAGATTTTTGATGCGACCCCTCTGGGACCCTGTACTAGGATCAGGACCGGTCCTGATCATAATTACTCGAGTGAGTAATGATTTAAGAACGAAATTTTACGAAAATGACGATAGTAAAATTTAAAAATTAAAAAATTCAATAAATCGCTAGTAATGACTTTTCAAAAATAATGATCGTCTATTATCAATTTGAACGTGGAGTGGTAGTTGTGTTTAAGCAATAGAAATCTGAAGCAACGTTAAAAAGTAAAAAATTACTAAATGAGAATAAATTTATCCGTCGGTTTGTCGAACCTAGCTAAAGTACCGTATATTTCGGCGAAAGTCGAATTGATAAAATGACAAATAGCGCCAATTTAAATTTGACTTGTAAAAGTGTGGAGACGGCAATACGGATGTATAAAAAAAAACACAACAATCAAAAAGGTAAGAAATTTTATCAAAATCAATGTGGAACTCGAACCAAAGTTTTTTACAAAAAGTAGTTTTACGCTTTTTGACGTTTACGAACGTTTATTGTGGTTTTAATCACGAATTCGAGCAACGGTTCGAGCATCTTGGATTTTCCCATCAGGAGAGAATTTGTATATAGCGCACAAATGAAACAACGAGAGGAAAATTGAAAATATCCTATTAAACGCTATCGCCGTGTGAGGATATTTAGTTAGAAACTTCTTCGAAGACGTAAAAATCAACAATGAACATGGGTCACGTAAGAACATGACTATAAAAAAAAATAAAAGTGGCTTTGTGTGGCCGGTAAAAATGGAATTTTCCTGGTATGGTCTAGATGATAGAAGTTCCTTTTTTTATATATGTAGCTAATTTTTTAGAATTTTTTAAAATATATACTAAATATATAATGCATATTACTGATTTTGATTGAATTACTAAAAAAATATTTTAAGGATTGTTGCTTTAAAAACTTGCCCATAGTCGCCATCAGCTTCGTCGCATGTCATCCAAGAAATGAGGATATTCATAGCTAAGATCCGCGATGAGACACCGAAATTCGATAAATTTATTGAAAATTTTGATTTCGCGTATAAATCCCCTTGTTTTTCATTTTCTATTTATTATGCTCCACCCACAACTTAGACCATTCGTTTTTCTAGGAAAATGATCTATCTTAGCCTAGATCCAAGCTTCTTTTACCCAGACCTAAACTAAGCATAAATTTTCAGTAAAATTTCTTTGTTTAAAACTCATAGGAACGCAAAACGTTAAAAAATTGGATGACACGTAAGAATTAAATGTTCGTTTTTTTTTTTGAAATGACTATATTAGGATGAATCCTTTTTTCTTGCAAATAGAACACAAGCGGGAAAATAGTTTATATGCCCGAAATATACACACACACAACTTCATTTCAATTACTCGTTACGAGCTGATGGTGAATTTTTAATTATGTAATGTATTGTTCAAATTAAAATGATAAACATTTAATAGAAAGTTAATGACGAAACAATTTATTGTCAGAAAAAAAAGAATAGAATAATTCTAGAACACCGAAGAAAAGGAAATTTTTTATATTTTACAATGAAAAAAGTAACGAAGAACGAAGGCAATGAGTGGAAAATGAACGCACGTCGCCTAGCGTCGATCACGCCTTCTGAAAAAAGAAAACAACAAATTAGTAAGCAAAGTGATAAGTTTTAAGATGCATGTTTGTTGACGTTATCAGAATTTTTACTGCATATAAAACGATGCGTTTTTTTGTCAATAGATAAGTTCCTGCAAATATTAATTTTTTTTTCTTTAATGGCATGCCTCTCTCGGCTGGAGTCACGGTGCCTGCTGCTGCCCGACTTTCGCGAGGACGGCGAACGCGAGCGCCTATGCGAGCGGCGCGGGCTGCGACTACGACTACTAAAAACCGCTCTCTCATTAGAGGAAATCACAGAAAAATTGTACGAATACCACTCACCTGCGATCGCGCTTAGAGCGCTCGCGGTCTCGATCCCGATCTCTATAAATAATAAATGGTCAGACTATTATAAAACTCGAATAAAATTTTTAATTCCCAAAACAAAGAGCCGCTAAAAAAAATGTACGAACCGATCGGAACCGTGTCGCGAACGTCGCTCTTGGCGTTCCTTCTCCTCGATTTCACGCTTAAGAGCTCGTCTTTCGGGAATCTTATCCTAAAAAAAATTAGTAAAAGAAAGAGAATTTTTTTATTTGAATGTAATGAATTGATTATTGTTCCAAGCACAACTAATGCCCCTCACAAAATAAAAAGTGAGATGAGGGACAAACTCTCGGCTAGAATACCCCGCACATTTGCGGATGACGGTGTCGAGTCGGAATCGGAACGCGCAAGAACTGTGCGAACCGAACGATTCGACAAATTCCGTCCAGTAACGCTATTCCATCAACGTAACACAAATGGCGTAGAGGTTGGGACGCCAACTGCTGACTGTGATGGGAGAAGCAAAAAAGAAAGTTCTTTTTCTCAAAAAAAAAACAAACAAATAACCAACCTTCATTTCCTCGTACTTTTCACGAATCTCCACCATTCCCAAGTGCATTTTGCCGCCGTAGTGGTCCTGAAGACGCGTCTCATGATCAAGAATGTTCAGCTGCGCACCACAAGCATCACAAACACGCAGGCGCTGCTGAATGGGCGCGGTGGCTTGCATTTCTTGCTGAAAATTGCGTAAAATAAATTCAAAATCAAGCAAAATTAAAAGATGAAAAAATTACTTCATATTCACGCTTCTTTCTTTTAAGCTCTTCCACGTTTCGAGACATCTCCACAGACTCCTGCAGCTTGCCCTCATTGCCCAGCGATTCCACCTGTAAGAGCGCAACCGCGATTTTCTCGTTGATTTCGAAGATACGTTGAGACTAAAAAAAATAGTGAGAATACAAGAATACATCATTATTATTAGAAATGATGATCTACCTTGATAAACTCATGACTATCAGTGAGATTCTCAGTGTCTCGTTTCACTTTTTCCTTAGTACGTTCAATTTCGGAATCGACAATTCGAACGGCATCTTCAAGTGCTTCAAAAGCCTAAAAAAAATCAATCATCTAAAAAAGTCTTATAAAGTGGCTTAAAATCATTCAAATTTTTCCATATATTGCAAACACTCATCACTACTTGTTCACGTACCCAAAAACAATCGTTTCATAATAATTGGAAAATTTCTAAATGTTATATTTAAAATAATCGACAAGATATAATTATATCAAAGAGACGCACGTATACTGCTGTTGTTGTGCGAAAAAGGGAGACCCTTAGCAACAAAACTTTCAAAAGAAGGCCGACATTATCAGTTCTCGTTTGCTTTTTCCTACAAGAACCAAAAATGGAATGATGGCACTGCCGACAAAGAGCGGAAAGAGATGAAAAATTTCGTTAAAAGATACTCACCTCAATGTCGTAAAAATGATCTTGCTTCTCTTGCGCACGCAAATAATCGGCCTTGTGAGCTGGTTCGTGCATTTTGCGACACGCTAAAAATAATATGAGAAATTACACACAAGGCATTTTAAGGAGAGGATAATGGACAATTGACCTACCCATATAGGTTTCCAAACGTGTGTCCGATAATATCTCTCTTGGACAACACTCAAGCAAATAAGCGCGGCAAACGCTGTGATGATCATAAGGAGGTAATTTTCGGCCTTCCTCTTCCTCACGTTGCGCGCCCATCAACTGGGCGATCATCTCACGCATGACGTCCGTCATCTTTTACGATTAATCAAAAAATAATCAGGCAGAGACACTCTTTGCTGCGAAAAAGAGAAAGGATTTGTAAAGATAAAGCACGAAGACTTGATACAATCTTATAAAATTTATCTTAAATAATAAAAACCACAAAGCAGAGAGAAAAGAAACGCCGGAAAACCAAAACAAATGATTTATTTCAACAGAATTCTTTGGAAAAAATTTCCCATTA
Source organism: Bradynema listronoti (assembly GCA_024678965.1). NCBI lineage: Eukaryota > Metazoa > Nematoda > Chromadorea > Rhabditida > Allantonematidae > Bradynema > Bradynema listronoti. Next base: position 1,659,817 of record JANLNO010000003.1, read on the forward strand.
TTTCTTAGAAACAATCTGTTTAAAACCAAATCGAAATGGCGTTAAAATATTATTTTAAAATTTAAATTCCTTTTATCACGGCGAATAATATTGCAAAAAAAAGAGAATTTAGCTAAATTAGAAACCACGAATAAATATGTAAAGCTCAGGTAGAATTAGTGAAATGTTAAATGTTAAAAAGCTTTAATCCATTAAATTCTCCGTTAAATTCTCTACCTCCTGGTGCAATTTGGAAGTGATTTATACTCTAGAAAAAAAGTTAATACTAAAAAAGTTTAATATAATTATACAGCTAAATTCTCTTTTTTTGCAATATTATTCGCCGTGTTTATATAAAATGGACTTGCATGTTTTTAATTTGATTCTTTTAATACATTGGTGGCTTATGTCAGATTCGAAAGTTTAAGCTCAAATAAGATTTGTATGGTGGATTCTAGAAAATTTATACAAAGCCCAAATGAGTTGCGAAAAATTTAAATGTTCGGCCGTAAAAGCAATATTTGGTAACAAGCTATGTAGCAGGTTATTTACAAACTTTTTTTTTTGTGTTGGGCTTTAGCAATGGAACCGACGAGTTCATTCCGTTATCTGGAAGACGATGAAGATGAAGAATTTTCTCTAATTCCTGAGCAATCTTTTCTTAAAAGTGATGAAGAGGAACATTTCCTTAAAAGTGACGAAGAACTTCCCGATATACCATCTATCAGCACGGAAAGAAACGCTAATCCTACAAATGGAAGGAGCTTAGAAAGAAGGTTTATTTATTCTTTCTAAAAAAATATTGCTAGTGGAAAATTTTGTCTTGATCACTAAAATTAAGATATGCTTTGAAATTTAAGTTTCTAAAAATGTTTCGATTTACGACATATAAGCTATTTATATACAGGGTGGCCCAAATTGGCGCCGGGATTTGTTTTTGTTATAACTTTTTTATTTTTCGACCAAATTGCCTAATTTTTTTTTATTTGATACCCGAGAATCCCCCATTTTGTGTGGTATCAAACATAACAACAAAATTTATTAAAATGACAACAAAAAAAAACAACAATAAAAATGTTTCAATTTGCGAAATTGATTTCGACGCTTCGTCCGTCCATTTCAATACACCGCTCGATACGACGTTCATATGAGTCGATGGAGCGGTCAATCATGTCCTGCGGCAGATTATCGAACGCCTGCTGAATTCTCGACTGGAGGTCGTCGAGATCGGTCGGCTGGGTGCGGTAGATTTTTGATGGTTGACGTGGCCATGGATGTGGAAGTGAGCTTTATCGGAGAAGAGGATTCGGCCGAAGAACTCCTGCGTCAAGTCCAGCTGCGAGGTAGCGTGAACAACACGTGTTTCATAATCCACTGGCCTCAACTTCTGAGCGTGTTGAAGTTTGTAGGGGTGAAATTTTGCCTCCTAAAAAGCGCACCATAAACTCAACAAAAAATCACAAAAGCAAGAACCTTCAAAATTCGTTGAATTGAACTTCGGGATGGCATTCCTTCATTCCGAGCCAACGATCTCGGGCTGATGTGCGGATTCTCGCGAAATTTAGCCAGCACTTCTTCGACCTTGAGGACCCACTTCGTTTTTGTTTTTGGCTTGTTGTTCACACTTCCTGTGTCCATGATTTTGTCGAACCATTGTCGAATAGATTTGTCATTGGGAAGGTGAGCACTACGCCCAAATTTCTTGCGATACTCACGCTGAACGGTTGTAGGCGATCCAGACATTCCATACCAAACAACACACCAGACTTTTTGTTCAACAGTATACTCCATTTCTGAAAATCACACAAATTTTAAAACAATTATTGCATACGCTTAACTTAAAACTTAATGCACAAATATGGTACCACACAAAATGGGGGATTCTCGGGTATCAAATAAAAAAAAAATTAGGCAGTTTGGTCGAAAAATAAAAAATTTATAACAAAAACAAATCCCGGCGCCAATTTGGGCCACCCTGTAAATTATTGCCGCTGAAAGATATCAAGACTTTTATTTTATGAATACATTTGTTAGTTATTTTTGCTTTTCTTTTTTTTTGGATGTTTTTTTTGTTTTAAATTGAAATTAAATAAAAAGATTTGCCTTGACAAAATTTTACTTTGACTTATATGGAAAAAATGTGAAATTGAGGAGACTAGGCGCAAAATTTTAGTGATTAATATATTGAACGATTTATTCAGTATTGGATTGTACATTTTTTTAAATAAACTTTTTGTTGTAATTGTTTCGCTAATTTTTTCATTCAAATGTGTTAAAGAAATGCGATAAGACGTCGTTTTGGTCGTTATTCCCTTAATCGACGTCACGATAGTGATGCGGACGATGATGAATACATACCATCGAGCCAGCTTTGTGCCACCCGTCGACGACGTCAGCGAACTCCTCGTCGACGCCAATCGGAAATCACCACCCATGGGATTCGGGAAATAGCGTTTGCGCGGGCGGCCACTTCCCAGCCCGCCACCACGCCGCCGTGTGCGGCCACACCGCAGGAGGATAGGCTTTCTGGCACGGAGCTTACCCATTTATCGCCCTCCATGGGACGACGTCAACGCTCCACTCGACGCGAAGCACGACGCGCCTATCAGCGCATCCTCATTTCGACCAACTTTATTGATCAATCGGAGGAAAGCACGGACGGAGCGGATACGGAATGGATGGACGAACAGTCCATCGTTCGGCCAGATGACGTTTCTATTGCCTCCGACGACAGTGTGGAGAAACTGCTTACCGATGAAGAGGAACTGGAGGCCGCTAATAATAACAATGGTTCGTATTTATCATCTTTAACAAAAAATTAAACAAAGAAAATTTACTTTTTGCACAAAATTTTTTTTTTATTAAGCCCTATAAACCATCTTTCTTTTAAAGATTTTGCCTGCTTCATATGCGCAGAGCTGAAGGCGATCAAACCGGTGCGCACAACGTGCTGCTCGCAGTTGGCCGGCTGCAAGACGTGCGTGAAACGATGGTATCGTACGACGAACACTAGCGAGCTCAATCGCGGCTCGCCGCTCTCCCGCGGACAATCCCACGACAATCATCGCAGCTGTCCGTTTTGTCGAACGCCATGGCCGACGCGCATGCTCGTCACGGCGGCGATTTGAGTCGACCTTCTTTTCGTCCCAACAAATTTTTTATCACCTCATCTTCATATTTATTAATAATAGCTATAATAATAATGTAATTTCAGCAAATAATCATTCATTTTTGTGTTTATTATGTTCTTCTTTTCATTTGTTGGATGCCATTTTTGTGCTTTTTCGCCAAGCAAAAAGTTTCTATTAATAAAGTTAATAACTCGTTTGCGTGAAATTTAATTGAAAACATTTACATTTTACCTGATTATTTATCGTTTAAATCTCGTCATTTTTAAACTTGCTGAAAATCCGGAAAATTTAATATATTCTAGGTGTAATTTAGCCAAACCATTATTATCTCTAAATTTCTGAAAAATGGCTGTTAACGACTCCGTGGATAAGCTGTTCGATTTTGTGGATATTAATTTATTCAGCTACAAGTATCGCTACAGCACATTCGTCGGCAAGTGGGCGTACGACAAGCGGCCGGACGCCAAATGCACTTCAAAGCGAGTAATTCTTTTTTCAATATATTTGTTCACTTTTTGAGCACCGGCATATAGTCAAAGTCTTTTGGCGAATAAAGTGCATTGATCGACAGAAATTGAGACAGGAATTCCTCAGTGGTGCTAGCTAATTTCGAAAACCTTGATCTAATGACACTTTGGCTCGGTCCCTAGTGGTGTCATTAGATCGAGGTTTGACTGTATATATATTTTCGTAATTTCAATTGCCTCAACTGATTATTTTCGTCCACAATTTGTGGCGAAACTTTAGCTGATATTTAATCAAATATGTTCGCTTTTTCTTCCATAATTTTTTCATCGATTCAGCTGGCTAAGGCCGGATTCGTCTGCACGGCGACCGGTGCGGAGCCGGACGCGGCGCGTTGTTTCGTCTGCCAACATGAACTTCTCTGGGATCCCGAAGACGATCCGGCGTGAGTTCTTTCCTCGAACGACTAGCTGGAAAAAAATAGCCATTTTTAGCTCGTATTTTTCACACTTTAAAAGATATTACGAATTTAAAATTTTCTTCAAGTTTGTTTCAATACACATGAATGTATTTTCAGCATGGAGCACGCTAAACATCGCCCCGACTGCGAGTTCGTCAAGGTGGGCAAGCCGGTGGAGGAATTTACCGTCAAGGATTGGTGTCGACTGCTGGCCTATCTCTACAGCATAAAAATGGTATTCTATTTGTTTTGCACAGTTTTTAGATACCACCTTTTGTGAATTTTCAATCATAATTTTTTCGTTTCAGTATCCCACCGTCGCCGAGACAATTAGCACCTTCGAATCGGCGGTCAGCCGTCTAATCGGCAACGTCGAGAAAGTTCTTTGAAACCGCCTGCAAAAATTATCTAGACCATTTTTAAAGAATTGTCTTGACTTATTCGGCGATAATGTGTAAAAATTGATCTATCATGCTTGTATGAAGCATATTTTTTCAGCAGAGTAAAACTTGCTTGTCTTAAAAAAGAATTTTTTCCAAGAAACGTTGAAGATTTTAAAACAAATTCAAAAAATTGCCGAATTTGCTAGTTGAAATTGATTTTCTTTTACGGGTAAGCAAAAAAAAAATTGTAGTTTTTCGTGTGAAAGATGAATCACTTGAAAATTATCTCATTTGAGCGGCAAATCTAGAGATGTGATAAGAACGTTTTAAGCGCGGAGAAATCAAATTTTGCATAAATAGAATGTGTTGTGATTTGAAAATGAATGTAAAGAAATAAATTTATGCGAAAAAGTTCGCTTTCTTCAAAAGCTTATAAAAATTTTTTTGATCACTAACAATTTGAAGGAAATGAAAAATGCGCAGGCATGCGCGTGACGATGATATGAATGAAGAAATTATAAAATTTCCAAAAGAAATATTAAGAAAAAAATACACGCATTATGATTTGCCGAATCGTGTGAAAGAGAATTGTCGTGAATGGTGATGAACTGATACTTTTCTCTTCACCCCCGCCATTTTCAACGTCGAAAGGAAGGAATCCAATCGATCACGCGGTAGAAGAGGTTGGAATGGCGGCGAATCGCGCCTCCACGTCGGACATCGCATCGTCGGTGGTGGTCTGAAGACAATTCACATTGTCGTTCTCGCTTTCTGTAGCGGTACCGGAATCGTTACCGGCCGAAGGTCGTCGATTGCTGCTATTATTATGGCAGTCGATGTGCTCCTCGTCGACTAGCGCCGTGTACTGTCCATGTTGTCGTCGTCTGAACGCTCGCCGACGCCGTCGTTTGTTTCTCGTCTGATAGGTGGAGTTTTTTCTCTGCCGACCTAGATATCATTAATATCCGAGGGATTTATTTATGTGAGAAATGGATTCGTTATAGAGATTGGCAAATCAAATTTCGAAAAATCACAATTCAATCCCAATATTAATTAAAAAATTCCACGATTCGTTTTTTTTTCAAATTTTCTATGAAAAGTGTCAAATCAAATTACCATTAATTTCTTCGCTGAGCTGAATGATTTGGCGCTGACGATCGGCGCGCCGGGCCGCGTAAGAAAGTATGACAAACAGCGCGTAGCTGACGAGAAGTGCCACAACGACGAAAGCGTAAATGGGACCGGCCGTCATAGCCATACAATCACGCCAGTTGTCGACCGTGTGGCCGGTGATCTGCGTGGACTTAAAATGATGGCTAGAATTGAGATAGATAAAGGTCGCCGCGACAATGCGTCCGATAATCGCGCTGGCGCAGAAACGCCACACAATAGCGAAGGATCGGGCGCGAGTCAAAGCCTTCAGCCAGACGAGAACCAACCAGGGCAATAAGCCCGCAGCGATTCCCTTTAGAAATGTGCATTGTGTATAAATAGAGACAAGAATAAAACAAAAAGCAAAAATTTCCGCGCAATTCGAAAACTGAATTTTTTTTTTCATTTAACTTTTGTCGGCTGTTTCAGGCAAACTTTTCTATTTTCTTTGCAAACTTCAATTTACTAATGTATGAGCGGATCAACGGGCTTACCTATTTTTATATTATTTCTTTTAAAAATAAATAATCATTCCAAAAAAAAGCTCGAATTCAATACTATTTAAAATAAATCTAATCCAGGGTTGCCAGATCAAAATAAAATAAAAAAGAGGGCTGGGCACGAAATAAATATTTTATTGATAATTTCCAACAACAAAAAAGATTTTTCTAAAAATATCTGAATTGGTCCTATTTCGTTAACTTTTCGGGTCTTTATTCTCTCAACAATTAATACTTCTCGGAGCTCCTGATCCCGTGTCGAAGAGAGCCATTCTTCGTGGAAAAAAAGAACAAAAAATGGAAAAAGAACAGACCCCCTCAAAAAAAGAACAAATCTTTTTAAAAAGGACATCTGGCAACCCTGGCTTAAAGACATAAAATTAAAATGAAAAAAAAATAATCGAATAATGTTTACCATAAAGAAAAACTGCATCAGAGTGCTTGAGTATGCTGATAGCTCGACGCCGTGATCAAAAATCAAACAAACGGATAGAGCCAATGCGTAAATTAAATGCGTGATTTTTGCATTTTGAAATCTATTGTCCCTATAAAACTTTCAACTTTACATTCTAACAGTTGCGAAAATGCGATAAAGTCTCATAAAAATAGATTTTGTTAAACAAAGAAATGAATGAGCCGGAAAAAGAACGCGCACCAAAGAAGGAGAAAGCAGAAAATAATTGTCAGGATCGTCCAAAAAACGGGCAAAAACTGATAGAGTTGATTGAAAGCGCCATTTTGTTCGACAGCGCAAAAACGAATCTGACGTGTGACAGCCTCTGCGGCGGCGAATTGTGCGGTCCAGACAAGAAGTGAAAGCGAACAGCTGGCGTATGCCTCTACGCGAGACAAGTCTATTTTGGATTCCAGCTAAAAAAAAACGTAATGCTCGCAGAATATTTAAAACAATAATAATAAAATATGAAAAGGAAGCTAAAAACATTTATGGTGAATATCATAAATGATATAGGAAGAAAAATAGATGCTAAAATATGGTGACCGACGAACCTCGTCGGCTAAACACATTCGCATTTCGGCGAGTTGTTCGGCTGTGCCAAACAGGCGCGTATAGAAATGTGCGCACAAAAGAGCGATAGTGACCAAGATCAGAGCTAAGGAACACAAGCGGCTGGCAGTCGAATTGTTGTTCGCAGCGGATGTGATGCTGCCATGTTTTTTGACGCTTTTCTGATCCACGTCTACACCGCGCTGTTGTTGTTGTTGTTCATTTTGTTGTTGTTTTTGAGATTGTTGATGTTGGCTTATTGCAGCTTTAATAGTAATGCGTGTTATCCCACCCGAAGAAATGGTGCTATTAGATGACAGTGATGGGGCTGGTGAAGGTGAGGCAAAAGAGGACGTTGGCGCGGTTCTGCCATTTGTTGAGAAATGTTGCGTGTTATTTTTGTGGATATTATTCGACTTTGGCTGCGCGCCATCTTCACCGTTCCCGAGGCCTGTATAAATTGTACCGTTAATTAAGTTAAAAATAACAACTAAACGATATGTAGCATTTATTGTCCAATAGCTTTCATTTGCTGCTTAATAAAATTAAAAAATTAAACAACTATAAAGAAAAAGTACGTAATATCGTAAATTTCAATCAAACAATGCTAGTAATTGTGTATACGATAAATAAGCCATTATTGTTGTTATTGTATTACTGTAATTGTTATTGTCTTACTGTTCGTAGTCGTCCGACGTACGGTAATCAGTTGCGTTTTGCCAACCGTTTTATTCTTAAACATTGTTGTCGATACGGATAGAGGAGTTCGGTTCATGACTGTATGTGAATCTACCGTAGACAGCGTTGGCACAAACGGATCGTTGGCGTTTGCGGCCGGCGCCGATGGCATCGTGGAATTCGTCGTAGCAGAGCCGAGAGTTGTCGTTGCGGCCGGAGTCGTTGTAGTCGCCGCCTTTTGCTGTTCTTCCTTCTCTTTGGCCTTGCGTTTGCGCTCCGCCTCTTCGCGCATAACTCGATTTTCCTCCGTTTTCGTTTTAAATACACGATTATTTATGCTAAAAAAATAAGAAAAATCATTTAATTTAGCCTTTTAAAAGTCTAAGAAGTGATAAGACTTATAATTCACAAATTAGCTACTCTGTGGTAGTCGACGATTCGGTTGCATTCGTTGCGTTAAGCGTATCATTACTCTCGACAGGCATCGTGGCGTTTGTCCAAACAACAGCGGGCATAATCTTTTCGTCAACCGGAACCGGCGTCGAGCGCGTAGTAGTCCTCGTGTCGGCAGGAACACGATCTAGAGTTGCGTTTGAAAAGCCAAAAATTTCGCGGCGTCGAATGGAGTGAACGAATGATGGAGTATAGTACGTTAGTTCTATGGGACTATGTGACGATGCGTACAATACGATACTGTTATGACGATCATAAGTATTGTATTCGCGAAGAGAATTCACTAGCGCAGCCAACGCCAACGCGGCGGCCACCATAAAAATTTTGCGATTTCGTCGTCGAAATGGTAGCATCGCTATCAGCAGACAGCCTAATAAAAGCTAAAACACGTTATAAAATCATCAATTAATCTTTAAAAAACAAAAAATAGTATTTTCGATTTTATAGTAAAATTTTGTCTCACGCATTTTTTTAAACTTAAATGATAAACTGATCTTTTTTTTTAAATGACTTGCCACTTTGTATAACGGCTAAGCTGAGTCCGACTCCCACTAGTAACGTGATAAAATTGACAAGAAATGGATCCAAAAACATCGCAATCGCACGAATTAAATTCAAAAAAAGAAGGCAAACAAAAATGTCTGTCACATTAAATCGCGAATAAAGATTACTCGCTAAACGTTCATTATTCATTTATCGATTATAAGTGCACAATTGATTAATAATTCAAAAACGAACCAATGAATAAACCAACGAAGAAAATCGGCATATAAAATAGATATCTAATAAATAGAAATTGAGATAAAATGTAATAATCCCCGTGAAGCAAATTGTTGTCGATTGTATAGCACTCAAAAAATGCGGCGAAAAACTGCAAAAAATGAGTTTTATTAAGTTGGTCGAAAATTGTTACCTCATTTCTATAATTATTTAATTATTTAAATTATTTAAACCATTTTTCGTGCTGGGTTTAATTTTTTTTTATGTCTTCGTCTTTAGCTGCTTATATAGAAAAATTTAGTTAACTAAAAATAAAAGTGGAAAACATGTTTCTACCAAAATAATATTTATAAAATTTAAAATAAAAAATGTAATACAAAAAAAATCCACCGTAAGAAAAATAGCATAAACAAAATTGGGGTATGCTGACGATGCGATGTTTAGCGTATCCTCCTCATTATGTTGACGAGAAAAAATTCGAGAACGCGAAATGGATATTCGTTCCTGTAATTTCGATTCGAAAAAGTAAGATACAGAGTGCAAGGAAGGTTCCCCCAAGGAGAAAAATCCTTAAGGAGCATTTCCTGCAAAGATGACTATCAAATCCGTAATTAGGACCGAGAATAATCTCTAGATGCGGCAATTTTTTTTTTTTTTTGAAATTTTCGAGGAAAAGTAAATAAGTTTTGTTTTCATTTATAAAATGATCAAGCGCAACTTCGGCTTGTTTTTGACGATATTTTGAACTTTCTTATTTTTAATTTAGAGCTTATTTGCCATTTTGAAGAGTAGGAGTTTCAGATTTTTGTATAAATCGACAACTGGAGTATGCTGATTTTCATAAAACAAGCGCAAGAAACTCAAAAAAAGGAATTTTTTAGAAAATTATATGTGGAATTAAGTAAAATCGTCAAAAAAAAACCAAATAACCGGAATAATGCCACAGAAAAAATTGCGGAAACTTTCGTTGCACTCTATAATTAAATTTAAATGTCTGATTTTTATATTAGGTTGGGGAATAAGTTCGTAGCGTTTTAAATTTTATTTTATTTTACAACGATTTATTCTGTATTTGGTAATATATTTATATGTATTTGAAAGCGCTTTTTCTCCTCTACAAAACTGTGTTATTTGTTTTTTCTGAAAATTTAATTTTTTATTATTTTTCATGCTTAGAAATGGAGTACCCAGGAGGCAAAAATCAGCATTTTCGACATCTGCTCTTCTTCGCTTTTCATCGAGGGCAAAAAGCGGCCGAAGCCGCTCGGGACGTATGCAACGTGTATGGAGAAGGTGTCATAGGCGAATCTACAGCAAGAAAATGGTTTGCAAAGTTCAAAAACGGCGACTTTGACCTCGACGATACGCCTCGCAGCGGTCGACCTGTCGAATTCGACGAAGAGCATCTGAAGGGACTTTTGAAGGAAGACGGTCGTCAAACAAGCCGTGAATTAGCCGAAAAAATGAACTGCGATCATAAGACGATCCTGAATCATCTTCATTCGATGGGATTTGTCGAAAAATTCGGAGCTTGGTTGCCTCACGAGCTTAGCGAAATCAACAAAGAAAATCGCCTTCAAATCGCGGCTCAACACCTCGCCCGCCATCGAGCAACACGCGGTCATAAACAGCGTTTTTTGTACCGAATCGTCACAGGAGATGAGAAATGGTGCCTGTACGTCAATATGAAACAAAGAAAAGAATGGGTGGCCCCTGGAGACACGCCGAAGCCGAGAATCAAGCAGGATCTCCACCCAAAAAAGGCTATGATCTGCGTTTGGTGGGACTGGGAGGGCATGGTGCACTGGGAAATGCTCGAACGAAACGCTACGGTCAACAAAGAGCTCTACATTGCCCAGTTGCGCCGTGTAAACGAGGCTATTCGACTGAAAAGACCCGATCGACAAGGCCAAGTCATCTTGCTTCACGACAACGCCAGGCCCCATGTTGCACAAGTCGTCAAAGCCGCCCTCCAAGAGCTCGAATGGGAGGTTCTTCAGCATCCACCGTACTCTCCGGACCTTGCGCCAAGCGATTACCACCTTTTCCGCTCCTTGTCAAACCAAATGAGGGGTGTTACCTTCGACGGCGAAGAGGACCTCAAAAAATGGCTCAACAACTTCTTCGATACCAGACCGGGCGATTTTTGGCGAAACGGCATCAACAAATTGGTCGAGAAGTGGGAGGAGGTCGTAAACAGTAACGGAGAATACATCATTGATTAATTTGTTGTAATAATTATTGTTTTTTGTTTAAATAAATCTTTGTAAAAAAAACGCTACGAACTTATTCCCCAACCCAATACAACAAACATTCGCTATATATTTCAGATATTATTAATTGTAAAACATCGTTCGAATAGGTTCATTTGTGTATTTTACTTATTTTTATAAGTATAAAGTATGAATTGATAATATAAATGTGAAACACACGTTCTCGAAAAGACAATTTTCGCTGCTGCTCGAATCGGCATCATTTTCATTACAAATATTATCATTTTGAGAATGTGCTTGTGAAAGCGGCTTTCGATGCGGACTTTTTAACGTCGATTGTAAAACTAAATCGCCGTTATTTTAGAAGCTTAAGTTATTGTACTGAAAAAAGAAATATTTACAAAGATTCCTAACCGCGATAAAATACCTACTTCCTAACCGCGATAAAATATCAGCATCACCATCCACATCCATAGTGTATGATTTCGACCGTTATGACGTGTCAAGAAAAGCTGTATGCACCTCTGATTTTATTTTCAACATTTTCAAGCGAAACGAAAATTTTAATAATTTCTTTTTAAAAATGCGCTATCCGTAATTTTTTAAAGCGGAATTTCAAAAAATTTCAAGCACCGCAAATTTTGTCCTCCTGAATAAAATAATGGATTTTTATAAAATAAGACTTTGCGAAGAAACTCGCTTAACTCAATTAGATTTAAAGATGCATTTTTTTAAATTGTACATATTATTTTTAGTTAAATGATATCAATGCTTTACATGTCATCTGCAAAGTGAGATGATAAAAATGCTATAGATTGCCTTGGTAAGTTTGTGCAATAGAGGAACTAAACAACATATAGATAAACATTTAATTTCACCTTTAAAAATTTTTAAATAGATACATAATAATTAATTTCGATTTCACAATTTTTAATATTTTTTTTTATAAAATGTATAATAGAAATAGTTTTTTAAAAGTGATAAAAATCATTTTTAAAATTTAGATTTTCATTATCATAAAAATTAAATTTATACTTAATATTTTACACATTTAAAAAATTATGTCCCTTTTATATAAAATTTTAATTTTTAACAATTCATGAAATGAAATAAATTTGCTGATATAAACTCATAAGAAATTTCTTCGTCCGGATAGCAAGCAGCGTCTGTCAATTTCAGGATAAATGAAAGAATTATGGCGACCCAATTTCGCAGTTTCCCGAAAATTTCAGCGCTAAATATTCAATCCATTCATTCGCATCATGGATTGCTATGGATAATGATAACGGTAATCATCAGTTTTAAGAATCTCTAAAATGTGGATGACATTACTGTTACAAATAAGACTTTATTACGTTTGAACTACTTTCGCTTTTCAAAATTTTTTTCATTCATAGCTAATTAAAAAATCTTTTTTTCATAACTTATAATTATTTGAAGTATTACATTAATTATAAATGTAAAAAATGGAATTACTATTTAAAATTTTCATTACAAATATTATCATTTTTTTACTCTCAAATTTTATTTTTTACTTTTATTTTTTACATTTTTGTATACTGCGTTTATTGTTATCATGTTTTATATTATTATAATATATTTCGGCTCATCGATTTTATTTATTTCGTTTAATTGTAATATTTTCTTTATCAATCTCTGCACAAACTATTGCACCTTTCCAAATTATCTTTTAGCCAAAATTGCTAATAACAAAAATGGTATTTTTCAAATACAATCGAAAAGCGATTTACACAATCTAGTTTATAGGCTATTTTCATTATTTCTTTTTTCGCCATTATGACCCCTGAAAGTTGAAATAAAACATATTGGGAAAAAGAAAGATGGTAATTGTAATCACTTGAATTTATTTTATTCTCTTTTAATTTGTAGAAATAGCTGCTATAAATTTTGCTTGGGCATCTATTCTCGATCATTGTCACGAGAAAATGAGATACGAAAGAATCCAATAGATAAAAGAAGAAAGTAAAAAATAAAAGTGAATTTTAGCGAAAATGTTTAAGCGCCGTGGATCTTTTCGCTTTCTTTTTATAAAATTTAAAAAAAAATTTTATTCAATATAAATTTTTTGAACATTTTTAATTGATTAAATAATTAAAAGTTATTATTTTTTAAATTATGATTTAATTTTTATTCGTATAATTTTTTTCATTAAATATTTATTTAAAAAATTGAAATTAATTCAATTTAAAGAGTTTAATTATTTGTACCTTAATATCGCAATAATAAGCCGTTTGAAAATTTTTTTATTTTGAGTTGGCTTCATTTTTGTTATAACTAAAGGTAAACTATTTTTTTAGCCTGTATATTGATTCAATTTTATACATAGAATATATTCCGCAAATTTTGTGTATATTTCATACATAATAACACAAGGCCAAAACAAAGATTAAAAAATTATTCAAACGGCCGCGGCTTATTAAAAAAATCAAATTAAAGTATATAATATATCACATAATACTTATGTATATAAAGTAAACGGTCAAATGCAAACGACTCATGACGTAGATGAACGGGTTAGAGCCGGACCGTCAAATGAGTGGCTTAGAACCGGTTCGCCTCATAAGCATCAACAAAAATCTCTACACATTACAAAACATGACTTTGAAGAGGATGGCGCGTCTGTTCGTAGCCACTTTGCATCAGACTCATCGTATCTTATTGGTGCGGCAAAACAGAAAGCAAAATTACGCTATAATGACGACGCAAAAGAAAATGCCTACAGATTAATTATCGCCGTGTCAAGCATATTGAGTATTGCATCAATGCTCTTCCTTTGTGTCACGCTTCCATCCATGTACAATTACATAGGAGCAATTGGCACTTTCTCCAAACAAGATTTCGCTTATTGTGAAGTTAGCAAAAAAATTAAAATAAATATATTTAAATTAATAATTTATTCGTATCATAGATGTCGACTGCAAATATGGAAAAAGAATTAACACCTATCTTTGAAAGAATTAATATTCAAGTTCAAAATCAAAATCGTAGTAGGAGAGATGCTAGCCAATATGGTGGTTATAATCCCATTCTTTTACATTCAAACGCTCCCGTTTTCCAGGAATGTCCTGGTATGTTGTTTTAAAATTATTAACACTGGCGCGTGTTGTATGTGTCCAAATTCTAGCTTGTTGCACGCCAGGCGAACGAGGTCCTATAGGTGATCCAGGTCTTCCGGGCATGCCAGGAAATCCAGGTCCTGACGGGGCACCTGGCCGCCCAGGCACTACTCCTAACGCATCCTGTATACCAGAACGAGTATTTGAACCGCCGCCTTGCTTACCATGTCCTCAAGGGCCACGAGGCGTTCCGGGTTTGTATTGTAGTATATTAAATTAGCTACATTTTTTATAATATAAAAATAATTAAATATTATTTATCAAAAGTAAGTATTTTTAGGACATCCCGGCTTTCCAGGCGATCCAGGTTTTTTTAAACTTTATCTATTTTCGTAATAAATGATTTCGAATATGTTGTCTGCATTTTGGTAAACATATCTTTAAAAAGAAATTTAGGAGATTCTGGCATTCCGGGACGACCTGGTTTAGATGGATTACCTGGAAAAACGGGCGAAGATGGACCTGCTGGCCTGGATGGTCCGCCTGGTCCACCAGGACCTGTTGGTGACAAAGGTTTGGCTCATTAATTAAATTAACAAATTTCTTCAAAATCAACTTAAGAATTTATAGGAATAACACCGGAAGCTCACGTCATTCCTGGACCACCAGGTGAGGCTGGTGAAACTGGTCCATGGGGACCACCAGGTCATCCAGGCACACCAGGTATTTATTAATAAACTATAAAAATTTTATTCAAAAAATGTGTTTTTTATATGAAAGCTAAGTTCGTAAAAGTACATATATTTTTATTTTTAGGTGAAGATGGCTATCCAGGATTACTAGGTGAAAAAGGTTGGCCTGGACCTCCCGGTATGCCTGGTTCAATGGGAGCTACTGGAGCAAATGGTCCGCCTGGAGAACCTGGTCCTACTGGTAGGATAAAAATTAACGTTTTTAAAAATTAATTTGATTTCAAATGATTTTTATATTTTTAATCATACAATAACGAAATTTATTATATTTGATCTTTTGAATTATTGAACAATTAATACTTTAAATTAGGATGCATAAAATTATACATGTAAAATTTTAAAACCATCATAAAATTAAATTTAACATTAAATAAACAAAAATTTAGGCACTCCTGGAACATGTGTTTGCCAAGACACAGAGGTAGTTGTGGCCGACTCACACGGACTCAAACCAGCTCCAAAAACACCATCGAGTGCTGTAGAAGTTGTTCCAGCGACGGGCGGTTATGATCAGCCGGCTAATGATTATGATAGCTCTTCAATACCGGCTTCATCATCGGCTGGCGGTGGATATGGTGGCTCGGTTGCTGCGTCAAAATCATCAAATAGTTATTATTGGAAATACAAAAAATAAATTTTTTATTGGGTTAAATTTTAAAAATTTATTTTTAAAATTTTTTATCTGATACAAGTCATCTAATTTTAGATAAATATCACAAATAAATTTTAAAATGTAAATGTTTTTTTTAAATTTTTTAAATTAAAACTTCAAGAAATTTAATTTTTTATAAATGAAATGAAAATTACCAATCATAATTTTTATTGTCAATTATTAATAATAATCGAAATAAACACATAAATTGATGTCATAAGTCGCAAACACTTTAAAATGCTTAAAAACAAAACATTTAATTATTACTTTTTTAAATACATATACATAAACACATAAAACAATTAATTTACATAATTTCGTGCGTACAAGGCCGGGCGTTTTGAGCCAAATTTAAATTGGCGCCAATGAGTTCATTTTTTGTATCGGATCCGTTGGAGTCCAAATCTTTCGTTTCAGTTTCATAAAAGTGGGCACAAAATTTGGACTCACATGGATCCGATACAACAGAATGAACTCATTGGCGCCAATTTAAATTTGACCTTATATACAAGAAATTAGAGTAAAGTATTTTTTAAAGTTTTTATTATAAAATAAAAACAAAAATCAAAGTTTTTTAAATAAAAATCTACTTATTTTTATATAAAAAGTATTAAAGTAAAAATTTTACATAAAAATGATTGAATTATTATAAATTATTACTACAATATGTATTTTATTAATTTGCAATCATCCAATGTTCATATTTCGATATTTCAAATTCTTAATTACGCAAAATTTATCAATCATTATCTTTTTCTAAGTGCTAGTTTCTTTGGTTTGTTCTCACTGTTTTGTTTTAATATGAATGCAAATTTCTCGAATTTTTTCTCCAATTTATTTATCTAATTTATTTTATTAATTTAAATTTTTATTTAGAATGATGTATATTTTTAAATGGATATAAAAGATATTTCTAATACACTAAAAACAAAACAATTACGAAGTACTTTTGTGCCAAAATCAGCAAATCTTCAGTTGCCAAGTTCTAAAGACACTAAACATTTACAAGGAACTAAAAAACGGACAAAAGGTGTCACATACCACAGCCATTATCTTACGGTTCGCACGCTCGTCATTTACTGTTGCCAAGACAGAATTCGTTAAAAAAATTATTCTTTCCGGACGATTCAACAGTGAATGCGATAAATTATTTCGAAACCCATATAACTGATAAAGAAAAAGAAACAAAACAAAGTAAATTTGTAGAAAAATTCGAGGCTGAAACAATTGCAAATATAAGAATTCAAGTTTTTGATCAAATTGCTATAAAAGAAGTTAAAAAGCAAAACACTAGAAAAACCGACAATTAAGGAAGAAAAATTAAAAAAATTTTGTCCAGCGGAGTTACTCCAGCGAATAAATTATTAGTTCGAGGCAAAATTTTTACCCATCCGTAAAAAATTTTTTTCTACGATAGATAGAGACGTAGGTTTTTTTGCATTTTGTAGAGCGTTATCGATTTGTAGGGGACGTGTTTCAGCGATTTTTAAAATTTTCATTTTTAGCATTTTTATAGAAGAAAATGCAACGAAAAAGTGCACGTGGCTGAGCATTTTTTTCGGAGAGTGATCCAATGGACTTGAAACTTTTGCTATGAGCTCTCCTTACATACACTATTACACTCTATAAATTTGAACTTGATCGATTGGATAGGAGCCGAGTTATGAAACAACGAAAAACGCCAAAAATTTAAAAAAAACTGCAAAAAATGACAAATTTTGGCATTTTTGGCGTTTTTCGTTGTTTCATTTTTTCGTTGTTTCATAACTCGGCTCCTATCCAATCAATCAGGTTCAAATTTATAAAGTGTAATAGTGTATGTAGGAGGAACTTATAGCAAAAATTTCAACTCCATCGGATCACTCTCCGAAAAAAATGCTCAGCCACGTGCACTTTTTTCGTTGCATTTTCTTCTATAAAAATGCTAAAAATGAAAATTTTTAAAATCGCTGAAACACGTCCCCTACAAATCGATAACGCTCTACAAAATGCAAAAAAACCTACGTCTCTATCTATCGCAGAAAAAAATTTTTTACGGATGGGTAAAAAATTTTGCCTCAACCTAATAAAAACCGAATAAGTGAGTTAGATTCGAAATTTAGATTTGCACTTTTCCGTTAATTC
The DNA here is from genome assembly GCA_024678965.1 of Bradynema listronoti. Taxonomy (NCBI): domain Eukaryota; kingdom Metazoa; phylum Nematoda; class Chromadorea; order Rhabditida; family Allantonematidae; genus Bradynema; species Bradynema listronoti. The sequence goes on from JANLNO010000003.1 coordinate 1,677,562, forward strand.
TATCGACTTGGATTCGGATATCGTTAATCACTTATCAACAAAAGAACGCAATATCGATTTTTTACAAGATACAGAGTTTGTCCAGGAAACTGCAGGGTTAAAATTTATTTCGTCGCGTAAAACAACAGATATAGACAAAGAGATAAATTTTGAACAAAACCTTTCATACATATCTCCAGGAAATAAAACAATAAAAGAAGAAAGTGGAATAAAGAATAAAAAAGAAGAAAACCAATTTGAAAATAACAAAGAAATTATCGTCAAGAATCACAATTTTAAAAAGCCGTTGGATTTTATTTCTTCAAACAAAGAAATAGCCAACGAAGCAGAAGATCCTGATATTTCACTAAAAAGTGAAAAATTAGAAGAAAAAAATCGGAAGCGGGAACAATATTACATAGAAGTAACAGTTTTGAAGATAGTGGAATTGTTGAAGACTTTATTATTTCCAAAGAAAAGGAAAAAAAAAAAAATAATAAAGGAAGTGAAGATTGTGTTCAATTAGAGGTAAGCACTTTGAATTTGAATTGATAAAAAATTTAACAAAATCAAAAAAGAAAAAATTTTTCATACATATAAAGAGAAAGTGAAAAAAGCTGGAATTTCACAAAATTGGATCACTAGGTTACACGATTACCATTTTCATTATCACACCATTGCTCATTGATAATTTAACTGATTCATTCTCCAGAATTATTTCATTGATTGGTGGATGTTAATGCTAAACGTCGTATTTATGTATCGTGATGTTACGCTTTAAGAATTAACGACGAATAATTCTCGGTTAATGAAACTGAAAGTGCACAATATCAAGCTAAAATTTGTAAATCATTCATACGAATAACTGATTTATTTATCAAATTTTAATTGTATAAAGGTTTCGAAACAATTATAGATTCACAGCTTGTTTTTTATCTAGATTCACAAGAATTTGAAAATAAACGTTATTTATTTTACAAAGGAGCAAAAAAAGAATTTTTATGGTAAAATTCTAACCTTTATGTGTATTTTGATTATCACTGCCGCTGTTTCGGATTACAAATATTTAACAGGCGATTCGCTTTGAATTCAATCACCTACTTTCCTTTTTTTCTTTGTTTCTTTTTTCCGCAAAATTAAAATTTCTTTATGTTAGTTATTATTTTTGTTTAAACAATTTTTATTTTACTTTCGAATTCTAAAAAACTTGTAAATCGATTAGGCTTTTTTTCATTAGAAATTTGGACTTTTTTTTATTGCTTAAGTAGTTATCAATGTATGTGATGTAAATACATATATACCTAATATATATCTAGTAAAAATAAACAAAATGATTTTATATAATAGTAAGACCAAACCATTAATGAATGTCTTTCTAGAATTACAATTCGATTTTCGCTGATTATGACGAATCCTTTGCCAAAATTTCATTGACGAACATTATAACTAACAATAAAAAAATAATTCATTTGTAAAGCGTACGATTAGTCTAGTACGCAACCACGGAATAATATCGATAACCAAGCATCGAAAACAATTTAGTATTAGGTATTAATTTATGTTTTTTCTTTATTATGTTTTTTATATTAGTTTTAAATTTTAGTAAAGACACTTTGTTTATTAACAAAGGGAGCAAAAATATTGATATCAATAACAATAAAATAAGGAAAGAAGATCTCAACGGTAATTACACTCAGACTCTTGAACGCGGTGTCAATATAGTGCCACTTGCTTCAGACAATAAACAAGAAGAAAAGGAGGTGCACATTCAGCCGAAGGTACGCCTAATCAGGCGTCTTGGCAAGGCCCTACGTTCTTTGGCCAATAAACGAAGCGCTTCATATAGCCTTTCACAAAAGCAATCCGCTAACGCTTGTGCTGCCGAATAACTACATTAAAGCGAAAAAAAATTGTTTATTTATTACGCGTCGATACTTAAAATACACTACAAAAATGTCACAAAAGTAATGGTAGACACAATAATAAATTAATTAATAAAAATAATTAAATGTAATTTGTAGAAAGTTAAAAGTCGCACAAATTCGTCAACATGTTTATCAAATTATAACGGCATTCCAGATTGGCATCAGGTTTGAAATTTACTAAAAATAATTCATGAAATGAGTGTACAAACAAATCATGAGTGCTTCCCAATTCTGATTATCCAAATCCAATTTTCAAAGTTCTCGTCTGATTTTTTCCAATTTACTATACATGTATTTTAAATTTTACTAAATAAGTTGCATACATAAATATAACCTATTTTTAGTTGCTTTTCACTCCTAATTTTATGTTTTACACTACCGATCATTTATAACAATGTCCATACTGCTATTGATTATGTTGAAAACGAAATGAGATACTGCGAGGTGATAAAATTCAATTCAAAAATTCGTATTGTAAAAATATAAATGGAAATTTTAGAAATCTAATTACGAGGCATGGATGGAGCTAGAAAACGGCAGGAATCGATTGAAAAAAATGCATAGAAATGGAACGCATCAATTCGCACGTCGGTCTGCGCCCGATTATGCGAGTGGGTATTCAGCATCAGGAAATGTTAATAATGGCGGCAAATATGATGCGTCATCAGATGCAACTGGTTCTCCAATACAGACTGAATGTCCCGGTTGTTGTATTCCTGGTCCACCTGGGCCACGCGGACCTTCAGGAACGCCTGGAAAACCAGGAATTCCAGGTAAATTTAAAATGAAATGTATTGATTTGAATAACTCAAAAAAATTATAGAAGAGGAGGCCATTTTTTGACAACTACTGCATTATGTATTGCTTTACAAAAGATGTTAATATGATTTAGGTGCTGCTGGCAAGCCTGGCATACCTGGCTCATCACCAAATCAAACATGTTCAAATCATGTACCACGTGAACCTCCTCCTTGTCGGCCTTGTCCAAAAGGACCACCTGGCATAAAAGGTTGGCCAGGATTTCCAGGAGATCCAGGTCCGATTGGTGCTTATGGCGAGAAGGGTCGCGACGGTGACGATGGTTTGCCAGGAGAGCCTGGCCCTAAAGGACTGCCTGGTTTTAAAGGATCTCCAGGTCCTCCTGGTGATAAAGGCGAAACACCGCAAGGTATTGATTACAAAAAAATTAACAGCTGTTTTAAAATATTTATTTATAGGCGATGTACATGAAGGTCCGCCAGGTGATCCTGGTCCTATTGGCCCTATCGGTGCGCCTGGTGTACCCGGTCTTCCAGGAAGAAATGGTCTTACTGGTCCACAAGGTGATCGAGGTTGGCCAGGACAACCAGGTGAGCCCGGTGAGCCAGGATATCCCGGACCTGAGGGCTCTCCAGGCGCTCAAGGACCTCCAGGTTTGTTTTCAATATTGATAAGTTGTTGAAAAATATTATTTAAGCACAATAAACTTTTTACAAATGTATTTTTTTAAACACTGCAACTTTTAATTATGAACTTGCAGGCACTCCTGGCAGCTGCGTGTGTCAGAACGTTGACTCGGTGATACTAGTGGGACCGGGGCCACAGCCTCGTGTTTCTGATCAATCTGAGACACCCTATTCTATGAGCGCAGGAGGCTACAGTGGCAAATAAATTATTCACATTTTTTTACTACAAAATAATATTCTTTATTGTTAAATTATGTTTTACTTTATATATAACATTCCATACTTATTTTTTTTGATTTGTTAATTTTTTGATAAATCTTCAACTTCATTGTCCATTTCTACTTCTACAAACGAACGTTATTTGGGTAATATTGCTGTTTGTTAATGTTTAGAAATAAATAATAATAGCTATCTCTCTTAAATTTTAGAAATTCACATTTGATATGCTTATGCTTACAAAGCAAATTTTTTTTTTTGATATTTATATTTAATTTATTAAATATTTATCAAAAAAATGTAGTAAATATTAATAAAATGTATACAGTATATCTGACACAAAAAGTATAAAAAATAAAATTTTTTTATAAATGTTAAAAAATGAATGATTTGATATGATAAAGTTTATACAATTAATACACGACAACAAACAAATAATATGTAAAAAAAATTATTTTTAATTCAAAATTAGAGAATAAAACATATTTAAATATCACTTTATACTTTTTTTATACACTTATATAATTTATTGAGTAATTTACGAAAGATAGAACCAATTGTTAAAAAGTTGAATGGAGCAGCAGCATCATCGTCACCGAGACGAATCGTCATACAGAAAGCAACAATAAAAAAGTGGATATATACATAAAAGGTTTCGTGTATGATTGCTAAAAGCCGCGAGCGGAATTGAACTGCACGAGCAAGTCCTGATGCTCCTCCACATGTTAAGGAGAGAATCCACAATTCCCATATAGTATGATTGCGCCGATGGTATCCAATTAATCTTCAATAAAATCATAAAAGAATGAGACTTTAAAATTATTTATCAAACTAATAAAAATTAAGATGTTTTTGGCAACCCCCATTCAGTGATGGGTAAGTGGCTCGCGATGGATCAGCAGCATGGCGAGCCACGAGCCATATTCGGCATATTTTGGCCATTGTGAAAAAGTTGGCTCGCTAGCCACAATTGAGCCATTTGCGAGCCATATGACTCACTGGCTCGCAATTTTTTTCATTTTTTTATAATACCTTGTAAAACTAATAAATGTAGTAAGTTTCAAAATATCACGAGGTTTTGATTATTTATCAGTAGCATAAAATGCTAGCCAAAAAATTGCTTGTCATTTATTTCAATATTAGGTGCATGATTTATAAAAATGTGTTTAGGTTGCAGACACGTCATTGTTCTTTTATCGCGCGGATTGCTGTCGCTCGGTTCGACTTGCAGTGTGGTTCCGCCTCTCCACACGCTTTAAGGTATCGTGAACACGGCGCTCTTCGCAATGTACAAGACCGATGCTATTTTGTTCAAATCGCTATTCGTCCAAGCACATCTCGCCAAAAGTCATCAAACCGCGTCCATGCTCAACGGCGCGATTGTCGACTTCAATACATCTATCAACACTTAGAACAAGCTCATCAACAAGCTCTATTTTGTTGATGCGCATCTCGCCGACTTTTTCCAGGCAAACGGCTCGTGGCGAATGTTTGGCGAACAGGGTCTAGAGTCGCTTCATCACATCGAAAACGTGGCAGCAGAACGCTGCTTCGGCAGGAATACAACTGACAGGCTTCGCCAGCATCTGCTCGCATGTTTCATGGACGCAAGTGAGTTCACGCCGAGATCGCCCATTCGAGAGGGTGAAATAGATGAAGTCGACGTGCTTTTCGACGACGAAATTCCTGTGATAAATTTTGTTATTTTAATAAAATTTAATGTTATTATGGACTAAATAATATTGGATATTATCAAATCCACTTGCTATTTCACCTGTAGTATGTAATTTATTTGAAATTTATTGAAAAAAGCTTTCGAAAAAATGGGCAGCCATTATTAGTGAAAATGCGTTAAATGTCACCAAACAGATAAATGTTATATGTCAATCAACGCAGAATGACACGGACTACATGAATTTCACATCAGTTTAATAAAAATTTAATCATCTTAGTTAATTATTCCACGTAAAGTGTAAATATTTACATTAGTTTGCATTGAAATTTCAAAAAATTCAAAAAATATTTTCGCTTTGGGACACTTTCTATCATCATTTTTTACACTGGGCGAGGACGACGTACGCAGGGAATTAGGGTAAATATTGTAATAATCATAATCAATTAAAACTATAATTATGTATTTATTTGTAAACAATTCAATTGACTGTAACATCCGCGGTAGTATAGTGGTAAGTATCCGCGCCTGTCACGTGCGAGACCCGGGTTCGATTCCCGGCCGCGGAGTAACACTTTTTTTTGTTTTTAAATGTAAAATTACCCGTTTAATATCTAATACAATTTATTTATGAATTTGTTTGGAAAATAGTGAACCTTCCAGCCAAAATTACAATTTAATTTAGATTTTTTAAATAAATTTTGAAAGATGTGAATATTAAATACTTATAATACGATTAATTGTAATAAAAATAATTTTTAATTTTTTCATTCATATTTGTTAATATAATTTTAAATTTTGATTTAGGTAATTTATTTAACTGATAATGCATTTTCCATAGCGATTGCAATGAATGAGACAGTTATTGAGTTTTCATTGACAGCCTTAGGCAGAAAGTTGAGAATATCAATGACTTTGATGAATTTTAATGGAATTAGCTCAAGATGATTTCGAGAAAATTGATGATGAAAAATGCCCTGCCTTGTGCCGACCTTATAGAATCCTTCATTTTCTTCGAGAGCAACACTAGTTACGTTTCTCAGGTGGTCTTTGATCGAATTGTGATTTTGGCTGAGAAAGTTCTATTTACCGATAAAAGTCTGAAAGAACATATATAAATGTTACCTGAGTATTCCTACGACTGCCAAACAAAAAATGATAGCATGGATAAGACGTTCTTTTTTGCCAACAACATTTAATTGATGTCTTACTATAAAACCGACTGATTTGTCAGCCATGTCCACTTCAATCTGTTGATTCAGCGACCTAACATTAAATGAAATTTTTGTAATATAAAATATTTTAATAATGCAAACCATATGTAACCGTGCATCCATATAGGGCTGAATAGAAAGTCGAAAAATTGTTCACTGATTAGAATTGCCGCTATTAAACGGTAGGCACGTTTAATGTGAACGCGTAAATGCCATTCCCATACAGGCAAACGTTCACCATACATTGTTTGAACGAATTGTGAATTATTCTGATGAGAAGGAAAACGTGCCCTTTGTTCATTTAATGATTGTGAAACTGCGATGTCCATTGTGAAAAAATTTTACGTATAAATTTCGTATATTTATATAATATGACTTATTACTTTTTAATTAGGTAAATATTTAATAGTAATTACTTAACACAAAAATTTGAATTATTCAAAAAGATTTTAAAATATAAATATTAAAATAAGTTAACAAATTTTAAAAATGTGGAAAGTAATTTTAAATACAAATCTAAAAAATAAGAATAATTTCCGAAAATCATCTTGACCTTGAGAATTTCTTTTTGTTTAATTTTGCGATCGATTCTTGTCTCGATGGCTTTATTAAGTTGCTAAAATGAAAATAAGTAAAAAATAAATTTTTTATAATATATTAATAATTTTAATGCTAATGAAGCAATAATTACAAACATACGTTTATAAAAATTAAAATACCTTAAAGAAAATTTTTAAAAAATCTTAAATTTTCGTTTTTTTAAGTACCCTAATTTCGCGTGTATAGGGCCGGGTGTTTTGAGTCAAATTTAAATTGGCGCCAATGAGTTCATTCTGTTGTATTGAATCCAAGCGAGTCCAAATTTTGTGCCCAATTTTAATGAAACCGAGACAAAGGCGGGCACAAAATTTGGACTCCAACGGATCCGATACAATAGAATGAACTCATTGGCGCCAATTTAAATTTGGCTCAAAACATCCGGCCTTATACGCGCGAAATTAGGGTATATGATTAATTAATTACAAATTTTGAATCCATTTTTGTATTTATTTAAAAGATAAGGCTTGTTGGCGAAATATAAAGTGCTTAATAAGATCTTGGAATTATAAGAGGGCTAAAAACTTGCGCATAGCTCTTCAAAATTAGCTTGAAGTTTTAAATTCTTAAGATTATTTTATTCTTTAATTTGACTCATTTCTCTTTTTCATAATTTTATTTTTGTATTTATCTTTCGTCATTATTATCTCAGTCTTATTTTATTTTCTCAATTTCAACTATTTTTTCGAGACCACAAATCCATTGAAAATATGTTTTTACGAAACGCTTATTTTGGGGTGTTTGCTGCATAAGTCATAGCCCGATGATGCGTGTCGACGACTAGTTTGCATAGAAGAGACATTTAGCTGTTTCATAAATGAAACAAATAAGACGAAAAAGCGTAACTAGTTATAATTCAATTCGTTAATTGATATTATAACGATTGTCTTTGTTATTGTTTAATTCCACTGTTGCTTGAATTATTAGAACACTGAATACAAAGTTTCTTTATAATACAAATGATGATATCATTTGCAACAAACGTAATTTCGGTTGCAAAATTAAAAATTGAGCCACAATTCAAAATTGTTGAGCTAAACACAAAACAAAGCAGAGGATCGCAAAATCACACAAGTGAAACGAATGAGATTGGCCTGCCTGGCTCATTAACTTACTGATTGATTAATTTTTTGGACTGCCAGTTTTTAAGCGGCTAACGATGTTCCATTCTTATCGCCGCATTATTGTTCCAAATTTGCAACAATATATATTTGAACTTTATAACACTTAAGTGTCTTGTACTTTCGATTGAAAACAATAAATAAACAAACAACTTCAGCGATTACACAAATTGAATATGAATTTGGTCATAAAACGTCGTTTAATTTAATCCAAACTTTCTTGCAGGAGTAATTTATCAGCTTGCAATATTAAATAACTCGTGATAATGCTTATTTATCGAGTTAATGATGGGTCAATAAAAGACTTACTTTCGCTGTTCGTAATTGTATGCTTTTAGAACATTGTGTACAAAATTTTAGACTAAATACAATAATATTTTAGAAATATCTTATTGTGAGTATTATGGTTGATGCTAAATATCCAAATGAAATTATTGAATCTCCAATCGTGGTGTGTGAGCCAGATAGAATCGTCATAAAAGTAAATGTGTTCAATTATTTCTGTTTAAAGTTTATTTTTTCTAGAATGCATTAGAATGCATTTTTAAATATAAAAAAATATACCCTAAGTTCGGATTCAAAGAATTTTTGAATTTTGACTTGGTCTTCATTCTGTTATAAACAAAATTGAGCTAATAATTTTTAATCTGCAACTTGAGCCTACTTTAATGAAGGTGTTTATTAAATTTAATGCTTTACAAATACAAAATAACAGAATGAAGGCCAAGTCAATATTCAAAAATTCTTTTGCGTCTTATTTACCCGAATTTAGGGTATATTTACTCTAATTTCGCGTGTATAAGGCCGAGTGCTTTGAGCCAAATTTAAATTCGCGCCAATGATTTCATTCTGTTGTATCGGATCCGTTGAGGTCCAAATTTTGTGCTCGCCTTTGTCTCTGTTTCATAAAAGTGGGCACAAAATTTGGACTCGCTTGGATCCAATACAACAGAATTAACTCATTGGCGCCAATTTTGGTTTGGTTCAAAACACACGTCCTTAGACAAACGAAATTAGGGTAAATGAAATTAATTTTTTAACATATAAATATAATGGAAGATTTTCAAATTTATATTCATGACGTTTATATTTTTCAATAATTAGGTAAGAACAACGGTCTCTAATCCTTCACATATTTATGCCGAAGACTTTCACGAAACTCCAAAATGTATAGTAAAAAACAAGAATCAAATATCAATTCCACACGGTGAATGTGGAATGACTACAGAACATGTGGCAAGTGGACTCTATATTTTTTAAAAACATAAAAAATTATCTTATAGAAAATTATAGGAAAGTCCTGCTGGATTAATTTTTCGTATTTGTCTAAGCGTTCAAATCCATCCATTTTTTGTTACGGAATCAGACCGATCATACTGTGCTCAATGTGTTTATATGGAGGCCAATGTTGTTGACAATCTTGCGCAGAACATAGCTATTAGGCATTTTTATTCCAATTCAAAAAATTTTATTTTCAATTTTAATTTAAAAATATTTAAGTGAAATGGCACCGAATGAATTGGAACCACAATTTGATGAAGCCTCCAATCCGCATTGTACATATAGTATTCGTAAAGGATCTGTTGATGGTAAAGAAGTGCATGCTGCTGTAGTCGGTGATACCGTATTTCATGTATGGCAGTGTGATAACGGTATATAAAAATATAAATTAAAATCTATCAATAAAAAATAATTATTTATTTAAATGCAGATAATGTTGGAATTCTGGTACAGAATTGTCATGTGGAGGATTTGCAGGGCAATAAAATTCTCATTATTAATCAAAATGGGTATGTTTTTTGTATATACATATATACAACAGCGGTCATAATATAAAAAAACATAAAAAAAAACCCTTTATGTATTATATGTATTTACCATTCTAAAATACAAATATGTATGGTATAGGTGTGGCGTAGATCAATATCTCTTCAAAACTCCTGAATATAATGAGGACCTCAATACAGCTTTTTTGGTAAATAAATTGTTTAAAAAATATTGTAAAGAATATTTTTTATATAGTCGTCTCCAAAAAGTATAAAATTTTCTTAACAGATGATTTTTTCAATGAAGTTTTAACGGATTTTTTGGAGAATACTATAAATACATATTATGCATGTATAAAAATTATTTTTTAATTTAAACAGGAATCAAACGTCTTTAAATTTGTGGACAAATCAATGACACGTTTTCGCTGTCAATTACGACTATGCGTAAAAAATCGTGGACATGGCTGTGATAAAATCACGGTAAGCTACAAATACAACATGTACATATTTTAAAGAAAATAATTTTTTAACTATGTAATTTTAAAGCCACCAAATGCATGTCCACATTTCGAAGATGAAAATGGAAATTTTAAAGTTGATAATAAAAATACCAATAGCAAACAACAACGCAAAAATGAAAATAATCGCATTGACGATCAAAATGACAGAGACATTGAGGATGAGGCCGCTGTTGTTGCGACGATTGCATTGCAAGGCGCAACTGCTGCAGGCGTTTCGACCATGAATGATAAGAAATTTATGGAAAAAAGTAGAAGTGAGCGTCGCTTCACATCACCAGCATCTTTACGTCCACCGCCATCATATGATGATGATATAGATGAAAAAGTAAATATAAAGGAAACCTCGGCAACGCGTCGATTACCAACTACAATATTTGCACCTGGTTTATTTATATAATATATTAAAATATACGCTAAACAAATAATATAATGCACAATAGCATTTTTATTGTTCCTACTGATATTATCAGTAGTAATTTAGTAGTAATTTAGTTTTTTTTAAATATTATATGTACTTAAAATTATATACTAAATAATACAAACTTTATTTTTAAAAAGATTTTGTAAAATCTAAAATGTAGGTACATTTTTTTAAGTAAAAATGTTTTTAGGAAAATCAGGAAAACCCACACGCCCACCTTTAAATCGTGTAAATAATTCGTTGTATTGGCCCCCGGAGCCTCGAGGACCACTTTTATTAGGCGATTTCCTACTTAACGAGGTATTAAGTTTTGATGCCGCATCGGCGACACGCGCATTTGCAGTATCTACAAGTATTCCACTAGCACAAGATCGAAGAATTGGTCCGCCATCTATACGTCCGTTTGGGCTCGACTTATCTTCACAAAATCATATTGTATCCGGTAGAACCAATGGAATTTTACCATTGGCCTCGGCAAAAGTACGTGATGCTCCCAGAAGCGATACTGCACCACTAGCTGCTAACTCAACGATTATTGTTCGCCATGGCGGTTATACCGCAAATAGTACACCAGTTATTAATGCGAAAACTGGTACTAGAATTTCAATTTTAGCAAATGGACCGCCATCATCGTATTCTTCGAGTGATACTGATACGCATCAAAATGGGTTAGATTTTGTATAACAAAAAAAGTGGTACAACAGCCTCCTTTAAATTTTCGAATATTTTTAATCCAAATTTTTTTTACATTTTTTTATTAAAATACTTCCAAATGTTATTTGGTTTCAGTTAATTTAAATATTAAATATTGAGAATACTGTTCAGATTTTAAATTTAGCCTAATATGGTTATTTTATATAAACTTTTTTAATTACAAAAAATCATTTTGCTTTAGTTATTCATTTCGAAATCGCAAGAAACGTTTTGCTATTATTGTACATGGCAATAATACAAGAAAGATTGCAAAGCGCCATACATTGGAAACCCCATCACAACAAATTTCGTCTTCATCACCAGACGTTAATGAACTCGATGTAGTTGGATTAATTCGAGTAGTTGATAGTCCAGAGGACTTGGAATATTTCGGTACTTAACAGTTATTTAATAATAAGAATTTTTAAATTTATAAATAAAGTTATAAAAATATAAATATCTACTCTTTTTTTTATCAGAAGAAAAAAGGCACCACAAGAAAACAGAAGATCGTATGCAAGCAGTAGCAGTGAATATATACATCCAGGAAATGGAATTGAAATGAAAAAATTATATACAAAAACATTACCGGTAGAAATGACTACAAAAATCGCAATGGTGTCTATATCACCAACAGAAAAAGCTGAAAAAGAAAATAAAATTTTGCATAATAGTGATAGTTTTGAGGAAGATAATATAGAGTTAGCGCGACAAATAGAACAGGATGAAAAATCACGGCATCATATAATAGAAAAAAATGCAAAACGATCTGATGAACATGTCGAAAAAGAAATTACGAATATTACAAACAATGAAAATTCAAATAATGTAAATATTGAAAATGCTCTAAGAAATCTCCGCATTAT